>CM037643.1:42108599-42140468 GCA_015227895.2 Colaptes auratus | reverse complement strand
AAGATGATCAGAGGGCTGGAGCTAATCTCCTCTGGAGACAGACAGAGAGTTGGGGCTGTTCAGTCTGGAGAAGAGAAGGCTCTGAGAGACCTTCTTATGGTCTTCCAGCATCTGAAGGGGGCCACAAGAAAGCTGGGGAGCGACTTTTTAGGGTGTCAGGGAGTGATAGGACTGGGGGGGATGGAAAAAAAACTAGAAGTGGGTAGATTCAGATTGGATGTTAGGAAGAAATTCCCCAAGAGGGTGGTGAGAGTCTGGCACAGGTTGCCCAGGGAGGTGGTGGCAGCCTCATCCCTGGAGGTTTTGAAGGCCAGGCTGGCTGTGGCTGTGAGCAACCTGCTGTAGTGTGAGGTGTCCCTGCCCATGGCAGGGGGGTTGGGACTGGTTGATGCTTGAGGTCCCTTCCAACCCTGACAATTCTGTGGTTCTGTGACACACGGCAGACTCACCAGAGGTTTCATCCACTCGCTCATCCACCACGTGGTCCTTCTGATGAACCCATTCGCTGTTGCACTTAAAATAGATCTGTGTGGCTGGGCTGGCTTTGCAGTACAGGTTCACAGGCTTGTTCTTCACAATGTAAGCCTCTTCAGGCTCGATGAGGAAGTGGGGCAACGGCTCGGGGGGATCAGACGGAAAGCTTTCTGGAAGTTCATGGAAGAAATCATCGTCTGTAGAGAAGAGACAAAAAGAAAAGATGAAATGAAACGAACTGCAGTTCAGCTTGGCAAAGCCAAAACACTTTCTGAGCCTTTCAAAAGGAGTGCAGTTTTCAAATGCAACCTTAGCTTAGAAGCATTTCCTAGACTGAGGCCCAGCCCCATCTGGCTGTGTTCCTGTGTGACCTGTGCTGGATTCTATGGTCCTGCTCTGGCAGGGGGGTTGGACTCTGTGACCTTTGGAGGTCCCCTCCAACCCTTAACATCCTGTGGTGCTGTGATTATAAAATTGGTACCTGTGGGACCTCAAACTAGGAGGACAGGGCTTGGTTTGCAGAGGGTTTCTCCTTCCAGCAGGCACAGACAGCTGTGCCTCATTCTGTAGAGGAGCATCAGCAAACCTCTCCTTGGTGTGTTGGACTTGAGAGCCATTACCCACATTTTACATGCGGGGGAAGCTGTAAACTCCAGAGAAGGCCATTTGCCAGGAACTGAAGCACTGCCTGGGGAGGTGGTGGAGTCACCATCACTGGAAAAAGAGCCTGGATGAGGCACTTGGTGCCAGGGTTTAGTTGATTAGATGGCGTTGGGTGATAGGTTGGACTCGGTGACCTCGGAGGTCTTTTCCAACCTGCTCTATTCTATTCTATTCTATTCTATTCTATTCTATTCTATTCTATTCTATTCTATTCTATTCTATTCTATTCTAAATGCTCTGCTGCTTTCAGACTAAGAGGGAATGGTTCTTTGCCTCCTGAGCTCACTCTCCTCCATGTGATGCGACAGGGATGTGCACATTCAGGTGACTGGGAACAGCTCCTTTGTTATCCTCACCGGCAGTGAGCAACAAATCATTGTGGTAGTGCTTGGGAGAGGAGCCTGCAACACCATACAGAGAAATAATAGAAACTTTGGGAGCCTTCAAGGTCATGCTTTTCAAGAGTGACCTTATCACACTGTCTAATCAACAGCATGCACACTGGCTGAGGCTGCTACAAAGAGGAAACAGCACCTGGTGTTTCAGATGAGCAATTTGAAATCTGCTGTAAGGGCAAAAGACTAAATGCAAGCCTGGGAGAAGAGAAATGCAAGTCTGGAGAAGAACAGAATAGAATAGAGAAGACTGAGAGGGGATTTAAGAACATATCTGAGGGTTAGGTGTCAAGAGGGAGGGGACAGGCTCTGCTTAGTTGTACCCTGTGATAGGACAAGGGGCAATGGATAGAAACTCCAGCACAGGAGGTTCCACCTCAACATGAGGAAGAACTTCACTGTGAGGGTCCCAGAGCACTGGAGGAGGCTCCCCAGAGAGGTTGTGGAGTCTCCTTCTAGACCCATCTGGATGCATTCCTGTGTGACCTGTGCTAGATTCTATGGTCCTGCTCTGGCAGGGGCTTGGATCTCCAGAGTTCCCTTCCAATGCTAACATCCTGGGAGCCTGTGATCCTGTCTATTCTGCTTTATTCATACCATGACTGCCTTGCTATGACTGCTAAAGAAGGTGCCAAGCTTCACTGTATTCACTTTGTTTGTAGTACCCTGCTCTGTGCAGTCCGCACCAGAGTGGGGAACCTGCAGCTGGGGCATGAAGCTGAGTGGCAGTCAGAAGGGGATATTTTGGGCCAACACAGATGTGTGCTATTGACAGAAGGGACCTCTACACCTCTCTGGTGTTGCAAGTAAGGAATAAAGTCAGTGCAAGAAGTCCAGAGAATGAGAAAAAGAGTCCAAACCAAGAGGCAACAAAAAACCACCTAACACACTTACTTCCTTTCTCTCTCCCTTCATGAATGCCCCTTTAAAATCCTCTATCCTTTTCTGCTTCCACCTGAAAGCATCAGTTCATAGGATCAGAGAGCATCACAGGATGTTAGGGCTGGGAAGGGACCTTCGAAGATCATCAAGCCCACTCCCCCTGCCAGAGCAGGACCATAGAATCCAGCACAGGTCATACAGGAACACATCTAGACAGGGCTGGAAAGTCTCCAGAGATTCCACAACCTCTCTGGGCAGCCTGCTCCAGTGCTCTGGGACCCTCACAGTGAAGAAGTTCTTCCTCATGTCGAGGTGGAACCTCCTGTGCTGTAGTTTATATCCATTGCCCCTTGTCCTATCACAGGGTACAACTGAGCAGAGCCTCTTGACACTCAACCCTCAGCTATTTACAGACATTATAGACATAGACACAATATTCCAAGTGAATATGCAGTTCAGTGGAGAATAACCTTCTACCAATCCACTCCCCACCTGCCATCAGTATTCAAGAACATCCAAGAGGCTCCCAGCAGCAAAGGGGTGGTAGGGGAAACAAGTAGGGACAGATCCTCCATCAGCAAGCTGAAGGCCTTATTTGTTCTCTGCCTTTCTGTGTCTGAAGCAGTTATCATTATACAGAGTGACTGACATTGCTGATGATCAATAAAACACCACAGAACTAAACATACTGAGGGAGGCCAGCCACTTCCTCCCTGCCCTACCTTCATGAAGATAAAATGTCAGACAGCTACCTTCCCATATTAAAGACATGCCTGTGCACATCGTGTCCAGAGTTACAAGGGGCATGAAAGGCTTTCCTTCAAGCCTTTGCTTTTGCAGAAAGAGAAGAAAGAACAGTTGCAGAGGAACGAGACAAGGGGTAGAAGGTGGCAGGATACCCATTCACATAGCTATAGAGACTTGATGTGGCTATCAGTGGTGAGAATACCTCACACAGAAAAAGACAATTAATTTCTTGAATATTTTATGAAGACAGTTAAATCTTCCCCCTCCCTCTCTCCTCCACTGATGGGGAATCAGCCAAAGGGAACTGGGAGGTAGAGCTTTAGCTGAGATACAGGAGGATGAGAAACTCAACAGGAGCCAGCAGTGTGCACTTGCAGCCCAGAAAGCAAATCACATCCTGGGCTGCATCAAGAGAAGTGTTACCAGCAGAGAGAGGGAGGTGATTCTCCCCCTCTGCTCCGCTCTGGTGAGACCCCACCAGGACTACTGTGTCCAGTTGTGGAGCCACTATTACAGGAAGGATCTGGAGGTGCTGGGTGCTGTCCAGAGAAGAGCCACAAGGAGGATCAGAGGGCTGGAGCAACTCTGCTATGAGTTGTGGTTGTTCAGTCTGGAGAAGAGAAGACTCTGAGGAGACCTAATTGTGACCTTTCAGCATCTGAAGGGGGCTTACAGGAATGCTGGGGAGGGACTTTTTAGGGTGTCAGGGAGTGATAGGACTGGGGGGAATGGAGCAAAACTAGAAGTGGGGAGATTCGGACTGGATGTTAGGAAGAAGTTCTTCCCCATGAGGGTGGTGAGACACTGGCACAGGTTGCCCAGGGAGGTGATGGAAGCCTCATCCCTAAAGGTTTTTAAGGCCAGGCTGGATGTGGCTGTGAGCAACCTGCTGTAGTGTGAGGTGTGCCAGGGGAAGTTTAGGCTGGAGGTGAGGAGAAAGTTCTTCACCAAGAGAGTCATTCACCATTGGAATGTGCTGCCCAGGGAGGTGGTGGAGTCACCATCCCTGGGGGTGTTCAAGAGGGGACTGGACGTGGCACTTGGTGCCATGGTCTAGTCATGAGGTCTGTGGTGACAGGTTGGACTCGATGATCTTTGAGGTCTCTTCCAACCTTCGTGATTCTGTGATACTATGATACTGTGATACTGTGTCCCTGCCCATGGCAGGGGGGTTGGAACTGGATGATCTTTGAGGTCCCTTCAAACCCTGACAATTCTATGACTCTATGATTTTCTCCTCTATTGCAGGGAAAATTTGCCCCCCACCCCAGAACAAGGAACTCTAAAAGTACAGAACATCCTGCAAGCCTCACAAATCTCAGCAACACCCACTGCTGTCATGCAGCAAGCGTTGCTCAGAAGGGTGTAGGATATATGGTAGCCTAAACAGTACAGTTCAACCACTATTCAATGTATTTCTTTTTCTCTTCATATTAATGTAAAACCATTTCTGATTTTTCAGGTGCCTCATTTTAATGACAGTAACAGGCCTGACCTGCTACTCTGTGAGTTAACAGAACTGAACTGGTTCAATGCTAGAATAAAGGGCCACTAAATAAGGCCTGGCATTCTTCTACCAAAAGGAAAATCTGTGACATACTCTAACAATCCAGTTTCCATCTCTAGTTAATCAGATTTAAGCAGCTTGTGGACCTGGCACTTAGGGACATGCTTTAGTGTTGCCCCTTCAGTGCTGGCTCAAAAGTTACCACAGTATCACAGAATCACTAAGGTTGGAAGAGACCTCGAAGATCATCGAGTCCAACCTGTCACCACAGACCTCATGACTAAACCTGCACCAAGTGCCAATCCAGTCCCCTCTTGAACACCTCCGGACGGTGACTCCACCACCTCCCTGGGCAGCACATCCCAATGGCAAATGACTCTCTCGGTGAAAAACTTTTTCCTCACCTCCAGCCTGAACTTCCCCTGATGCAGCTTGAGACTGTGTCCTCTTGTTCTGGTGCTGGTTGCTAGAGAGAAGAGGCCAACCCCTTCCTGGCTACAACCACCCTTCAGGTAGTTGTAGATGGCAAGAAGGTCTCCCCTGAGCCTCCTCTTCTCCAGGCTAAGCAACCCCAGCTCCCTCAGCCTCTCCTCACAGGGCTGTGCTCAAGGCCTCTCCCCAGCCTCGTTGCCCTTCTCTGGACACATTCCAGCCTCTCAATGTCCTTTTTAAATTGAAGGGCCCAGAACTGGACACAGGACTCAAGGTGTGGCCTAACCAGTGCTGAGGACAGGGCACAATGACCTCCCTGCTCCTGCTGGCCACACTGTTCCTGATGCAGGCCAGGATGCCCTTGGCCTTCTTGGCTGCCTGGGCACACTGCTGGCTCATGTTTAGGCAGCTGTCAATCAGCACCCCCAGGTCCCTTTCTGTTCGGCAGCTCTCCAGCCACTCTGACCCCAGCCTGTAGCTCTGCATGGGGTTGCTGTGGCCACTTTGAGCTTTGAAGTGTCACCAACTGGATGTTTTCTGTGATTCTATGATTCCCAAATATTCAATTTAATTTTTATCACTTTCCCATCATGTTTTCCATCCCCCCCTACAGTTTCTTTTTCACTCTGACTATATCAGCCTCAGTTTCCTCTCCCTGTTAGGTATTATTTCCTTGCTCCATTGTGCTTCCTAGTTTGGTTTTTTGTTTGTTTCAAAGAGAAATATGAGTTACAGTGAGTTAATAGGAGTCCACATTTGGTTTCATGGCAACAAAACACATTTGAACAGAAGCAAGCAGCTTTTCAGCAAACCTCATCCCTTCTACCCCTATTTCCCCATGCTCCCTGCTCCCTCCCTCTCACATGAACTGCTCCATAGACATCCACACAGAGAAACATTAGAGATTAATCATTTCCTTTGAGTTGCCACAGGACATATCTATTTCTTCTGGTCATTTAATTGCAAATCAGGGAGCAGACAGATGGAAACTAACAAAGCACACATATGTTTCATAATTAAACAAGCATTGCTTCACTAATTTCTGTTGACTGGAAGAACTCAAGTATTTATTTTCACCACTAGATTTCTGCACCTAATCAGACATGATGCTTATACTGCCTGACCAAGGAGCTGCATCTTCACAGTATTACAGTGACACAGTACAACAGAGGTTGGAAGTGACCTCAAGAGATCATTGAGTCCAACCCCCCTGCCAGAGCAGCATCACCCAGGGCAGTCTGCCCAGGAATGCATCCAGCTGGATTTTGAATGCGTCCAGAGAAGGAGACTCCACAACCTCTCTGGGCAGCCTGCTCCGGTACTCTGTCACCATCACTCTAAAGAAGTTTCTCCTCATGTTGAAGTGAAATCTTCTCTGCTCAAGTTTGTCTCCATTGGTCCTTGGCTTATTGCTGTGCACCACCCAAAAGAGCTTGGCCCCCTCCACTTGACCCCCAGCCCTCAGCTATTGATAGACATTGATCAGATCCCTCTCAGCCTTCTCTTCTCCAGACTCAACAGCCCCAGGGCTCTCAGTCTCTCTTCCCAGGGGAGATGCTCAAGTCCCCTAAGCATCCTCCTGGCTCTCCCTTGGACTCTCTCCAGCAGGTCTCTGTATGTCTTGAACTGGGCAGCCCAAAACTGGACACAGGATTGCAGCTGTGGTCTGAGCAGAGCAGAGCAGAGGGGGAGCAGAACCTCCCTATCTCTGCTGGCCACACTTTTCTTGCTGCACCCCAGGATCCCATTGGCTCTCTTGGCCACCAGGGCACATTGCTGTCCCATGCAGAACTTGCTGCCCACCAGCACTCCAAGCTCTTTCTCTGTGGAGCTGCTTTCCAGCAGGGCAGCTCCTAACCTGTCCTGCTGCCTGCTGTTATTCCTCCCCAGGTGCAGGACCCTGCACTTGTCCACATTGAACTTCATGAAGTTCTCCTGCAATCAGCTCTCAGCCTGTGCAGCTCTCACTGGATGGCAGCACAGCCTGACAGGGGTCAGCCACCCCCCATTTTTGTATCATCAGGGAACTTGCTGATCAAACACATCTTATCAAAGATGTAACTAGAGAGTCTAAAAGGAGGGATCAGCAAACTACAGAATGGCAAACCCAGGTGGGTTTGAAAAATGATTTCTTTAATCAGCCTGGAGAATGGGCTTGAGAGTGGGCTTTGGCTTTCACTCCCAGAAGTAACTGCTTCTGCTGTGTAAATATTCTTTCATGTCAGAGTGAATACTCACAGCATTGCCCACTACACAACAACCTAGTCTCAGGTTTTGGCTGTGGCTCTAACTGTTTGTCTCCACCAGCCTGGCATTCCATGGCAAAGTACAAGGCAGTTTTCTTACTGGCTTCTTGCAGTAACTCCACCTTACTCTTAAGCACAATACAGAATACAGAATTAACCAGGTTGGAAAAGAACGTTGAGATCACCGAGTCCAACCTATCACCCAACACCATCTAATCAACTAAACCATGGCACCAAGCACCCCATCCAGTCCCTTCCTAAACACCTCCAGGGATGGTGACTCCACCACCTCCCTGGGCAGCACATTCCAATGGACAACCTCTCGGGGAAGAACTTTCTCCTCACCTCCAGCCTAAACCTCCCCTGGCACAGTTCGAGACTGTGTCCTCTTTTTCTGCCAAGGGTTGCCTGGGACAATAGACCAACCCCCACCTGGCTACAACCTCCCTTCCCAATAAGGTCTCCCCTAAGCCTCCTTTTTGCCAGGCTAAACACTCCCAGCTCCCTCAGCCTCTCCTCACAGGGCTGTGCTCCAAACCCCTCCCCAGCTTTGTTGCCCTTCTCTGGACACCTTCCAGCATCTCAACATCTTTCTTGAGTTGAAGAGCCCAGAACAGGACACAGTACTCAAGAGGAGAGGAGGCTCAGGGGAGACCTTATTGCTGTCTCCAACTCCCTGAAGGGAGGTCGTAGCCCAGTGGGGGTTGGTTCTTTTCCCAGGCAAGCAGCACCAGAACAAGAGGACACAGTCTCAAGCTGTGCCAGGGGAGGTTTAGGCTGGATGTTAGGAAGAAATTCTTCATAGGAAGAGTAATTGGCCATTGGAATGTGCTGCCCAGGGAGGTGGTGGAGTCACTGTCTCTGGAGGTGTTTAGGAAGAGACTTGATGCTTGGTGCCATGGTTTAGTTACTTAGATGGTGTTCAGTGACAGGTTGGATCTCAAAGGTCTCTTCCAACCTGGTTAATTCTATTCTATTCTATTCTATTCTATTCTATTCTATTCTATTCTATTCTATTCTATTCTATTCTATTGCTGAGCACAGGGCACAATGACTTCCCTGCTCCTGCTGGCCACACTGTTCCTGATGCAGGCCAGGATGCCCTTGGCCTTCTTGGCCACCTGGGCACATTGCTGGCTCATGTTCAGCTGCTGTCAACCAGTACCCCCAGGTCCCTTTCTGCCTGGCTGCTCTCCAGCCACTCTGTCCCCAGCCTGTAGCGCTGCATGGGGTGGTTGTGGCCAAAGTGTAGAACCGGCACTTGGGTGTGTTAAAGCAGTACTAGACCCCAGCTTCATTTTTCCACACACTTTCTCACTGCTGTCGAGAGGCTTCTCAACCACTCTCAAATGTGAAAGATATAGATGGAAACCATTCACAAACTGTCACAAACCCCACAGTGCACAGAGGCTGCCTTGTCCCTGGAAACTAGCATTCAAAATATATGATTCCAGAACAAATGTAAGGTGGGAGTTACAACAGCTCTTGGGGACCTTGTCAACTTGAGTGTGTTCATTCAATCTCTGCCATCATATTGTTGCTATTAGTAACAACACAGGAGATTTTCTTTTTTTTTTAGAGAGCAGATTCTTAAGAGGAGCATCAAGAATGTTGCTTCCTGTGTTTGGCAGGAAAAAAAAATATCAGACTGGAAACTCCTACCTCCATTAGCATGCAGGGCCCCCCACTCCTGCTACTCACTGATGAAAGATGAGAAAGGGCTTTATCAGCCTCTCTGAACTGCAGTAGGAAGTCACTTGGTGTACTTTGGGATCAGTTACTGTGGGGAGGCAAACCACTCCATGCCCACTCAGGCATGCCAGCTACCACCAGCAATGAAATTCAACAAGGGCAGGTGTAGAGTCTTGCATCTGGGAAAGAACCCCAGTGTAGTTTGGGGAGAACAGTGAAGGGTAAAAGGACCTGGGGGTCCTAATGGATGGGAAGTTGACCATGAGCAGCAATGTGCTCTTGTGGCCAAGAAGGCCAATGGCATCCTGGGGTGGATTAGAAGGGCTGTGGTTAGTAAGTTGAGAGAGGTTCTCCTCCCCCTCTACTCTGCCCTGGTGAGGCTGCAGCTGGAGTGTTGTGCCCAGGTCTGGGCCACTCAGCTGAGGAAGAACCTCAGGGAACTGCTTGAAAGAGTCCACACAAAGATGATGAAGGGAGTGGAACATCTTCCTTATAAGGAGAGCCTGAGGGAGCTGAGGGCTCTGTAGCTTGGAGAGGAGGAGTATGAGGGTGACCTCATTCATGTTGATAAAGCTGTGCAGGGTGAGTGCCCAGAGGCTGGAGCCAGGCTCTGCTGGGGGATGCCCAATGCCAGCACAAGGGGCAGTGGTGGAAGCTGAGGCATAGAAAGTTCCATGGAAACATGAGAAAGATTTTTTTCCCTGTGAGGGTGACAGAAGACTGGAAGAGGCTGCGCAGGGGGGTTGTGGAGTCTCCCCCTCTGGAGATATTCAAAACCTGTCTGGATGTGTTCCTGTGTGACCTGCTCTGTGTGATTCTGCTCTGGCAGGGGGCTTGGACTGGATGAGCTTTCGAGGTCCCTTCCAGCCCCTAACATTCTGTGACTCTGTGGTTTCTCTGTCCATACAAAGACTTGAGTATGACTTAGGTTTTTCAGGGATGACTTTGCTGTAAGCCTGTGCCTGCTGAGCCTGTTTCTGTAATGTGGATGGGGGTTGCCTCTTGTTGTGTGCTCCATCACTATGTGAGGGGATGAGACTTTGATCTGAATCTTCCTGACAGTTATCACCGGTTATTTAAAACATTCATCTCCCAGTGGTGCAACAAAGCAGCAAACTTTATGACTCTTTTATTTAACTCTCCTAAGTAGTTAGACATTGGTGTGTTTTTTTTTCCCCCTCCCCTCTATCTAGAGGGAACAAAAGCTAAGTAAACCATTTGGGAGTGATTTGGGAGTGTAGATGCACTCAAAATGCACAGCCCTGCTTTCCAATCATCACGTCAAGTGCAGCAAGTTCCCCTCACAACCTTGCTCAGCTGCAAACACAAGGCACAGGCTGCTCTCCCCTGCCCTAACCACCCCCTTCTGTGCTCAGTAACTTTGAGCTGCAAGTTTGCTTCTGCAGGACGTCACATTCATCTTGATTTCCTCACAATAAAGTGTGCAGCCCATCTGCTCCTATTGACTGATTTATGTTAGCAAGGCAGAAGAGCTGATTAATGGCACTGCTAAAACGGTTTCACTCAGGTAATTCACTCAGATTTAGAAACTTGATTATTTATCCCCATCCTTTTTAATCCATAAACTTAATTTGGAATTTTTATTCCACTTTCTGGCCCAAAGACAGGCATTTGCCTCCTGTTGGATTTAACAGCTATTTGTTTTTCACTTTCAAAACAAGCCAGATAGAACATTTACAGGAGCAGGGGAAGTGCCACTGCAATCCTCGTGGGGTGGATTGTGACACACAAGGGATTTTTAGTTTCATTTTTTTTCCTTCCATTTTCTTTCAAGGTAAAATAAAGTTTTGCCTAAGTCAGGAACCCTTTTGATGCTAGGGAAGCTCTTTATTTGTTTATGTTTTGCACTCATTTGTTTGTAAAAGTGTACATTTTACAGCTCCTCGTGCATAACACATGAAAAAAAAAGGAGATTTTATGCTATGCTTCTGTGGTATTTTTAGGCTGGATCAGCAACAGTGTGGTCAGCAGGAGCAGGGAAGTTGTTCTGCCCTGTACTCAGCACTGGTGAGGCCACACCTTGAGTCCTGTGTCCAGTTCTGGGCCCTCAGTTTAAGAAGGACATTGAGAGGCTGGAATGGGTCCAGAGAAGGGCAACGAGGCTGGGGAGAGGTCGTCAGCACATGCCCTGTGAGGAGAGGCTGAGGGAACTGGGGTTGCTTAGCCTGGAGATGAGGAAGTTCAGGGGAGACCTTATTGCTGTCTACAACTCCCTGAAAGGAGGTTGTAGCCAGGTGGGGGTTGGTCTCTTCTCCCAGGCAACCAGCACCAGAACAAGGGGACACAGTCTCAGGCTGTGCCAGGGGAAGTTTAGGCTGGAGGTGGGGAGAAAGTTCTTCACTGAGAGAGTCATTCGCCATTGGAATGTGCTGCCCAGGGAGGTGGTGGAGTCACCATCCCTGGAGGTGTTCAAGAGGGGACTGGATGTGGCACTTGGTGCCATGGTCTAGTCATGGGTCTGTGGTGCCAGGTTGGACTCGATGATCTTCGAGGTCTCTTCCAACCTTAGTGATTCTGTGATACTGTGATACTAACTTGCTTCTGCTTGACTTGGCTGCATTGTTTTAGTTAAGCCCAACAGTAACTTTCTCTGCTCTCTCTCTCTCCCTTCTTTGGCCAGGTGGGTCTGGGTGGGCAGGGAAGGAGAAGCTGGTAGCTTCCCCTGGTCTTTGACCAGGTGGATTCTTGTGTTGTTTGTCAGGTGCAAATACCTGTAACTATTGTAACTCCAGGATATTTTCTGCACATCCATTGCATTCCATTGTAGATTGTAGCTTTCCTTGTAGATACAGCTTTCATTTGCTTCCACCTCAGCTGGTCTGGCAAAGTTCCTTTTGGGGGTGGGGGGGAATTTCAGCCCACCACAGCTTCCCTTTTTATGGACTAGGATCCCTGCTCCTATCCGTGTCAGGAAAACACTGTGCTGCATACACCAATCTATTCATCTCTAGCCGACTAGTTTCATTGCTGTGTATCAAGCTTTAATTCTCATCAACCCAGCATATAACTCACTGCATTTCAGAAGGGCGAGATTTAAACTGTTATTGCTCAGATCATAATGTATTGGACCATTATCTCTTTGTGCGAGACCTGAAGCAAATGCTCCTCAAATGGAATCTCACTTCAGAATGATTCAGGAGCAATTTAGAACGAATGGCTGCAAAACTCATTCCATTTGCATTTGGATGCCCATCACTCAGCAAGATCGTTCCCCATGCAGTTGTAAGACAGGCAGCTGGAGTTAACTGTCTGGATGGGATCTGGGTTCAGTGGGGTGGGGTTTTTTTTAATGTTATGATTAAAAAACTTCCTAGAGCAACAAGTATTTTTTACTGTGAAATTAACAGCAGGTGCTAGCTCAGCAAGGCACTTTATCAGGATGGAGGAGGGGGGTTGGGTTACAGTGCACACTTCTCTTTATCTTTTCAAGAAAGGAAAATTGCTCAGCTGAAAGTCACAGGATCAGTAAGGTTGGAAAAGACCTCAGAGATCATCAAGTCCAACCTGTCACCCAGCACCTCGTGGCAACTAAACCATGGCTCCAAGTACCACATCCAATCCTTTTTGAACACCTCCACGGATGGGGACTCCACCACCTCCCTGGGCAGCACATTCCAATGGGCAATCTTTCTTTCTGGGAAGAACTTTCTCCTCACCTCAAGCCTGAACTTCCCCTGGCACAGCTTGAGACTGTGTCCTCTTGTTCTGGTGCTGGTTGCCTGGGAGAGGAGAGCAACCCCCTCCTGGCTACAACCTCCCTTCAGTAGTTGTAGAGAGCAATGAGGTCTCCCCTGAACTTCCTCTTCTCCAGGCTAAGCAACCCCAGCTCCCTCAGCCTCTCCTTACAGGGCTGTGCTGACGACCTCTCCCCAGCCTCGTTGTCCTCCTCTGGACCCGTTCCAGCATCTCAATGTCCTTCTTAAACTGAGGGGCCCAGAACTGGACACAGTCCTCAAGGTGTGGCCTCATCAGTGATGAGTACAGGGGCACAATGACTTCCCTGCTCCTGCTGGCCACACTATTCCTGATGAAGGCCAGGATGCCATTGGACTTCTTGGCTACCTGGGCACACTGCTGGCTCATGTTCAGCCAGCTGTCACCCAGTAACCCTAGGTCCCTTTCTGCCTGGCTGCCCTCCAGCCACTCTGACCCCAGTCTGTAGTGTTGCATGGGGTTGTTGTGACCAAAGTCCTCTGGCTGCAGGATTTCTGTCCTCCTAGGAAGGGCAGGCAGTATCATGGTGTCATCAAATGGGAAGCAAGCAAGCCAAAAATCCTCTGTGCCACATAGCCTGCTGGGGGACTTTTAGTCTATGCCTTTAAATTTTTGTCACAGATCTTGAGCAGAAAAGTAGTAAAATGTAAATAAATCACTGTTGGGTGCAAAAAGGTAAATGGAGCTAATTCTAAACTATTCTGTTGGAGAGAGATCTACCATAAGATTGATTGCACCAAACCAATTTGTTCTTATTGTCTCTTCTCTCCTCACTTCGTTGCTCTGGAGAGATACTAACTTGCTTCTGCTTGACCTTGGCTGCACTGTTTTGATTAAGTCTAACAGCAACTTTCTCTGCTCTCTCTCTCTCCCTTCTTTGGCAAGGTGGGTCTGGATGGGCAGCTTCCCCTGGTCTTTGACCAGGTGGATTCTTGTGTTGTTTGTCAGTTGCAAATACCTGTAACTATTGTAACTCCTGGATATTTTGTACACATTCATTGCATTCCATTGTAGATTGTAGTTTTGCCTGTGAATACAGCTTTCATTTGCTCCCTGATGAGCTGGGCTGGCAAAGTTAATGTTGGGGGTGGGGGGGAATTTCAACCTACCATGTTACAAAAACACCTGCCTCTGCCTTTGAGCCTCATAACACCAAAAGAACTATGAATCCAAGATCAGGTGAAGCTGAATGTGAAATGGGAGAAAATAGGACCTTTTCCAAGAATTACTAGTGAGTAGCTTCTGTGTTGGAGGCCTGACCTAAGCCCTGGAGATGACACAGGAGAAGGAATGGGCACAGCAAAGGGTAGCCCGTGCCTTGAAAGGGAAAGCCCATATTTCTGCCTTGCCCTAGGCAAGAAGAAGAGGGTGGCTTTCTCAGCAACTACCTTGAGAGGTTATGGAGTCTCCTTCTCTGGTGAATTTCCAGACCCATCTGGATGTGTTCCTGTGAGACCTGTGCTGGATTCTCTGGTCCTGCTCTGGCAGGAGGGTTGGACTTGATGATCTTCGGAGGTCCCTTCCAAGCCCTAACATCCTGTGACCCTCTGACAGCCCTTCCAACTGACTGCAAGGTGAGCTTGCAATGAGGCAATCACACGTTCTTCTTCACCATCTCACAAATGGAATACTCCACTTCTGTTGCAATTTTATAACAGCATAATATCTGGCCAGCTTGGGAGGCTGGCATCTGCTTGCTTGTAGCTGAATTGAGTGCAGGCCTTTACGCACCTGAAGAGCGGCTTGGTTTTGTGGCAGTTCACAGACCAGATGCACCAGATGCTTGCTGAACCTTGCTAAACTCTCACAGGAGCAAGATCAAGGACATTTCAGACTCAAATTTACGGAGGACTCACAAAATTAAATGCTCTTTTTGGCAGGGAAAGCAGAGTGCAGCGTGGTCTGGGAAAAGTGATAGAGAAATCGATAGCGTGTGCAATGTTCTTATTTTTTGGGTGACTTCAGTCCAGAAACAGAATAAATAAAGATTACAAAGAGCAATGAACTTCCCCTGCACCTGCACCAGCTCAATATTGACCCTCCTAACACATCTCATCATAATGATGCATCCCCAAGAGGTCAAACCCAAGCTCTACATGCACTGACCAGCACAAGCAACATCCCCATGGCATGGCTGCCTACAGACCGGAAGGCTGCTGGGCATAAGCCTCCCTCCCAACCACACGCACATCAAACCAAACCCAAACACATCCTTCTCCTGTCCTGTACCCCTACCAAAAAAGTAGTTTGCACAGGGGCACAGGAATAAAGAAGTGATCCCAATGCTCTTTAACATCTTTATTGATGATCTGGATGAGGGCATTGAGTCCATCATCAGTAAATTTGCGGACGACACCAAGCTGGGGGCAGGAGCTGATCTGCTGGAGGGCAGAGAGGCTTTGCAGAGGGACCTCGACAGGCTGGACAGATGGGCAGAGGCCAAGGGCAGGAGATTGAACACATCCAAGTGCCAGGTTCTGCACATTGGCCACAGCAACCCCAGGCAGTGCTACAGGCTGGGGTCAGAGTGGCTGGAGAGCGGCCAGGCAGAGAGGGACCTGGGGGTACTGGTCAATGGTAGGCTGAACATGAGCCTGCAGTGTGCCCAGGCAGCCAAGAGGGCCAATGGCATCCTGGCCTGCATCAGAAACAGTGTGGCCAGCAGGAGCAGGGAGGTGATTCTGCCGCTGTACACTGCACTGGTTAGGCCACACCTTGAGTCCTGTGTCCAGTTCTGGGCCCCTCAGTTTAGGAAGGAGGTTGACTTGCTGGAGCCTGTCCAGAGAAGGGCAACAAAGTTGGTGAGGGGTTTGGAAGACAAGCCCTATGAGGAGAGGCTGAGGGAGCTGGGGGTTGCTTAGCCTGGAGAGGGGGAGACTGAGGGGTGACCTTCTTGCTCTCTACAACTACCTGAAGGGAGGTTGTAGCCAGATGGGGGTTGGTCTCTTCTCCCAGTCAGCAAGTACCAGAACAAGAGGACACAGTCTCAGGCTGCACCAGGGGAGGTTTAGGCTGGATGTTAGGAAGAAGTTCTACACAGAGAGAGTGATTGCCCATTGGAATGGGCTGCCTGTGGAGGTGGTGGAGGAGGAGACTTGATGGGGTGCTTGGTGCCATGGTTTAGTTGTTTAGGTGGGTTGGATTGGTTGATAGGTTGGACAGGATGATCTTGAAGGTTTCTTCCAACCTGGTTTATTCTATTGTATTGTATCCACTGCCAGCCACCAGACTGGAGCCCTTTTGGAAATCCAAATGATGAGCATCTAAGACATCTGTGGTGGGTTGAAATGCCCCCTCCCCTCCCAACATTAACTTTGCCAGCCCAGCTCAGTTGGAAGCAAAAGAAAGCTGTATGTACAAGCAAAACTACAGTCTACAATGGAATGCAATGGATATGTACAAAATGCACAATATTTACAATATTGCCCCTAGAGAAGCTCTGCCAGACGATCATCTGCTGCCCAAACACCCAAGAGCTGGCACAGGTATGGGTTAGCATTTGACTAGGTGCAGGAAAAAGCCAAATCATGGCATGATTTCATGCAAGGCAATGAAAATAAAGCTGTTCTTTGGGCAATGAGGTTCCATGATAATCATTGTCAGTGTAAGAAATCTAATCACAGAGTCATAGAATTGTCAGGGTTGGAAGGGACCTCAAGGGTCAGCCAGGTCCAACCCCCTGCCATGGGCAGGGACACCTCACACTACAGCAGGTTGCTCACAGCCACATCCAGCCTGGCCTTAAAAGCCTCCAGGAATGGGGCTTCTACCACCTCCCTGGGCAACCTGTGCCAGAGTCTGTCACAGCAATCTGCAAGCACTGTTTATTATGAGGCTGACTAACCACACAAATAGATAAAACAGTGTGGAGGCAAATCATCAAGGAGCAAGGCTGACTTAGGAGCAATGTGAAATGTCAAGTGAAGAGGCAAAGGCACTGCTGCTTTGCCAGCCCTGTGCAGTGCACACATCCCTCTTTGCAGCACTTTATATTGATTCTGATGGGAACTTTGCTGTTTCTGCTTGTCCCAGAGCTAATGGATAAGGCTGGCTCAGTTACTGTGCCATGGCTATCAAAAGTACAGCACATGAAAATAAAGCAGAAGCACTTGTACAAACAGCAGATGACATCAGTGATGTTTCTTGTCAATTATTATCCTGTGGAAGATTGCTCTTCTTTGTCCTGTTGCTCTCTTTTCTCACTTGTTTAAAACTAATAAAATATTGGACTATTCAATCTGGAGAAGTGAAGGCTCCGAGGAGATCTTATTGTAGCCTTCCAGGATCTGAAGGGGCTCCAAGAAAGCTGGGGAGGGACTTTTTAGGGTGTCAGGGAGTGATAGGACTGGGGGAGAAATGAAAAAACTAGAAATGGGTACATTCAAATTGGATGTGAGGAAGAAATTCTTCCCCACAAGGGTGGTGAGACCTGGCACAGGTTGCCCAGGGAGGTGGTGGCAGCCTCATCCCTGGTGGTTTTTGCAGCCAGGCTGGCTGTGGCTGTGAGCAACGTGCTGTAGTGTGAGGTATCACAGTATCACACAGTATCACGGTATTGCCAGTGTTGGAAGAGACCTCAGAGATCATCGAGTCCAACCTGTCACCACAGACCTCATGACTAGACCATGGCACCAAGTTGCCACATCCAGGCCCCTCTTGAACACCTCCAGGGACGGTGACTCCACCACCTCCCTGGGCAGCACATTCCAATGACAAATGACTCTCTCAGGGAAGAACTTTCTCCTCATCTCCAGCCTAACCTTCCCTTGGTGCAGCTTAAGACTGTGTCCTCTTGTTCTGGTGCTGGTTGCTAGAGAGAAGAGGCCAACCCCTTCCTGGCTACAACCACCCTTCAGGTAGTTGTAGAGAGCAATGAGGTCTCTCCTGAGCCTCCTCTTTTCCAGGCTAAACAACCCCAGCTCCCTCAGCCTCTCCTTATAGGGCTTGTGCTCAAGGCCTCTCCCCAGCCTTGTTGCCCTTCTCTGGACACCTTCAAGTGTCTCGATGTCCTTCCTAAACTGAGGGGCCCAGAACTGGACACAGGACTCAAGGTGTGGCCTAACCAAAGCAGAGTACAGGGGCACAATGACCTCCCTGCTCCTGCTGGCCACACTATTCCTAATGCAGTCCAGGATGCCATTGGCCTTGTTGGCCACCTGGGCACACTGCTGGCTCATGTTTAGGCATCCCTGCCCATGGCAGGGGGGTTGGAACTGGATGATCCTTGAGGTCCCTTTCAACCCTGACAATTCTATGATTCTGAGATTCTATGATTCATGCTTAAAAAAGACAAAAAGGAGGTTGTGGACTGTCTCTGAAACTTGATCTCTCTGAAACTGGATCTCCTTTACTTTGTCATGTAACAAAACAACAAAGACTAACATGGAAGTGTTACTTTCCTGAGTGCACGCACTATTTCAGAAGTGTGAGCTCCAGCACGCAATCTAATCAGACAATTAACACAACTCCTGTTGGACATGGTTGTGCTGGTAAAGTTCAAGCAGTTTGGCTGCATCTTATTCTTAGTTATGTTTCCTCTGATATAAACTTCAGTTTCAGACCACAAGATTTTGCATCCTGCCCTTATTGCTGTCTCCAACTCCCTGAAGGGAGGTTGTAGCCAGGTGGGGGTTGGTCTCTTCTCCCAGGCAACCAGCACCTGAACAAGAGGACACAGTCTCAAGCTGCACACAGGGGGGTTTAGGATGGATGTTGGGAAGAAGTTCTTCATAGATTGATCATTGGAATGTGCTGCCCAGGAAGGTGGTGGAGTCACCATCACTGGAGGGGTTTAGGAAGAGACTTGATGGGGTGCTTGGTGCCATGGTTTAGTTGATTAGATGGTGTTGGGTGATAGGTTGGACTCGATGATCTCAAAGGTCTTTTCCAACCTGGTCTATTCTATTCTATTCAATTCTATCCTATTCTATCTATTCTATTCTATTCTATCTATTCTATTCTATTCTATTCTATTCTATTCTATCCTATTCTATTCATTCTATCCTATTCTATTCTATGAAAGAATCCATTTTTCCTCATTCCACTTTGATGGGGCTGCAGAGCAGCATGGGATCTCCTCCTAACTCCCTGCAGTGCGATGTCTAACTTGAAAAACGTCTGCCCCTGCTGTCATCACTAACCCCCCAAAAAACCTCTGTCGATAATTTCCTCTTTGGTGTTAAATTTCACTTTCCTTTGACACAGTAGTCCTGAAGCAGCTGCGGGCTCTTGACCCCTCCTCTAACCCAGATAACTAATTAAAGATGGACAAGGCTTAGGCTAAAATACTTTTTGTTAAGCCTATTCATTCTCCAGTCCCCCGCAGGCACTCTTTGTCACACAGGACAGAGCCTGCCACATTTACATGAGCATGAAGGTAAGTGACTGTTACAATGATAGGACCAACCCTTTCCCCCCCCCCCCCTTACAAGACCTAACTTAACCTTTGTTCTTAGGTGGCAGGACACATTTTACAGCACATAAAAAACATTCCCAACCTATGCTTGAAACAAGTTTCCTGACTATAGCTCAAAGCCTCCAATTAAGCAAAAATCCAAGGACGATTAACCCTGTATGTTAAAACTCAGCTCCTCCTTCTGACTGCTATGTCAACAGTCTAAGTATCATAGTATCCTAGATCAGTCAGGGTTGGAAGGGACCACAAGGATCAGCTAGTTCCAACCCCCCTGCCATGGGCAGGGACACCCTACACTAGATCAGCCTGGCCAGAGCCTCATCCAGCCTGGGCTTAAACACCTCCAGGGAAGGGGCCTCAACCACCTCCCTGGACAACCCATTCCAGGGCTTCACCACTTTCATGGGGAAGAACTTCCTCCTCACCTCCAGCCTGAATCTCCCCACCTCCAGCTTCATTCCATTCCCCCTAGTCCTATCAGTACCTGAGATCCTGAGAAGTCCCTCCCCAGCCTTCTTGTAGACCTCCTTCAGATACTGGAAGGCCACAATGAGGTCACCTCGGAGCCTTCTCTTCTCCAGACTGAACAGCCCCAATCCTCCCCAACTCCAAGTATGATTTTATGACTATGGCAAACAAATGAAGGATTGAGCCTACATTTTTTTTTCTCATATGAGGATTTCTTTGAAGCTTTGCCATCTACTAGAAATAAGGAGAGCTCAGGCTAGGCTGTCAGTTGTAAGCAGATGGATTTTAGGGCCAGTAGTGAATCATATTACAGGCTCACGGGCTCACAGGATGTTAGGAGCTGGAAGGGACCTCCAGAGATCATCAAGTCCACTCACCCTGTCAGAGCAGGACGATAGAATCTAGCACAGGTCACACGAGAACACATCCACGAAAGTACTGGAAAGTCTCTAGTGAGAATGGTTATTTTTACCTTTAGTAAGGGCAATGAGGCTGGGGAGAGGTCTGGAGCACAAGCCCTATGAGGAGAGGCTGAGGGAGCTGGGGTTGTTTAACCTGGAGAAGAGCAGGCTCAGGGGTGACCTCATTGCTCTCTACAACTCCCTGAAGGGAGGTTGTAGCAGGAGGGGGTTGGTCTCTTCTCCCAGGCAACCAGCCCCAGGACAAGAGGACACAGTCTCAAGCTGCATCAGGGGAGGTTTAGGCTGGAGTTCTTCCCAGAAAGAGTAATTGGCCATTGGAATGTGCTGCCCAGGGAGGTGGTGGAGTCACCATCCCTGGAGGGGTTCAAGAGGGGATTGGATTTGGCACTTGGAGCCATGGTTTAGTTGTCAGGAGGTGTCAGTATTAGGTAATAGGCTGGACTTGATGATCTCTGAGGTCTTTCCCAACCTGGTTGATTCTATGATTCTATGATGGTATGATTTTTCCCATTATTAAGAATGCTGCAGAGATCTGCTCACAGATTTCTAACTCCTTCAGTGTAAGCGATTTTCACAGCAAAAAACAAATGATCATCCAACACCTAGTGATTAACAAGACTGAGATTTAGTGGTACATCACAGACCCTGATGCCATGACCTATCTGAAGTGCACAATAAATCTAGTTAGTGGGATCACTCCATCCCAGGAAAATAGAGAGGACATTTTCCTATATCTAAAATATTAGCTCAGTTGTATGGCCACCTGGTGAAGACATCGAGCTGTGACCCAAGGGGATAGATATTATTGTGCAACCCTGGGGAAAGTGGAACCCCTGGAAGTGTTCAAGCCCAGGCTGGATGAGGCTCTGGCCAGCCTGATCTAGTGTGGGGTGTCCCTGCCCACGGCAGGGGGCTTGGAACTAGCTGATCCTTGTGGTCCCTTCCAACCCTGACTGATACTGTGATACTATGGTACTATCCTCAGGGACATTTTGGAGACATTTTGAAGGAAGAATCGAAGTGCTGAGTTGTTTACTCAGTTTGAAGGTAGGGAATTAAGGGTGTTACCTGTTAGGCTGCTACATCCATTTTGCAGGTGGGACACTGAACCTGACAGAGCAGATTTCATAGTAGTATCATAGTATCATAGTATCAGTCAGGGTTGGAAGGGACCACAAGGATCAGCTAGTTCCAACCCCCCTGCCATGGGCAGGGACACCTTTTGCTAAACACAGAGCACAACAACAAATCCATGCTCATGAAATGGTTAGAGAACAAAGTCTGGCTGCCTTGGAGCTGGTGCAAGTTTTGTCCTTGGTCTCCCTATGCCTCAACGGAGTGGCTGAGAGGCAGGATCTGGATCAGGACCTGGCCTTAGGTACCCTGAAGGGCTATCTCTAAGGGCTAAGGGCAACCTGCTGAGACTGTTGTCCTGAGACTAGGAATATCTACAAACCTTATGGATATCTACCAACGTACAGCTATTTTTCCATGGGATCCTAATGAGACTGTGACCTGCCTGGTGGCAGTTACCTAATTTCACCCACAGCCAAGTTTTCAAGAACCATAAGTTATTTTTGTATCAGGCTGATTTATCCCAGCAGAAGTCCCAATTGAATCAGAAATTCATTAGCCAAACTCTAAGCAGGAGCTTCTGGGAAGAAAAGGAAAAAGGGGGGGGGGGAGGGGGGAAAGGGGGGGACAACTTGGGAATCTAAGCACCAGATGTGGAAAAGGGGAGTTAAAAAACCCAAACCAAATCCTTAAAAGAAGTAGAAAAGGAATAGAAAAGATAAATATCTTCTTATTGAATTAAGAATCCAGGCATTTAAGGAGCCAGATGGAAGAACACAGACTATTGCCTAGGATCAGAGATATGACTCAGACATTTATTTATATTGACTAGCAGTTGGGTTTGTAAATACATGCAGCTGTAGGCAGATGAAAAGAACTGGTCTGCTGAATAGCATGGTTGCATACATGGAAATAACAACAGATTGATCCATATATATATATATATATATATATACACTAATAAAGCTAATATAAAGTGCATTAAACAATCAAATGCATTCCTCCCTCTGAGGGAAAAAGGAAAGCAAAGCAAGAAAATTGTAGAACCACAGAATTGTTAGGGTTGGAAGGGACCTCAAGGATCAGGCAGTTCCAACCCCCCTGCCACGGCCAGGGACACCTCACACTGCAGCAGGTTGCTCACAGCCACATCCAGCCTGCCCTTATAAAACCTCCAAGGATGAGGCTGCCACCACCTCCCTGGGCAACCTGTGCCAGTCTCTCACCACCCTCATGGGGAACAACTTCTTCCTAACATCCAATCTGAATCCACCCACTTCTAGTTTTCCTCCATTCCCCCCAGTCCTATCACTCCCTGACACCCTAAAAAGTCCCTCCCCAGCTTTCTTGTAGCCCCCTTCAGATACTGGAAGGCCACAATTAGGTCTCCTTGGAGCCTTCTCTTCCCCAGACTGAATAACCCAAACTCCTTCAGTCTGTCCTCATAGTAGAGGAGCACCAGCTCCTCATGGCACTTCTCTGAACACAGGCAATAGAAAGTGTCACTTCAAGCGAGGCTTCAGATTCTGAGAAGCAAAACCCTTGCTACCAAGCTACAGTTGCATCACTGTTTTCTCATCAGTGCTGTGAATTGGTTTGGATTAAATCAGCACCCCAAAGCTGAAATTTTAGGTTAGCTAATCATGGTATTGTGTTTCTGAAGGTGAAAGTACACATGCAAACAGAGCGAAAAAGTGGCTTGGAGCATTTCTAGCTTGACTGCTTCTATCATCAGGAATGCTGAGGGATTCCTCTCTCTGTCCTGCACATGCCACAGAGGCTAACACACCTGGAGTCCTGGGTCCAGTTCTGGGCTCCTCAGTTTAGGAAAGATGGTGACTTGCTGGAAGGTGTCCAGAGAAGGGCAACAAAGCTGGGGAGAGGTTTGGAGCACAGCCCTGTGAGGAGAGGCTGAGGGAGCTGGGGTTGTTTAGCCTGGAGAAGAGGAGACTCAGGGGAGACCTTATTGCTGTCTACAACTACTTGAAGGGAGGTTGTAGCCAGGTGGGGGTTGGTCTCTTCTCCCAGGCAACCAGCACCAGAACAAGAGGACACAGTCTCAAGCTGTGCCAAGGGAGGTTCAGGCTGGATGTTAGGAAGAAATTCTTCAGAGAGATTTGCCATTGGAATGTGCTGCTCAGGGAGGTGGTGGAGTCACTATCACTGGAGGTGTTTATGAAGAGACAGGATGGGGTGCTTGTGCCATGGTTTAGTTACTTAGATGATGTTGGGTGATAGGTTGGACTTGATCTGGAAGGTCTTTTCCAACCTGGTTAATTCTGCATTTTGTATGCACACACTGTAGAGCATTCAGGACAATATTTGCTTATTCAGGGTTAAACAGGCTCTTAAACGGCCTTTGCCTGCACTGGGACACATGGTTATTTATATCTCCTATTTCCTCCCTTGTGTCTATAGAAAGCAGCATCATTCAATAACAGCCCAGATTATTCCAAGACATCTCATGTGTATCCACCTCAGTCTAGCCCAAAACTATAAATCTTGGAGGTTCAGCTCCCTGCACAACTAACTTCACTGCCTGTGCCCGACCCTTTGTCCTAACCACAAGCAAATAGGTTCCTCTGGGTTCGATTTTTAACATGTGGACCTGCACTCAAAATGACAGCACAGCAAAGTTAGTGAAAGAAGCCCAAACAGAAAGAAAAAGAATCACTGTGGTGGAATAGGAGAAATGCAATTCCTTTGCAGCTTTTGCTGGCCACACTTTGCATTGCTGTAGTGCATTTATTCATTCAGCGCTACCCCAGCGGGTCAGCTCAAAGCTGGGGAGCAATGAATCAGTGTGATCATCTCCCTCTCTATCATCTGCAGCCTTTCTGAGGGAACTGATACCCAGACCCAGCTGAATCTGTCAAGTCCTGAACATAAATGGCATCACTGGAGAAACACAGACCTAAGCTATCTGACTGATTTGAGCATAAACCGTATACATTCAATTCCACTCTCTGTTTTCCTCTCTCTGACCTACTTCACCCTTTTACATGATGTTTTTTATCCTCTTCCTTCTTGCATCTAACCTCTCTACAATATCCCCCCCCACCCCCCTTTAAATCCACATCCCTCCCATCTTTTTTTTCCCCTCAAGTTCAGGAAACCAGGCTGGTCAGCAATCTCTCTTTGTGGTTACAGATGGATAATGATTAATAGCCAAGAAGTAACTTGAGGACAGAAACCTTGCAAAAGCCAACATCAAACCTAAACACTTGTACCTACTTTTGTCACTCTCAGAATAATTACTGATCTACTTTACTCACATTCATGCAAAATCCATCCACCATGCAACAGTGATCATTCTTTTCATATTTTTCATATGTTTTCATATTTTCAGTCAGGGTTGGAAGGGACCACAAGGATCAGCTAGTTCCAACCCCCCTGCCATGGGCAGGGACACCCTGCACTAGATCAGGCTGGCCAGAGCCTCATCCAGCCTGGCCTTAAACACTTCCAGGGATGGGGCCTCAACCACCTCCCTGGACAACCCATTCCAGGGCTTCACCACTCTCATGGGGAAGAACTTCCTCCTCACATCTAGCTTGAATCTCCCCACCTCCAGCTTCATTCCATTCCCCCTAGTCCTATCACCACCTGATAGCCTGAGAAGTCCCTCCCCAGCCTTCTTGTAGCCCCCTTCAGATACTGGAAGGCCACAATGAGGTCACCTCGAAGCCTTCTCTTCTCCAGACTGAACAGCCCCAACTCCTTCAGTCTGTCCTCACAGGAGAGGTGCTCCAGCCCTCTGCTCATCCTCGTGGCCCTTCTCTGGACACCTTCCAGCACCTCCAGATCCCTCTTGCAATAGGGGCTCCAGAACTGGAGGCAGTACTCCAGGTGGGGTCTCAGCAGAGCTGAGGAGAGGGGGAGAATCCCCTCCCTTGCCCTGCTGGCCACACTTCTCCTGATGCAGCCCAGGCTCTGATTGGCCTTCCGGGCTGCAAGTGCACCTGAGAGCTCCTGGTGAGCTTCTCGTCCAACATATTGATTTAAATAAGGCAAGAGGGAAACCCCACTCTATTTCAATGCCTAAGCAGAGGCTACAGTTGAAAGTGGCTCTGCAGTTAATCACAGAATCATACAATCATAGAATCAATAAGGTTGGAAGAGACCTCAAAGGTCATCAAGTTCAACCTGTCACCACAGACCTCATGACCACTAAACCATGGCACCAAGTGCCACATCCAGTCCCCTCTTGAACACCTCCAGGGACGGCGACTCCACCACCTCCCTGGGCAGCACATTCCAACGACGAATGACTCTCTCAGTGAAGAACTTTCTCCTCACCTCCAGCCTAAACTTCCCCTGGTGCAGCTTGAGACTGTGTCCTCTTGTTCTGGTGCTGGTTGCCTGGGAGAAGAGACCAACCTCCTCCTGGCCAATCTAAACATCTCTCTCTGCTCTTCATTTGGCAAAACTGGCTTTAGGAGCAACAAGTTCATTTTGATGTTAGGTGGCTTCACTCAGCAAGTTTCTAATCTGTGATCAGCAGAACAGCATTAGTATTAATCAAACATCTGTGAATATATGGTAGAATCACAGGATCACAGGCTCACAAGATGTCAGGGGTTGGAAGGGATCCCAAGAGATCACTGAGTCCAACCCCACTGCCAGAGCAGGACCATAGAATCTAGCTCAGGTCACAGAGGAATGCATCACAGTATCACAGTATCACAGTATATTAGAGGTTGGAAGGGACCTCCAGAGATCATCAAGTCCAACCCCCCTGCCAAAGCAGGATCACCCAGGGGAGTCTGCACAAAAATGCATCCAGACAGCTCTTGAAAGTCTCCAGAGAAGGAGACTCCACAGTCTCTCTGGGCAGCCTGCTCCAGTGCTCTGGGACCATCACAGTGTAGAAGATTTTCCTCACGTTGAGGTGGAACCTCCTGTGCTGCAGCTTACATCCATTGCTCCTTGTCCTACCACAGGGTGCAACTGAGCAGACCCTGTCCTCTCCCTCCTGACCCCCAGCCCTCAGATATTTATAAACATTTATTAAATCCCCTCTAAGTCTTCTCTTCTCCAGGAGCCCCAGGGCTCTCAGCCTCTCCTCATAGGGCAGTGCTCCACTCCCTTCGTCATCCTGGTAGCCCTCCACTGGACCCTCTCCAGCAGATCCCTGTCCCTCTTGAACTGGGGAACTCAAAACTGAACACAGTACTCAAGATGAGGTCTCACCAGGGCAGAATAGAGGAGGAGGAAAACCTTCCTGGATCTGCTGGACACACTCCTCTGGGATTTTACAAGGCTTGGGGCAGAAACCGTGGAACATTAATTATTACCCGTAGTGCAATGAGGTTTTACACCCCAAAAAAACAGAGTAAAGGTCATTTGTAACATCTCCATTTCCCTCTCTGAGCCACATTTCCTTTTAAGTGGCAAAACCCACAGCACATGAGCAAATTAATATCAAAATTAGAACAGCAGCTGTGCATTTGGGTAGTAATTTTATGTCAGAAAGCTCAGAAGCTCGTTGTGAATGCCTAAAGTGAGGGGTGTGCTTTGGTCAGATTCCCACTGTACTCAGGACTGATGCCAAAACACATTACAGCACAGCTGAAAACAGGTATTGTACAAGCAAGACAGTCAGCATTTTGACTTGGGCATCTAGGCTGCAGCTTCCTGTCCACGAACAAAACCTCTCCTAGCTGAGCTGCTTCTTTCCCAAGTCCACCACTGCTATTTGCTAATCACAGGATCACAGGATGTTAGGGGCTGGAAGGGACCTCCAGAGATCATAGAATCAGAGAATTCTAGGGCTAGAAGGGACCTCAAGGATCAGCCAATACCAACCCCCCTGCCATGGGCAGGGACACCTCACACTACAGCAGGTTGCTCACAGCCGCAGCCAGCCTGGCTGCAAACACTTCCAGGGATGAGGCTTCCACCACCTCCCTGGGCAACCTGTGCCAGTGTCTCATGGGAAAGAATTTCTCCCTAACATCCAATCTCAATCTACCCACTTCTAGTTTTGCTCCATTCCCCCTACTCCTATCACCATCCAACATCCTAAAAAGTCCCTCTCCAGCTTTCCTGCAGGCCCCCTTCAGATCCTGAAAGACCACAATAAGGTCTCTTTGCAGCCTTTTCTTCTCCAGACTGAACAGCCCCAACTCCTTCAGTCTGTCTCCATAACAGAGCAGCTCCAGCCCTCTGCTCATCCTCATGGTCCTTCTCTGGACAGCACCCAGCACCTCCAGATCCTTCCTGTAATAGGGGCTCCAGAACTGGACACAGTACTCCAGGTGGTCTCTCACCAGTGTGGAGCAGAGGGGGAGAATCACCTCCCTGGCCCTGCTGGCCACACTTCTCTTTATGCATCCCAGGATCTGGTTGCTTTCTGGGCTGCAGGTGCTCACTGCTGGCTCCTGTTGAGCTTCTCATCCACCAGCACGCCCGAGGCCTTTTCTTCAGGGCTGCTCTCCAGCCAGTCCCTGCCCAGCCTGTATCAGTGCTTGGGATTGCCCTGACGCAGCTGCAGGACCTTGCACTTGGTCATGTTGAACCTCATGAGCTTGTCATGGGCTCACCTTTCCACCCAGTCCAGGTCCCTCTGGATGGATGCCTTCCCTCCAGCTGTCAGCTGCACCACACAGCTTGGTGTCAGTGAACTTGCTGAGGGTGCCTCAGTGCCACTGTTCACCTCACCAACAAAGATGGGAAATAAGCCTGGTCCCAGCACTGATCCCTGAGGGACTCCACTTGTCACTGACTTGTCGTTGAGTCCAACCCCAAAATAATGGTGCAAAAAGAACCTTATTCTACATTGTTTTTCCATTTGGCTGTTTTCACCTACACTTTACAAGTCAGAGCACATCTCAGCCTGTAACTCGGAGCTGAAGAAACGTTTGCCAACAAAGCTCATGAAACAACCCGAACATCTAGATGCTAGTGCATATCTGTCAAACCTTTCCTACCATTAAATCATAGCAGGGTACAAATGACTTTGATTTTTACATCAGCAGTGTGATGCAGGCCCACCTCAGAAGAGGTTCCAGGTGCTCCTGCAGTCAGAATGACTCTCGGTACAGCTGCTGGTTTGGAGGCTTGAGGGAGCCTAAACATATCTGAGGACTGCAGATATATTTAGAGATGCTTTTCTTTCAGAAGAATAGCTGCTTCCTTCTGAAAAACAAAAGCTTGCACCTAAATGGGCATTTTTCAGCTTGTGGGTATTGGTCTTGCAGCTGCTTCCACTAGTCTGATAGGACAACTATTGCCTTCATCAAGCGCAGCGTTGATCCCATTAGCTGCTACAATTTGGGCAGATTATTTACTTCTAGCCTTATTGTCTCTCATCAGATGTGTCCATTTATTTCTCTTGTTGTCCTGCTTCAGGGCTTCCTTCTCTTATTTCTGGGATGACCAGGTTTCAACTGCATCTAAGCAGACATTACTCTGCTCTGGTGAGACCTCACCAAAGTACTGCGTGCAGCTTGGGAGCCCTCAGTATAGGAAAGACATGGACCTGATGGAGAGGGTCCAGAGGAGGGACACGAAAATGATCAGGGGGTTGGAGCAGCTCTGCTACAAGGACAGGCTGAGGGAGCTGGGGGTGTTCAGCCTGGAGAAGAGGAGGCTCCAGGGAGACTAATAGCAGCCTGCCAGTACCTGAAGGGGGCTCAGGAAGGCTGCAGAGAGACTGCAAAGGTCTGCAGGGACAGGACAAGAGGCAATGGCTTCAAACTAGAGAAGGGCAGATTTAGGTTGGATATCAGGAACAAGTTCTTTGCTATGAGGGTGGAGGAACTTTGGAAGAGGTTGCCCAGGGAGGTGGTTGAGGCTCCTTCCCTGGAGACAACTAGTTGGGGACATCCCTGCTGACTGCAGGGAGGGTGGACTGGATGAGCTTTGGAGGTCCCTTGCAGCCTGGACCATTCTGTGATTCTATGATTAATCAGTCTTAGACACTCCATAAATTCCACATTTTGTTGCACACTAGCAGCCTTAGTGATATGGTGGAGAAGGCAAATCATTGTAATCTAGGATCACCCATATGGATATTGATAGGCTGTGGGCTGAGGAAATAAAATCTTTTGCCTATATTGTGGATATTGTGATTTCTATCAACAAAACCTTGCAGCAGCATCTCTCTCCTATAAAACAACAACTCAGGCACAGCAACATTGTGGGACCTTTGTAGACGTATGGACCAAGTGATTATATGTTCTCTGGGTCACTCCATTTATCTTCTCCTTTGCTTGTAAACTCAAAGCAGCCCAACAGGGTAACAGTAACCTGTCAGAGCCATCAGATTAGGTAACAGCTCTTCCACCCAATCTGTAGTGCCTGAACTAGATCAGGCAGGAAAAACACAGGACTGAAATCATTTATTGTATGGAAATCCTCTCCACATTCCATTTTCTGGCCACAATTCTCCCCAGGAGAAGTGATCCAATTGAATTAAAACAAAACACCACCCCACCCCAAAAAAACCCCAACCAAACCACAACAACCCAACCAACCAACCAAAAAAGATCCCTAAATAAACAACAAACAACAACAACAGCACAACCCACAAACAGGATAGAGAGGGAATATGAAAGCTGGAGGAAATCAGCATGCAATAAGCCATTTCTTCCTGTGAATTTTCTTGTCTTCTTTTATTAACAGCTTTGTTTTGGTAGCAATTATACACGTGCAATCCATTTGTGGCATCTCTTTACTTGCCTCCTGACACAACCATTATTAGGGCTGTCACAGCTAATCGGCTGACAGCCAGAGAAAGGCAGCTCTGCAGTGTCCTGCTACTGCCACTCAATATCAACTGGATAATAACAACACAGTCTGAGAGCAGTGGCTGTGCTGAGAGTGGTTTCTGCAGAATTTGGATAGGAGCAGGGGAGATGGAGGTATGGTCTTCACGTGCTCCTCGAATCACATGCTAGCCACAGCTGCTGTTTCACATGCCCGTACAAGCAGGCACCTGCCATGACTTGCACTAAGCTCTCAGCCCCCCCCATTGCAGCCCTGGCCTGCAGCCAGTGCACTTCAGAAATCATTCAGAAATATCCTGCACATGCATGGCACTGCTGATCCTGCCACTCCAGAGCACGCTGAGACTGCCTTGAGGTCTGCAAAACCAAACACAACCCAGCTGCCTGGATGAGTTCCTCCACCCCGGAGGAGAGGGAACATTGGCAAAGCTGCCCGTTGAAATGAAGAACCTGTGAGAGCAGGGCCAGGAGTGCCAGCACTATTTTTCAATCATACATCATGATGGAACACTTGCTAATCTTTGCTGCAAAGCATACTGTGTGCTGACTGGGTCTGTTTTGCCAGGAAATCTGCAAGCACGCTCTCTTACAGCTACCAACAGCCGTGTCCCATGCTGCAATGATATCATAACTCTCTGTGCAAAGATGTGCCAGTCAGGTGGGAAGGAGGCTTTGCACCTGATGCACATCCCTTACTGGATTTCCCTGTGCTCTCAATATCCTAAGCAAGGACAACGTGAAACGTGCTCCTGCCAGGCACTGAAAGGAAGGTTTAACTCCTCACATGGGTAACAAGTCTGGCCCAGTATAACAGAAAGCTGGTGACAAAGTCCTGGGGGGAAGGAATCACAGAATCTCAGAATGCCAGGGGCTGAAGGGACTCTGAAAGCTCATCCAGTCCAACTCCCCTGCCAGAGCAAGATCACCAATACCAGGTCACACAGGAACACATCCAGGAAGGTCTCCACTCCACAACCCCCCTGGGCAGCCTCTTCCAGTACTCTGTCACCCTCACAGGGAAAAATTTCCCTCTTGTTTGCATGGAACTTCCTCTGCCTCAGCTTCCACCATTGCCCCTTGTGCTGGCATTGAGCATCACTGAGCAGAGCCTGGCTCCATCCTCCTGGCATTCACCCTGCACATCTTTATCAACATGAATGAGGTCGCCCCAAGGAAGCTGAACTACATGACAGATGTGCATGAGGTAAATGCCAGCCCTACCACAGACAACGTGGGCAACCACAGGCAAGCCACTGGATCCATAGGGTGGTAGCAGTAATCTTTATTCCTTACACACTTATTTTGTCCCTTAATATTTTAAAGCCTTGCAGGGACGAAGATGACCTTTCACTGTACTCATGTTGCATCTAGAACAGAGCAAGCTTAGCCTTGAGGTTGAGCCCATGGTGATATGCCCACCACAGCCTTCCCAAAACTACAGAATTTAGGTGCAGATGCCACAAAGTATTTATGCTTCTATCAGGAAGACACTTGGCCTCCCACCAGTAATGACCTTATGATTGTGTCCAAAGAACTGCTTCTCTCTGAGGGCATAAACTGATTAATGTACAAGTTCATGTTAAAATGAGCCCTTCAAGGAGTTTGGCCTGTATGTGTCAGACCATTTCCATATCATTACTGAATAAGATAAATGCATTACAGAATCATAGAATTGTCAGGGTTGGAAGGAGCCTCAAGGATCATCCAGTTCCAACCCCCCTGCCATGGACAGGGACACCTCACACTACATGAGGTTGCTCACAGCCACATCCAGTCTGTGAATCCAGGAAGCCTAGAGGTCAAAATATCACTTTTTGCCCTTGGTCTGTGGCACAGGCAGTCCTGAGCATGATTTTGTCTCTGCCTGAGTGCTTCTGAACCACCCTGTTACTTCAGCATGGCCTGAGACATGACATGAGCATTCTCTGCCTCTCCTATGGAGACAGACGGAGAGAGATGGGACTATTCAGTCTGGAGAGGAGAAG
>CM037643.1:42078096-42108099 GCA_015227895.2 Colaptes auratus | reverse complement strand
GGGGGACAGTCTCAATGCTGCACCAGGGAAGTTTAGGCTGGAGGTGAGGAGAAAGTTCTTCACCAGAGAGTTGTTCACCATTGGAATGTGCTGCCCAGGGAGGTGGTGGAGTCACCATCCCTGGAGGTGTTCAAGAGGGATTAGACGTGGCACTTGGTGCCATGGTCTAGTTATGGGTCTGTGGTGACAGGTTGGACTCGATGATCTTTGAGTCTCTTCCAAGTAGTGATACTGTGATAGGAAAAGGGTAATGGTTTGAAACTGAGAGAGGGTTGATTTAGGTTAGCTGTAGGAAAGAAACTCTTGCTGTGATAGCAAGTGAGGTACAGGAACAGGGTGCTCAGAGAATTGTGGATGCCTGCCCTCCCTGGAAGTGTTTGAGGCCATATTAGATTGGACCAGGGAAGCAGCCTGGTCTAGTGGAAAGTGTCCCTGCCCCCCTGGCAGGGGGCCTTTGAACTGGAGGGTATTTAAGATCCCTTCCAGCCCAAACCATTCTATGATTCCATGATCTGTCAAAGGAGCACTGCACCTTACTGTCTGAATTCCCCCACTCCAAATTGACTAACCATTCGTAGAAAGAACAAAAAAACCCAAAACAAAACAACAAAACAAACTAAGGAAAGAAAATCTTGAGAAGTGCTTGCAACACACTTAAATTCCCTGATACTGCCTTCTATTTTGAGGAACCTTCTGATTTCTGTGGCTTCTTGCTCCTGATATGCTCAGCATTAACTTGTTCTTTCCCTTTGGCTATATAGATCTTCCCACTTCTCACAGCCCCATTAGCACCCATTTAAAACTTGGCTGCAATTTCTTTTGCTCCAGAAGCTTACAGGGGAGAATTAATTCCATCTTCAATGCTGCTTTCAAGGATGAGGCCAATTATAGACATTGCATGCAGCTCTGCTTCTGTTGCACTAGAGATAAGCTCAGCGCAGTGAGAAGCTAAAAGTATTTTATGCATCCTGCTATGTGTGAACACACACACACAAGGAGATCTCGAGTCTTGTTCTGTACAGGTTTTTTACTAGCACTAGACAATAAGAATGTCCCTTTTCATTACAGTATGAATTACTTATGAATATTTTTATGACACGTATGAATTAATGTATACCGCCATCACCATACAAAGGGCTTAAATCAGTTGCCTAAACATAGATACCTATGTAATCTGAGATGTTTCTGGTTTAGAACTCATGCACCCACCGGATCAGTTAGAGCTAATCCTTTGGGGGAAATGCCCTGCCTTTGTTCTACGCAGCACTTTGATTTATGCCTTAAAAAGGAGATGATTAGAAAGGAAACTTTCTGAATGGAGTCAAACAGAGCAAAGCAGAATGAGTTTCAGGTTGTTGCTGTTATTTGGTTGGTTGGTTGGTTGGTTGGTTGGGGTTTTTTCCCTGCTCTGCCTACCAATGTGTGCAGTAAATGAGACTCATTGAAGAAATTCTTTAAGGTCATAAAAAGCTGAATTATTTCTGTCTCTGGAATTCAATTCACAAAATGATCAGCTCAATATAGGAAGGACATGGACCTGATGGAGCAGGTCCAGAGGAAGGCCACAAAATTAATCCGGGGGGGAAGCCACCTCTGCTGTGGCTCCAGGCTGAGGGAGCTGGGGGGTTGTTACCTGGAGAAGAGGAGGCTCTGGGAAGACCTATAGCAGCCTGCCAGTACCTGAAGGGGGCTACAGGAAGGATGGAGACAGACTGTGCAAAGGCCTGCAGGGACAGGACAAGGGGCATGGCTTCAAACTAGAAAGAGCAGGTTTAGATTGGATGTGAGGAAGAAGTTCTTCACTATGAGGGTGGTGGAACACTGGAAGAGGTTGCCCAGGGAGGTGGTTGAGGCTCCTTCCCTGGAGATATTGAAGGTGAGGCTGGACAAGGCCCTGGGCAGCCTGATCTAGTTGGGGACGTCCCTGCTGATGGCAGGGAGGTCGGACTGGATGAGCTTTGGAGGTCCCTTCCAGCCTGGACCTTTCTATGATTCTACGATTTCCTCCCCCAGTATTTGCAAATCTGAATTAGACAATGAAAATGGTCTTCACTGAGGTACTTGCTCCAGACAGATTCATGAGACCCTTCCGTAAGAGCAGAAGGAAGGATAATATTATGAAAGCAACTCTGAAGCTGATACAGCTTGAGGCTCATACAAACTCCACCACATCTTTCTGACATAAATATCACATCCCTATCTCTAGGTAAAAGGCACGGGGTCATGACTCTGAGGTGACCTCATTGTGGCCTTCCAGTATCTGAAGGGGGCTACAAGAGGCTGGGGAGGGACTTCTCAGGATCTCAGTAGTGATAGGAGTAGGGGGGAATGGAAATGAAGCTGGAGGTGGGGAGATTCAGGCTGGAGGTGAGGAGGAAGTTCTTCCCCATGAGAGTGGTGAAGCCCTGGAATGGGTTGTCCAGGGAGGTGGTGGAGGCCCTGTCCCTGGAGGTGTTTAAGCCCAGGCTGGATGAGCTCTGGCCAGCCTGATCTAGCCATGGCAGGGGTTGGAACTAGCTGATCCTTGTGGTCCCTTCAACCCTGACTGATACTATGATGATGATACTATGATGACCTGCTTCCAGTAATACTTCAGGTAGTTGTAGACGGCAAGAAGGTCTCCCCTGAGCCTCCTCCAGGCTAAGCAACCCCAGCTCCCTCAGCCTCTCCTCACAGGGCGTGCCCAACCCCTCCCCAGCCTTGTTGCCCTTCTCTGGACAAATGTCTCAATGTCTTTCTTAAATTGAGGAGCCCAGAACTGGTCACAGTTCTCAAGGTGTGGCCTAACCAGTGCTGAGTACAGGGGCAGAATGACTTCCCTGCTCAAAGAGTAATTCTTACTCTGATGGAGATTTGGAATGCTGTTAAGGTGCACTCCCAGATCTCAGTCCTGATCAGTAACCACCAAAGCAAATTAAAGGCATACATAGTCTTCAGAGTGTAACTGTGGATTCTTTATAAAGTGGTAACTCTAAATGGTGCACTTCCTCAACTAGTTATCTTTAAACCCAGTGCTGATAACAGCCTTTCTTTGCAGGCAGGCTAAGACAAAGCCCTGCGATGTTCAGTAAGGCAGTGCAGGAGAGCTGAGCGCTGCCGTCGAAGCAGCGCTCCTCCTTCCGCGAGAAGAAAACTTCCCAGGTCATTAAAGACAACCAGGAATGCAGGATTGCTGGCCATAGCCACGGTCCCTGGCAGGGATATTTTAGGAGTCAGTGTCCGTGCTGTTAATAGCAGTGGGGACCGCAGCCTCAGCAGATGGCTCCCCAGCGCTGTCCTGCCGAGCACCACAGCATCTCGCTGATCTCACAGTTCAAGATGCTTCTTAAAACTGTTGTGTGGCTGGCTGTGCAGCTCTGCTAACACGCCTCAGCTGAGATCCCGGCAGAGATAAACACATTATCCAATTGCAGTAATTTTTCTGCTGCAGGCAGAGGCTGATTATCTGTAGAGATTATTACTGCAAGGTACTGAGATTCACACTGAAGCACCTCTACTAAATAACACATTGTCTGCAGCCCGAGGTAGAGAGAGGAATGAATGAACAAATCTTGCTGCACATTAACACTTTAACCACTTTGATTCATATCACAGAATCACAGAATGTTAGGGGCTGGAAGGGACCTCGAAGGCTCATCCAGTCCAATCCCCCTGCCAGAGCAGGAACACCTAGAGCAGGTCACACAGGAACACATCCGGTGGGTTTTTGAATATCTCCAGAGAGGAGACTCCACAACCCCCCTGGGCAGCCTCTTCCAGGGCTCTGTCATCCTCACTGGGAAAAAAGTTTTCCTTATGTTTCCATGGGACTTCGTATGCCTCAGCTTCCAGCACTGCCCCTTGTGCTGCCATTGGGCATCACCCAGCAGAGCCTGGCTCCAGCCTCTTGGCCTCACCTTTATATCCTTTACATCTTTATAAACATGAATGAGGTCATCTCTCAGACTCCTCCTCTCCAAGCTACACAGCCCTCAGCTCCTCAGGCTCTCCTCACAAGGAAGGTGCTCCACTTCCTTCGTCATCTGTGTGGCTCTGTACTGGACTCTTTCAAGTGGGTGGTCACCTACTGTCAATGCTTGGGCAGAGAGAGGAGCACATCCCCCCTCCTTGGTGGAAGGAGGTGCAGGGGGGACAGTAGATGCAGCACTGCAAAGCTAAGAAGATAAGCAAGCCCCAGGCAGAGAAGAGGACCTCAGGTGCACTGAGCACTAAGTAGATGGCAGTTGAGAGGTACAGCAGAACACCCAAATGAGCTCTTTTTTGGCCTTCTGCTCCTTTCCTCTTGGGACTGCCTCTGCCCAGGGGCAAGCAGCAGTCCCCTTCTGGCTCCCTGGGCCCACTAATGGTTGGTGGCCATGGAATAATGTGATTTGTCAGGAAGAGAACAAATGCTGCAATAACAATGTCCACCAGAACTCAGGTAATGGTGTGGTGTAATCATCCCTGCGAGACACCCTCAGTACAGCTAAGCTGGGGAAAGCCTGGTGCAGAAAGGCTTTATTTGCCTGTCCTTTATTGAAAATCTCAAGAAAACCAAATGTTGCTGTCCCTAGAGACTTGAGCAAGCAAACTAAGTGACAGGGAAGATAAATGCTTCCTGCTGCCAGTGACATACCAACAGAGAAATAGAGGATATTTTCATAACTTTGATCTTTAAATGCTTGTGTTAGAAAGAAAAAAAACACAAACCAAACAGATTTATGCTTCTGGCTCTGAGGGAGGGCAAAAGAAACTCAGGACTGTACAAGTAGTTGTTCACCCCATGGATGCAAGCATGTGATCATCAGGTGCAAGGAAGGGAAGAGCATTAAAGATAAGTAATCTGTCTCTGAATAGAAAGGCCCTGCCTGCTGTTCTCAATTTTCCTGACTTCTGTTCCCATTAGAATCTCTCAATAAAATAAGGTACAATTCATATCCTGTGATCAAAGTCATACCTCACAGAGGAGCCAACCCAGCTTTTGCTTTTTAAACCATAATAAAGGCACTAGAGGACACACACAGACACAAAAGGGAAATTATTCCTCAAATAGTTGTCTGTGTGTCATAAGAAAAGCAGAAAAAATATTATGTACCATGAAAGAAGCACAGAAAAGATCCCTTTCAGCAGGCCTCTGATAGCCTCTGATGCCAACTTCAGCTCAACATAATTACTTTAACTTCACAATTATCCTTGGACTGGCAAAGGAAGGAGAATCAGCACCAATGACGTCCACTCCACCTCTCAGTGTTAAAGTTAAGCACAGTCATTGTCAAGAAAAGGAGCAGCACTCTCCAAATCCACTACTGCAAAATAAGGTCCCCTGAAATGTGCAGAGGGATGCAAGGAAGACTTTTAAAATCCTTACTTTAAGATGTTTTCTAGAACCAGTGAAAACACAGGAAGGATGGACTTAACTACTTCTCTTTCTAAAGATTTGTATATGCTTCATGGAATGGAATGGAATGGAATGGAATGGAATAGAATAGAATAGAATAGAATAGAATAGAATAGAATAGAATAGAATAGAATAGAATTAATAAGGTTGGAAAAAGACCTCTGAGATCACCAAGTCCAACCTATCACCCAACACCATCTAATCAACTGAACCATGGCTCCAAGTGCCTCATCCAGGCTCTTTTTAAACACCTCCAGGGATGGTGACTCCACCACCTCCCTGGGCAGCACATTCCAATGGCCAAGCTCTCTTGCTGGGAAGAATTTCTTCCTAACATCCAGCCTGAACTTCCTCTGGCACATCTTGAGACTGTGTCCTCTTGTTCTGGTGCTGGTTGCCTGGGAAAAGAGACCAACCCCCACCTGGCTACAACCTCCCTTAGGGTAGCTGTAGAGAGCAATAAGTCTGCCCTGAGCCTCCTCTTCTCCAGGCTAAACACCCCAGCTCCCTCAGCCTCTCCACTATTAAGAGTCAGTCTCTGTGTGATGTGAATATGCCTTCTCTTTAGGGTTTCTGCCAGAATTTAGCAGGTTGTTATTACTTACACCTTTTTTTTTTTTCCCTGCAAAGATTTGGAGCTGCTCCCAGACAGGTCAATCCACAGACAAAAAGAGATTAAATGTGATTTCTTTCTTCCAAGGAGTGAAGTCTGTAGGAATGATATAAAGGTACCTCAGACATTTTGGTGACCAAAGAATTATCCAGATTGTATAGCAGCCTGAAGATAAAATTAATTGGGTCTCCTTGGATGGTATCTGTTAGGAAAGCAGTTAAAAGAGTTTTGTATATTTTGGATGAATTGAGGAAATGTCACTTTGATATTTCCCTCTCCCCCCCTTCTTCTTTCATTCAGTATCCTTTTATTTTCATTTCATACACCTGCTCTAAGCATCCTGCTGCATTCACAGTTCAGCATGAAGGGTTTCTTATTTAGTGGAAAATCAACAATTTCTATCCTGAAATTCCAATTATTTGCTTCCCTCAAAGCTTTGTCTTTGGAGGATCGGTGAGGAGAATGGAATGTCAAGGCAGAAAAAAGTGAGAAAATACATTATTCTTTTTCTTCCCCCTCCCAGTAAAATGTAGTTTCAGGGAGGGGGAGGCTTAAAATCAGCAGCTTGACAGCCTAAAAACTAAGAGCAAAAGGTCACAGAATCACCAAGGTTGGAAGAGACCTCGAAGATCATCGAGTCCAACCTGTCACCACAGACCTCATGACTAGACCATGGCACCAAGTGCCACATCCAGTCCCCTCTTGAACACCTCCAGGGACGGTGACTCCACCACCTCCCTGGGCAGCACATTCCACTGGCGAATGACTCTCTCAGGGAAGAACTTTCTCCTCACCTCCAGCCTAAACTTCCCCTGGTGCAGCTTGAGACTGTGTCCTCAAGCTCGTTGAAGGAGACCTGCAATTTTAGATATTTGCATCATTATCAGGACAGTTTGATTGCAATTGTAGTTCTGGTCTCTTCTCCCAGGTAACCAGCACCAGAACAAGAGGCCACAGTCTCAAGCTGTGCCAGGGGAGGTTTAGGCTGGAGGTGAGGAGAAAGTTCTTCACTGAGAGATTTGTTCGCCACTGGAACGTGCTGCCCAGGGAGGTGGTGGAGTCACCGTCCCTGGAGGTGTTTAGGAAGAGACTGGATGGGGTGCTTGGTGCCATGGTTTAGTTGATTAGATGGTGTTGGGTGATAGATTGGACTCTATGATCTCAAAAGTCTCTTCCAACCTGGTTAATTCCATTCCATTCCATTCCATTCCATTCCATTCCATTCCATTCCATTCCATTCCATTCCATTCCATTATTCTATTCTATTCTATTCTATTCTATTCTATTCTATTCTATTCTATTCTATTCTATTCTATTCTATTCTATTCCATTCCATTCCATTCCATTCCATTCCATTCCATTCCATTCCATTCCATTCCATTCCTGCCGATATGCTTCAAAAGGAAAAAAATAATATTAAAAGGAAGTCATATTTCTCCTCTCATAGAGACATAGAATCACAGAGTGCAGCTTTAGATCTTCCGTGAGCTTTGGGATCTTGGTGGGGGCCCTACCAATTCTATAAATTACCTGTGACTCCTCTACATCTACAAGAAACACCACCATAGGAGAAAAACAAGCAGAGACAGACAGGAAGTAGTCCTGTTTAAGTATTCTTCTGCCTACTACTCTAATCACACAATCCCATGCCGAGCTTCCTTCTAGTAGATCCAGAGAGGTGATTCTGCCACTTTGCTCTGGTGAGACCTCACCTGGAGGACTGTGTACAGTACTACTGGAACCCTAAACACAGGAAGGACATGGATCTGATGGAGAAGGTCCAGAGGAGGGTCACAAAAATGATCAGGGTGTTGGAGCAGCTCTGTTATGAGGACAGGCTGAGGGAGCTGGGGGTGGTCAGCCTGGAGAAGAGGAGGCTCTGCTCTGGGGACACCTAATAGCAGCCGTCCAGAACCTGAAGAGGGCTACAGGAAGGGTGGAGAGAGACTGTTTGCAAAGGCCTGCAGGGACAGGATGAGAGGCAATGGCTTCAAACTAGAGCAGAGCAGATTTAGATTGGATATTAGGAAGAAGTTCTTCACCATGAGGGTAGTGGATCACCGGAACAGGTAGCCCAGGGAGGTGGCTGAGACCACATCCCTGGAGATATTCAAGGTGAGGCTTGGCAGGGCTCTGAGCAACCTGATCTAGTTGGGGATGTCCCTGCTGGTTGCAGAGGGGGTTGGAGTAGATGTCCTTTGGAGGTCCTTTCCAACCCAGACCATTCTGTGATTTTGGGTGATTCTGTGATTCTAACGCTCCACAATGCAGATGTGCATTCAGCTTTGGAAAACAGATCCAGGTCTGCCATTTCCATTTCACAATTACTCCTGCCATTCCATAGGAGCATTTTGCAGTAATGGTACCCCCTAAATACAGGTTCCTTATTGTCTTTGTCACATTATACAAGTAACATGAGAGCACTGATGGTTCACAAGAGACAACAATAAAGACTGCAATGGTAACCGTTGCACACAAGCCCTATGAGGAAAGGCTGAGGGAGCTGGGGTTGCTTAGCCTGGAGAAGAGGAGACTCAGGGGTGACCTTATTGCTCTGTACAACTACCTGAAGGGAGGTTGTAGCCAGGCAGAGGTTGGTCTCTTCTCCCAGGCAGCCAGCACCAGAACAAGAGGACACAGTCTCAGGCTGTGCCAGGGCAGGTTTAGGCTGGATGTTAGGAAGAAGTTCTATACAGAGAGAGTGATTGCCCATTGGAATCGACTATCTGTGGAGGTGGTGGGGTCACCTTCATTGGAGGTGTTCAGGAGGAGACTGGATGGGGTGCTTGGTGCCATGGTTTAGTTGTTTAGGTGGTTGGATTGGTTGATGGGTTGGACGTGATGATCTTGAAGGTCTCTTTCAACCTGGTGTATTGTATTGTATTGTATTGTATTGTATTCTGCCCCTTTCTGCAAGGGTTATTACAGGAATGACTTGGTGTGCTCATGTTTCACTGCAATAACCCAGTGGGAGAGAGGGAGGGAGAAATGTAATGAAAAAGCAAGAAAAGGTCTGAAATGTCCCTCTGGACAGAGGTATGATGCATGGGAGCAGAGTTTATTTATAGCCCACCAAGGCCTGCCTTCTACTAGAATAACAAGGACTAGAATAATAAGGACATCATTTACTAAACAAACACCAGCTGCCTGTAGATCTCTGACACCTTGACCATACAGGCAGTTCAAAAAAACTTCAAATGCAGTCATCTGTTAAAGAGCACTAAGAATCAAGGCAACAAATAATACAGATTGTTGCTCTCAAAGCTGTGGGGGGAAAAAAGTTCTGGACAGGCATTTCTTTTCATCCTGGGTACACTACATCAATCTGTCAGAGCCATGTACAGTGGGGGAGGCAACACATCTCTTGTTTCAGCTGGAAAGCAACACCCAAACCAAGGGTGGCTGCTCTGAAAATAAACACACACATGGGCACAATTCCTCAGTTTTAAGGGCAACAAGGCTGGGGAAGGGTCTGGAGCACAGCCCTGTGAGGAGAGGCTGAGGGAGCTGGGGGTTGCTTAGCCTGGAGAAGAAGAGGCTCAGGGGAGACCTTCTTGCTGTCTACAACTCCCTACAGGGAGGTTGTAGCCAGGTGGGGGTTGGTCTCTTCTCCCACGCAACCAGCACCAGAACAAGAGGACACAGTCTCAGGCTGTTTAGGCTGGAGGTGAGGAGAAAGTTCTTCCCAGCAAGAGAGATTGGCCATTGGAATGTGCTGCCCAGGGAGGTGGTGGAATCCCCATCCCTGGAGGTGTTCAAAAAAGGCTTGGTTGTGGCACTTGGAGCCATGGTTTAGTTGTCAGGAGGTGTTAGGTATTAGGTAATAGGTTGGACTTGATGATCTCTGAGGTCTATTCCAATCTGTCTGATTCTGTGATTCTATGATTCCATGGTCTCGATCACAGTTCCCGAAATACAGCTCCTGGGAACCTTACTTTGCTCTGTAACCTGCACTCAAGGTTTAGCTTAAACTGCAGGCAGGTGTAACATTTTCCCTCTGCACATTTTCCTTCCCCTTTGCCCAGTTAGTTTGATCAGCTTAAAACTTTGGTGAGGCTCAGATGATAAAGCTGTGTGGTGCTGAAAGGCCGTGCACCTTCAAAGCAGCAGCTCTGCCTCACAGGCTCATTTTCAGCCTGCTTGCTCCCCAGCTACTCTTTCACTCAGCACTCAACTGGGATGTTCAAAGCAAGAGTGAAACCAAGACTCTAAGCCATTTTATAAGCTCTCAGGCCAAAAGCTTGACATATCTCTGTGCCATCTCGTGCCTGAGTAGGACTCTTTAATTTTACATGCCTGGAGGTCTAACAGATTTGCTTTTATGTGGCTGGCTGTCTTCTGTAAACCTCTTTAAAAAGTGGACATTCTTCTGCTGACTTCTTTCTGGCTGCAGTCCTCAGCAACAGTTAAATACCTCCCTTTGTCTGGAAATCTTCTTTCATAAACCCCTGAGTGCTGGAGATGCAGTTGAAATGACAGTCATTTATCTGATGTCACTTCATCGGGAGTGCCATGCTCTCACCTGTCAAAACTAAGCCTCTTTACCACGGTCTCTACAGAGAATTCCCAACGCCTCTGAGTTGCAAGGCTTTTCTTTCATGCTCACGTCGCCTCCAGGGGCAGCTGCTATCAGTAAGCACAGTCAGCCTATCAGCCCTTTGGTGCCTGCTCTTCCCCCACGGGGCCAGGCACAGCCCAGCACAACTCAGGGATGCTGAGATCCTTCCAGTCTGCTGCTATCATCCTGGCTGCCTTTCCCTGCTTGATTCTGCAGTGCACACACAGAAACATCTTTTTATCCTTCTGGGTGGTGAGACAATACAGTACAATACAATACAATACAATAGACCAGGTTGGAAGAGACCTTCAAGATCATCACGTCCAACCTATCAACCAATCCAACCCACCTAAATACAATACAATACAATACAATACAATACAATACAATACAATACAATACAATATAATACAACCCACCTAAACAACTAAACAACTAAACCGTGGCACCAAGCACCCCATCAAGCCTCTTCTTGAACACCTCCAATGAAGGTGACTCCACCACTTCCACAGGCAGCCCATTCCAGTGGGCAATCACTCTCTCGGTATGGAACTTCTTCCTAAGATCCAGTCTAAACCTGCCCTGGCACAGCCTGAGACTGTGTCCTCTTGTTCACTGGCACAGGTTGCCCAGGGAGGTGGTGGAAGCCTCATCCCTGGAGGTTCTTAAGGCCAGGCTGGATGTGGCTGTGAGCAGCCTGATGTAGTGCGAGGGGTCCGTGCCCATGGCAGGGGGTTTGGAACTGGATGATCCTTGAGGTCCCTTCCAACCCTGACTATTCTGTGATTCTATGATTCAAGCAGTTCACCTGCTCCCCAGACCTACACCAGCCTTCAGCCCTCAGCTCCAATGCTAACACTTATTTTTCCCCCCAGAAAATGAACTTGAGAGTCTCATACTTGCTCTTCCATGACCCCTCCTCTCTGCCAGCCTTTCCATCTGGTACCTTTCTGGCTGCCCAGTCCTATCGAGAGACCCTCACGCACAGAGATTTGCTAGTTAAAAAAGAACACCTTGTACAAGTTAATAAAGGGATCTGGGGAGCCAGAAAACTGCCCAGTAGCCTCTGATGTTTGACAGTGCACAGCTACTTTTTCCCTGAGAGCAAAACCAGGCAGTTTTTAAAGAGCAAGAAGATGGCAAAGGGCTGGGGGTGGGGGTGAGCTTACCAGTGAGTAACAAAGAAAGTGAAGATTCCATTTCCATCATGAGTGAGTAATTTCTGAAACTAAGGATTGCTAGAGGATAATTCTCTGCCACTGGGCAGAGGGGAAGAAAAATGTGAATGAGATGTTGACAGAGACTTTTTTTCCCCTTAAATTATTTAGAAGTATAAAAAATGGTCAAGAGGGAGGGGACAGGCTCTGCTCAGTTGCACCCTGGGATAGGACAAGGGGCAATGGATATAAACTACAGCACAGGAGGTTCCACCTCAACATGAGGAGGAACTTCTTCAGTATGAGGGTCACAGAGCACTGGAACAGGTTCTCCAGAGAGGTTGTGGAGTCTCCTTCTCTGGAGACTTTCAAGCCCCATCTGGATGTGTTCCTGTGTGACATGTGCTGGATTCTCTGGTCCTGCTCTGGCAGGGGGGTTGGACTCAGTGATCTCCAGAGGTCCCTTCCAACCCCTAACCTCCTGGTGAGCCTGTGGTCCTGTGAAAATCAGAAAGCCATCCACTGAAGGCTAGTGACCAGGGCGCATCGAAAGGAAAGCAATCATGGCTGGGGAAGAATGCTGACACACATCTGCTCTCCTTAAATGAATGACTTGGAGGCATTATTGTGTGCCTGCTTATTTCCTAAAGTGCAAGTGGATCAAGAGCACACAAAGTCAGAAATGAACCTGAACAGGCAAAAAAAAAAAGAGGGAAACATTGGCTTAAATTTCCCATTCAAAACCCACTCTCATGGTCCCCCTCCAGAAGGCAGGGCAGACCCCTAGATAAGGAGTTAACATGATGGGAGGGCTAACAAAAATTGGAATACAGCCTAAGCAATTAGTAGGCTGTCAGAAACTGGAATTAAGTAATCAGAATTAAGTAATCAACTTCAGCCACGATGAGAACATACTGTGGGGAACACTCTTCCATTGGCAAGGAGATGAATGGGATAATTGTGAGGCTTTTCCACCTCTAGCTGCTACAATTTGACTGCAGAATAATCCATGGCAGTGAAATGCCTGCAGTTCAACAATGAAATACCAGGATCAATATTTAATTCACAATTCTCTTACCTTCTCTTCAAGCCCACTTTATTAATGCTCTGCACACATTAAGAGACTCTTACTCCTCCTGGGTGAGTGCATCTGAAGGAGATAGCTGCTGGTGTGGTCTCAGGTTGCGCTGTTTATTGACTCCCTTTCATGTATACCGCAATAACCATTCATTAAAATCAGAGTAAAGACAAGAGGAAGTGAGTACTTGAATTCTGAGACCCAGCCTGAACTTCAGTGCTGAGTCCTGTGTCACTTTGGCTGGGGCATTTAACAACTTTTAACACCAATTTGTCTGTCTGTCAGTGTAGCTGTGATGAGCTTTCTGAAGCACCTGGCTTTATATTCCCTGCTCCTCCTCGATGGAGCAGGTCCAGAGAAGGGCAATGAAGCTGGGAAGGGTCTGGAGAACAGGGCTGGGGAAGAGCAGCTGGGGGTGTTCAGCTTGGAAAAGAGGAGGCTGAGGGGAGACCTTTTGGATCTCTACAACTCAGGGGAGACCTTATTGCTGTCTACAACTACCTGAAGGGAGGTTGTGGCCAGGAGGGGGTTGGTCTCTTCTCCCAGGCAACCAGCACCAGAACAAGAGGACACAGTCTCAAGCTGCACCAGGGCAACTTTAGGCTGGAGGTGAGGAGAAAGTTCTTCACAGAGAGAGTTGTTAGCCATTGGGATGTGCTGCCCAGGGAGGTGGTGGAGTCACCATCCCTGGAGGTGTTCAAGAGGGGATTGGACATGGCACTTGGAGCCATGGTCTAGTCGTCATGAGGTGCTGGGTGACAGATTGGACTTGATGATCCTTGAGGTCTTTTCCAACCTTATTGATTCTATGGTTCTAATTCTATGATTCTAACTCCCTGAAAGGAGGTTGGAACCAGGTGGGTTTGGTCTCTACTCCTAAAGACAAGTGATAGGACAAGAGGAAACAGCATCAGGTTGCACCAGGGGAGTTGGAAACGAGGAACAATTTCTTCCCCAAAGGGCTGTCAAGGCCTGGCCCAGACTGCCCAGGGCAGTGGTGCAGTCTTCATTCCTTGAGGGGTTTCAAAGCCATGGAGATGTGGTGCTGAGGGCCAGGATTTGGTGGTGCCCTGACAGTGTTGGGTTAAGGGTTGAAGTTTAAGATCCTAAAGGTCTCTTCCAACCAAAATGATTCTATGATTCTATAACTTGGCAGCTGAACAATTGGTACAGCAGCATTTACTCACCTCACAGCCACACTTCAAGGCTTACTGAAGGTGAAACTGCTGCTGCTCACTGCAAGGTGGTTGAGAAAGAGAAAAGAAAGGCAGGACCCAGCCATAACTTGGTGTTCCCAAGCACATGAGGCTTTTTTGGGGGCATGTCTACAGCCAGTGACAGCCGAAGGGACCACAGCAAACTCTGCTGTGTATGAGGTTAGTGTTCTGCCTGTCAGCAGGTGCTGGGGGGACCACATACAATACAATAATACAATAGAATAAACCAGGTTGGAAGAGACCTTCAAGATCATCGTGTCCAACCTATCAACCAATCCAACCCACCTAAACAACTAAACCATGGCACCAAGCACCCCATCAAGTCTCCTCCTGAGCACCTCCAATGATGGTGACTCCACCACCTCCCTGGGCAGCACATTCCAATGGGCAATCACTCTCTCTGTGTAGAACTTCTTCCTAACATCCAGCCTAAACCTCCCCTGACACAGCTTGAGGCTGTGTCCTCTTGTTCTTGTGCTGGCTGCCTGGGAGAAGAGACCAACCTCTGCCTGGCTACAACCCACCTTCAGGTAGTTGTAGAGAGCAAGAAGGTCACCCCTGAGCCTCCTCTTCTCCAGGCTAAGCAACCCCAGCTCCCTCAGCCTCTCCTCATAGGGCTTGTGTTCCAAACCCCTCACCAACTTTGTTGCCCTTCTCTGGACATGTTCCAGCAAGTCAACATCCGTCCTAAACTGAGGGGCCCAGAACTGGACACAGGACTCAAGGTGTGGCCTAACCAGTGCAGTGTGCAGGGGCAGAAGGCAGGTGCAAGGATTGCCAGTGCCTTGGGGGACGTTGAGGAAAACTGCATCTTCACCTGTTCTGATCAAACCACTCATACGCGCACCCCAGCATTGTGCTCCTGCCTGCATTCCTGTGCCTGCTCTGGACACGTTCCAGACTGTGCTTATGACAACAGTGCTTGCAGCCAGCCGCCTGGCTGAGGGAGCAGGAGCCTGTAATCAAAACACACCTTGCGACAAGGGGCATGCATGGAACAGGGATTTCTTGCACTGCCTGCATTTACCTAGCGATAAACAGTTCATCCCTACGGCCCACTCTAGCCCCTGTGAACGTTTTTATTGCTGTACCTGAGGTCAAGAGGAGGAAAAGAGAGTAACAGGGCCACGGAAAAGCCTCCTTTGGAAATGACAGCTGTAATGGAGCTTATCTCTGCCGACAGCAATTTAACCCAAAGCGCTGAGGCGGAGGATTGCAGCCCCCTGTTAGGAAAACATTCTCTAAAATAAGATCACTTCGAACTTCCGGCAGCCCCCAGCCCTTTCCTTTATTTTTTTTCCTTCCCTGCTTTTCACCCTTTGCTTCTTTTTTAGCTTTCTCCCTCCCCACCCCCACCTCTGAATTCCAAGGCCTGGCAGCAAGGCCAGGATTTTCTCCGGAGAAAGCCACGCTGCCAGCTGTGGATTTTGCAATGGAGATGTATCTGACTGTCTTAACTGATGCCCTGCCTATGGGAGTTCATTTAGCCCAGGCAAAGACCCAGTGCTCCTGTGATAAAGCCCTAGTATCTCTCTCTTCCCCAGGGCCTCAGCAGAGGATGCAACCTGGCTTCACTTTGCACATGTTTGTACAGTAAGTTCCTTAATTCCTTTCACAGCAAGGACAAGTGGTAGAGCTTCCCGAGCTTGCAGCTTTTCCCTACTGTTGCAGGAAGATGAACAACCCTATCATTAGCTGAAGGGAAGGGTAGGCAGGAAGATGTTAGAGGCAAATCATAGAATAGAATAATAGAAGGTTTTAAGATGGAAGGGACCTGTAAAGGTCATCTAGTCCTACCACTCTGCAGTGAACAGGGACTCAGGTTGCTCAGAGCCCCAACCAACCTGACCTGGGATGGTTCCAGGGATGGGGCACTTCTCACCTCCCTGGGCAGCCTGGGACTGGGAATCACCACCCTCGGTGCAAAAATATTTCTCCCTCTTTTGGTTTAAAATCACCACTCCTTGTCCTATCACTACAAGCTCTACTCAAATGTCCCTTACAATAATACAATACAATACAATACAATACAACAGGTTGGAAGAGACCTTCAAGATCATCACGTCCAACCCATCAACCAATCCAACCCACCTAAATACAATACAGTACAATACAGTACAATACAACCCACCTAAACAACTAAAAACTAACCCTGGCACCAGCACCCCATCAAGCCTCTTCTGAATACCTCCAATGAGGTGACTCCACCACTTCCACAGGCAGCTGATTCCAGTGGGCAATCACTCTCTCGGTATAGAACTTCTTCCTAACATCCAGTCTAACCTGCCCTGGCGCAGCCTGAGACTGTGTCTCTTGTTCTGGTACTGGCTGCCTGGGAGAAGAGACCAACCTCTGCCTGGCTACAACCTCCCTTCAGGTAGTTGTAGAGAGCAATAAGGTCACCCCTGAGTCTCCTCTTCTCCAGGCTAAGCAACCCCAGCTCCCTCAGCCTCTCCTCACCTCACCTTCCCTCTAGCCCCTCTTTAAGTAGTGCAAGGCCACGAGAAGGTCTCCCTGGAGTCTTCTCTTCTCCAGGCTGAACAACCCCAACTCTCTCAGCCTGGCCTCACAGCAGAGGGCTTCCAGCCTTCCCATCATGGTTGTGACCTCCTCTGGCCCCATTCCAACAGGTCCCTGTTTGTGCTGTGCTGAGGACTCCTGAGCTGGCCCCAACACTGCAGGTGGGTTCTCAGCAGAGCACAGCAGAGGGGCAGAATCTCCTCCCTGACCCTGCTGCCCTCACTGCTGGGGATCAGCCCAGGAAATGGTCAGGTCTGGGCTGTGAGCACACTCTGCCAGCTCACATCCAGCTTTCCAACCACCAGCACCACCAAGTCCACCTCTCTCATGAACTGCCCTGTCCCAGCACGCCATCCCTAAATTTCCAAACAACAGAGGAATTTGGCAAGGAGGGTTTCTGGGATGGCATGTCATAGAATCATAGAATCAATAAGGTTGGAAAAGACATCAGAGATCACCAAGTCCAACATACCACCCAACACCTCCTGACAACCAAACCATGGCTCCAAGTGCCACGTCCAAGCCTTTTCTGAACACCTCCAGGGATGGGGACTCCACCACCTCCCTGGGCAGCACATCCCAATGGCCAAGCTCTCTTGCTGGGAAGAACTTTCTCCTCACCTCCATTCTAAATCTCCCCTGGCACAGCTTGAGACTGTGTCCTCTTGTTCTGGTGCTACTTGCCTGGGAGACCAACCCCCACCTGGCTACAACCTCCCTTCAGGGAGTTGTAGAGAACAATAAGGTCTCCCCTGAGCCTCCTCTTCTCCATCTGAATGCCACTCTTCCAGGCCAGGCCATCCCATTCAGGTTGCTCAACTCAAGTCCTAAGATTTAGGCAGGCTAGTTTGCAAGAAATTCAGACCTTCAAGTTACATCTGATAAGACAAGCAGACCCCCTCAGCTGGGAGGCAGCAGAGCCCTGTCTGCCCGCTGCACATTTTCAAGGACCCAGAGGTACTGCAGGAGACTAAGAAGAGCTGCAATTTTTACTTTACGTTTACAAAATCAGCTGCTTGATGCTAGCTTGCTGCTCATCATCACAGACAATGCAGTGTGATACCTTCCAAATGTTGAATAATGAGGTACTGCTGGTAGCACCTGCTCAAAATTTTGTCTTCCTGCCTCAGTAACTTTTCTGGCCAGGATTTGTGTTGGCACAGCTAAGCAAACACACAGCATCAGAATCACAGAATGTGAGGGGCTGGAAGGGACCTCAAAAGCTCATCCAGTCCAACCCCCCTGCCAGAGCAGGAGCACCTAGAGCAGGTCACACAGGAGCACATCCAGGTGGGTTTTGAATATCTCCAGAGAGGGAGACTCCACAACCCCCCTGGGCAGCCTCTTCCAGGGCTCTGTCACCCTCACAGGGAAAAAAAATCTTTTCTCCCGTTTCTGTGGAACTTCCTGTGCCTCAGCTTCCACCCATTGCCCCTTGCCCTGTCTTTGGGCATCACTGAGAGGAGCCTGGCTCCATCCTCTTGGCATTCAGCCATTACATCTTTATCAACATGAATGAGGTCACCTCTCAGTCTCCTCCTTTGCAAGCTACAGAGCCTCAGGTCTCTCAATCTCCCCTCACAAGGAAGATGTTTCACTCCCCTAATAATTTTTTATGGCTCTGTGCTGGACTCCCTGTCCCTCTTGAACTGAGTGGCCCAGAACTAGCACAATGTTCCAGATGCAGACTTATCAGGGCAGAGTAGAGGGAGAGAAGAACCTCTCTCGACCTACTAACCACAGCCCTTCTAATCCACCCCAGGATGCCATTGGCCTTCTTCACCACAAAAGCACACTGCCAGCTCATGGTCAGCCCTCCATCCACTAGGACCTCCAGGTCCTTTTCCCCTTCACTGCTCAACAACAGGTCAGTCCTCAACCTATACTTGTCCATGGGGGTTGTTCTTTCCCAGGTGCAAGACTCTACCCTTGCCCTTGTTAAACTTCATTCTGTTTCTCCCTGCCCAACTCTCGGCCTGGCTAAGTCTGGCTGAATGGCAGCACAGCTTTCAGGTGTGTCAGCCACTCCTCCCAGTTTTGTGTCTGCTGGCAGTACCTTCTGTGCCCTCATCCAGTTTGTTGATGAAGGTATTGTGAATAGAACTGGTCCCAGTACTGACTCCTGAGGGACTCCCTTAGTTACAAGCCCCCTCCAACTAGATTCCCTCCGTTGACCACAACTGTGTGACTTCTTTCCTTCAACCAGTTCACAGTCCAAACCCAGCAAAACCTCATGGACAACTACAGAAGAGCCATTGATTTCTTGGAGAGCAGGTTCCTCCTGGGATAAACTTGCACCAGGAAGAACCCAAGCAAGCTTAGCACATACCTCAATGTGTCCAGCAAAGGGCACCCTCTCTGTGCTCAGCTGCTCTCAGGAGATAAGGCATTTGCATACCTGACAGACAGGTACTTTGTTACTGCAAGAGGATTCATAATGGAGTTTCAGGGGATTATAAACTGTAATAGCCTCCTAAGTGGAAATTTCAGTGTAATCTGTATGAAACAAAAGCATCACATAATGCCAGAGGAAGGGCCTTGTTTTCATTCAATGACAAGAAGCAATGGAAGAAATACACTTTGTAGACTGTAAGGTTCAGCTGAGCAACATCTAGTTTAGGCATTCAGGGAAAATCACTCATATATTAGAAGGATTCTACAGCTAAAGGCACATCACTCTCATTGAGGGAGAAGCTCATGAACCCAGTGGGCTCATATGTGGGAGCAAGATGGGACAGGAAAGGAAGTAGCAATAAAACCAAAACCCAAACCAAACCAACCAAAAAAACCCACCACAAAACCCCTGCCAAAAGCCTGGCTTCCTCAAGGGATACTCTGCAATGCTTTTTCCTTCAAAGAGTCATCATCCTACCTCCGTCCTAGCAAGCACCCCAAGGTGAGGAGCACAGTCCTGGGGAATGCAGAGTGCAGGCCCTGTCTCCTGTGACTTGACTACCTTTTTCTTCCCCCCGTAAGAGACACAGCGCTGCCAAAAGAAACAAAACCAAGTGAACTTACCCACTATGAGTGTGAAAGAACAAGAAAACTAAAAAATGGATCTTCACAAGGTCCTTTACACTTTTGCTGAGATGGTCCTGGCATACTTAAGGTCATGGAGTCAGACTTCTGCCTACAGCAATGCAGGTTAACTATCACAAACAGCAGTGCAGGTTAGATATCACAAACACCAACTGCCGTCCAGCAGCTGTGGTTCTAACAGGAACCCAAATGCTGCAAAGCATCCCACAAAAGCCAGCCATGCTCCAGGCTTCTCTGTTTTTTTCACCCCACAGATCACATTCCCTTCCCTGACACTGCAAACTGCCTTCGTGTCCCACAGCTCCTCAGGAGCAAGTGAATCGTAGGCAGGGGCTGATGGCCAAGGTTAGCTCAGAGATGCTTTTGTCCCTGGGGACCTGGTTGACAGTAAGCTGAACATGAGCCAGCAGTGTGCCCAGGCAGCCAAGAGGGCCAATGGCATCCTGGCCTGCACCAGGAACAGTGTGGCCAGCAGGAGCAGGGAGGTCATTGTGCCCCCTGTACACTGCACTGGTTAGGCCACACCTTGAGTCCTGTGTCCAGTTCTGGGCCCCACAGTTTAGGAAAGATGCTGAGATGCTGGAAGGTGTCCAGAGAAGGGCAACAAAGCTGGGGAGGGGTCTGGAGCAGAGCCCTGTGACAAGAGGCAGAGGGAGCTGTGGTTGCTTAGCCTGGAGGAGGTTCAGGGGAGACCTTCTTGCTCTCTCCAACTCCCTGAAGGGAGGTTGTAGCCTGGTGGGGGTTGGTCTCTTCTCCCAGGCAACCAGCATCAGAACAAGAGGACACAGTCTCAAGCTGTGCCAGGGAAGGTTTGGGTTGGATGTTGGGAAGAAATTCTTCATAGAGAGATTGGCCATTGGAATGTGCTGCCCAGGGAGGTGGTGGAGTCACCATCCCTGGAGGTGTTTAGGAGGAGACTTGATAGGGTGCTTGGTGCCATGGTTTAGTTGCTTAGATGGTGTTGGGTGATAGGTTGGACTCGATGATCACAAAGGTCTCTTCCAACCTGGTCAATTCAATTCAATTCAATTCAATTCAATTCAATTCAATTCAATTCTATTCTATTCTATTCTATTCTATTCTATTCTCTATTCTATTCTATTCTATGGTAGCAACATGGAAATTCCCTCCACTTGCAAGATAGTTATGGAACAGTGGGGAGAAGCCCAGAATGGTTCCTGTTCACATATGCCCCACATCTGCTAGTTTGTTCCTATGCTTCAGAAGGAAAGTGAAGTGTTACAGAACAGTAGGGGTTGGAAGGGGCCTCTGGAGATCTTGCTAAAGCAGGTTTGCCTGGAGCAGGTTGCACAGGCATGCACACAGATGGGTTTTGAAAGTCCAAGTCAAGTACCAATGGGCTGCACAAAGCCTAACCAGCACAGAGGCCCCCTCAGAGCTTGAAGGAAAGGAGAAAGTCAGTGTCTGTCCTACTGGGGCTGTGAAATGTACGTAGAAATGTAAATAAATGCAGTTACTCCCCCAAAAATTAGATTCAAGTGAAGACAGCTTAGAAATGTCAAAGACCCTTGAGGTTAGTTCTGCAATCTGTATTTGCACTTCCTTGGATTTAATTAGCTGCAGTGCAACCTAGAAAGAGTCTCAGAATTTTCTGACATCCTCTGGACTCTTTCCAGCCATTAGAGGAGCTTGCCTTCATTATGAATTGATCTAAGCATGGCTGTGAATGCAAACAGCATTGTGACTGTGCCTGGAGCCTACAGCTAGTCAAAAACAGATAGAAGAAAATTCTCCCTTCAACAAACTGCTGTTTTATCCCAAAGAAATGTGCATATTCCTTCTCCTGAAAGCACTCTGAAATCCACATGTGGTTTCTTACCCCCCCTCCCAATACTAAGCACACAGGCATATGGTTATATTGTTATATCCTGTAATATATTGCATTTGGCCCCTTGCCCACAGCAAAGCAGAATGGGACATTTGTAATTAGAGAAGAGCTGTATCTTATCTCTCCTCTCTCCTGTCTCCTGCTTGGGAAAACAGACATCACAGTGGTTGGTCAAAGGAACATTTTGGGGTTTTATTCCACTGGAACTTGATCAAACCTACACTGAAATTGCAGAAGCCAATTAAGTGTCTGTGATTTACAGATTAATAAGGGAACTCTGTCTCCTGATTAGAGAAGGTCAGCAAAAACAAGCACCAGGAAAGGGAAAATGTTTGCACAGAAAACAGACGGCGACTGTAAATGACCAAAAGCTGGGAACCCACTAGGATTGTCTGATGCTCCTGGCTAGCTCCACAACTGCATTGCTTCTACAAAACAGCGTGCAATGTGAGGAAGAAATCCTTCCCAGAAAGAGAGATTGGCCACAGGAACGGGCTGCCCAGGGAGGTGGTGGAGTCACCCTAGGGCCAGCAGGTCAAGGGAGGTGATTCAGCCCTGGGGAGACCCCACCTGGAGTACTGCCTCCAGTTCTGGAGCCCCTGTTCCAAGAGTCATCTGGAGGTGCTGGAAGGTGTCCAGAGAAGGGCCACGAGGATGAGCAGAGGGCTGGAGCACCTCTCCTGTGAGGACAGACTGAAGGAGTTGGGGCTGTTCAGTCTGGAGAAGAGAAGGCTCCCAGGTGACCTCATTGTGGCCTTCCAGTATTTGAAGGGGGCCTACAAGAAGGCTGGGGAGGGACTTTTCAGGCTATCAGGTAGTGATAGGACTAGGGGGAATGGAATGAAGCTGGAGGTGGGGAGATTCAGGCTGGAGGTGAGGAAGAAGTTCTTCCCCATGAGAGTGGTGAAGCCCTGGAATGGGTTGTCCAGGGAGGTGGTTGAGGCCCCATCCCTGGAGGTGTTTAAGAGCAGGCTGATGAGGCTCTGGCCTGCCTGATGTAGTGTGTGGGGTGTCCCTGCCCATGGCAGGGGGGTTGGAACTAGATGATCCTGTGGTCCCTTCCAACCCTGACTGATTCTATGATTCTATGATACCATCCCTGGAAATGTTTAAAAAGAGCCTGGATGAGGCACTTGGAGCCATGGTTTAGTTGTTTAGCTGGTGTTGGGTGATAGGTTGGACTCGATGATCTCAAAGGTCTTTTCCAGCCTGGCTGATTCTGTATTCTGTACCAAAAGACCAAACAGCCTCTGCCTCTTTGCTCACAGTATTAGCAGAAGTACTTTATAAACTAAGCTATTAAATTACAGAATCAATCACAGAGGGACCTCAAGGATCATATAGTTCCAACCCCCCTGCCATGGGCAGGGGAGGTGTTCCACTAGATCAGGTTGCCCAGCGTCACATCCAGGCTGGCCTTTAAAACACCCAGGGAATTAGCACAGAGCCTCTATCGGGCTCTCTGTCTTCATTTGTGTAACCCAATCTGAAATTTCACAGTGATACCTTGGGCCAATAAAAATGAGTAAAATATAATTTCTTAGGCTAAATTGTAGTGCAAAAACTTTAATGGGCTCCATGGAGAAGGGTCAGCTGCAGAACTAGCTGCAAAACTCCTCCGTGCCCAGCTGGTATCTGATCTGTCTTGTGAATCACCAGAGAAAATACAGCCCCACTGCAACTCCATTGCAGAAGACCAAGTGGAGCCAGACTGAGTGGATGGTGGCAGTTCTCAGGCTGGATTGTTCTTTGCTGGGGAAGGTGTGTTTTGACGTCAACATCAGGAGCCGTGGCAAAAAGCAACCATGTACATAAGCTCCAGCAGGGAGAGAGTCGGTGCTTATCCATCAGCCAGGAGGCTGCTTAGTTTTAAGGACCAGCATGAATTCCTCTCTCCAAGATCTGGCAGGAGGCAAAGGCAGCACATGCAATACCAACCTTCCCATTTTCTTTATTTCCATCCTGATTTTCATTTCCTAACACAGCAATGGCAATCCTGTCACGTTGTCCATCGTGGCCAGGCGAGCACAGGTAATTTACTGCTTAGCTTAACTTGGTAAGTAGGTGCTGAGCCACCAGGACAAGAGGCACTTAATAAATCCACAGAAGGAATTAAAATAGTTCATCACAAGGGTACAAAGGCAGCCAAAAAGAGTTATGGTTACTTCTGTGAACACTACTACTCTGCGGCACTGATCCCACCAGCCCCTCACTGTGCCAAAGATTTCTCTGTCTCCCCACAACTCCGGTCTTGCCCCTGCCTTGTCTGCTCCATCCTCTCATGGGGAGTACTCCTACCATATGCCAGACACTGCTGTGACCCACATGCAGCAGTTTCCAGCTCCACATTGGAGAAGGTAGAAATGCTGAAAGTAGCATCACCACCTCACCATGCTTGCTCTCTCACTGCTAGAAAGCAGTGCCCTGCTATCAAGTGCCCCACTGCAACGATAGAGTTTCAACTTAGAGCTATTATTTCATCATCTCTGGCCTGCAAGGATGATAAAAAACCCACATCAACAAAGCCTGGCATCAGGGCTTTCCATGGGGTGCCTGTTGCCAGGGACTGCCTGTACCAGGCTCTCCCCAGAGCATCCCTGCAGATTTGGCCACTTGCTGAGCGGCACAGGGATGAATCCATCTGCTCACCGTGCACTCCTTGTAGGAGGAGAGTACAAAGCTCTGAATTGTGTAAGGCAGCAAAGCTTTCAATTATTAAAAGTAGCATCCCTGGAGCCTGTGGCTGGAAGCAGCCACCTTGATGCAAAGCAGCAATGCTCCTTGTGAAGGACACATTCTCCCTCACCTGCCTCCCAAATCCCAAACTTCTCACTGAGCATCCTAGGGACCTACAAAGGACAGTGGGGATTTTTTCCAGCAGATAACAGAAGACATCCTTTAGCTGTTTTGTATCCCATGAACACACAACTGGGATTTGGATCTCAGATGTTCCCCATCTTATATCCAAGTGGAAACCAACTGCTCAAGCAGGACTGTCTCTGTACGTGCCTTTGGCACAAGAGGATGGTCCCAGGCCACTGTGAGATAGTCCCAAATGTGACCTGGACACTACTGAAGCCTGACTTTGGTACAAAAATTCATTGCTGAATAGAAAGACAGATCTGTTGAGGTGCTGGAGTGAGTGCAGGAGGGCAACAAAGCTAGAAAGCTAGCTGGAGGAAAGGGACCTGGGGATACTAACAGACAAGTAGCTGAGTAGGAGCCAGCAATGCGCCCAGGTGGCCAAGAAAGCCAAAGGCCTCCTGGCTGGGATCAGCAATGCTGTGTCCAGCAGGAGCAGGGAGGGGATTGTCCCCTGGGACTCAGCTCTGCTGAGGCCACACCTCGAGTGCTGTGTCCAGTTTTGGGCACCTCAACACAAGAGAGATGTGGAGGTGCTGGAGCCAGGGCAGAGGAGGGCAAGGAAGCTGGGAAGGGCCTGGAGAATAAATCTGATGAAGAGCAACTGAAGAAGCTGGGGATGGTTAGTTTGGAAAAGAGGAGGCTGAGGGGAGACCTCATTGCTGTCTGCAACTACCTGAAAGGACCTTGTGGAGAGGCTGCTGCTGGTCTCTTCTCACAGGTAGAGATAGAACAAGAGGGAATGGCCTCAAGCTGTGACTGGGTAGGTTTAGACTGGGCAGTAGGAAGAATTTTTCCCCATCAAGAGTGGTCAGGGATTGGAATGTGCTGCCCAGGGAGCTGGTGGAGTCCCCAAGCCTGGATGTGTTTCAAGGTGGTTTGGATGTGGTGCTTGGGGCTCTGGTTTAGGGGTGACCCTTGTAGAGGAGGGTTCTGGGTTGGACTTGGTGACCCTGAAGGTCTTTTCCAACCTGAATGTTTCTGTGCTTCTGTGATCTGTGTTTTGGCTGCACTAATGTTTTGGATCTCACATAGAAAATGCAGACTTGTAAGCAAGCTTGATTCATAGAATCATAGAATTGTTAGGGTTGAAAGGGAACTCAAAGGTCCTCTAATTCCAACCCTGTGCCATGGGCAGGGACACCTCACACTACAGCAGGTTGCTCACAGCCACATCCAGCCTGGTTGCAAAAACCTCCAGGGGTGAGGCTTCCACCACCTCCCTGGGCAATGAAATAAAAATTCCTTTAAATCTGAAGTTTAGGTTCAGAATGACTCCTAGGAAAAAAAGACAAAACAGAGAATGTTAGGGAGCATCTTTTGCTCTTTCTAATCTCACAGTTAGGAGGAATGGATTTAAATTAGACTAGGCTAGACTGGAATAGACTAGACCGGAATAGACTAGACCAGAATAGACTAGACCAGAATAGAATAGAATAGAATAGAATAGAATAGAATAGAATAGAATAGAATAGAATAGAATAGAATAGAATAGAATTAACCAGGTTGGAAGAGACCTTTGAGATCATCGAGTCCAACCTATCACCCAACCCTATCTCATCAACTAAACCATGGCACCAAGCACCCTATCCAGTCTCTTCCTAAACACCTCCAGGGATGGTGACTCCACCACCTCCCTGGGCAGCACATCCAATGGCCAATCTCTCTTTCTATGAAAAACTTCTTCCTAACCTCCAGCCTGAACCTCCCCTGGCACAGCTTGAGACTGTGTCCTCTTGTTCTGGTGCTGGTTGCCTGGGACAAGAGACCAACCCCCACCTGGCTGCAACCTCCCTTCAGGTAGTTGTAGACAGCATTTACATGGATGAATGAGTGAAAAAAAAGGATGTAGACAGGCATGTATTATTTATTGTCCTCTTATGTTACAATATACACAGCTACTTCTTAGACCTTACAGTCATTGTTACAACCATGAGCTCGTGTAGATGGCTTTTAAATATGAAACAAACAGCCTGTTTTTTCCTCCTTTTCCTTTTTTTTTTTTTTTCCTTTAACCAAATACATGTCACAGTTCACTTCTGAGCCACAAGTGAGATGGGAAAACGTCTTTATGGGGCAAAGTAGCTGTCTTTGAAGTGCCTGTAACTCTGGATCCAAAGGCCCTCGTCTTAATGGGTTAGACATCTGATTTCTCTTTCTTCTAAGGATTGTTTTAAAATTCACTACACAGACATCAGCTCTGCAGGGCTGACATTATAAATTTAAGCTACTGAGGCAACAGAGTAAGAAAGCCATCTTGGGAGTTAACATAACTTTGGCTGAATGCTTTGTGTTTGCCGTTTATTTTCGGGCTACACGTTAATTAATGAGGCAGCTGCAAGCATCAGGCTTCTGGAAAGTATCTTATTGATAGCTGCAATAGCCTGCTTGCATTTTATTAAGCAAACCAATTAAAACACACAGTTTCCAGTGCTGAAATCTTGTATGTGAGCTTTTCTTTTTCTGTACTAAACTCATCTCTGTAGGCAATATGAAGAATCATAGAATCATAGAATTGTCAGGGTTGGAAAGGACCTCAAGGCTCAGCCAATTCCAATCCCCCTGCCATGGGCAGGGACACCTCACACTACAGCAGGTTGCTCACAGCCACATCCAGCCTGGCTTAAAAAACCTCCAGGGATGAGGCTGCCACCACCTCCCTGGGCAACTTGTTCCAGCATCTCACTCCCCTCTTGTGGGACAACTTCTTCCTAGTTCAAAAGATGCATTATCTGATCAGAGAAAAAATAATATATGTTTATTAAAGATCTATTGAACTACAGTCTACATAAAAATAGATAAATCCTTTCAACCATCATTAAAAGGTAGGTTAGTGAATCTCTGAGAGGAGAGGAGACTCGAGGAGAGGAGACTCGAGGAGAGGAGACTCGAGGAGAGGAGAGGAATGGGAGAGGAGAGGAGAGGAGAGGAATGGGAGAGGAGAGGAGAGGAGAGGAGAGAGGAGAGGAATGGGAGAGGAGAGGAGAGGAATGGAATGGAATAGAATAGAATAGAATAGAATAGAATAGAATAGAATAGAATAGAATAGAATAGAATAGAATAGAATAGAATAGAATTAACCAGGTTGGAAAAGACCTTAAAGATCATCCAGTCCAACCCATCATCCAACACTATTTAACCAACTAACCCATGGCACCAAGCACCATCAAGTCTCTTCCTAAACACCTCCAGGGATGGTGACTCCACCACCTTCCTGAGCTCCCACCTGCAGCTTTACAAACCAGGGACCCTGATCTTATGAATGTAGCTGATGCGAGCAGTCATGGTGGCTTGAGTTGGAAGGATAAAATGGAAACACATTACTCCCCCATGCAAGAGCTGGAAAGAATAAATGAAAGGGGAAGAAATGGGTTGCTCAACTGCACAGCCAGACCCTCTGCTGAGAGTCCTGTATGCTTTCCCTTCTCCATGAGCACATGTGACTGCACTCCCAGCTCCCGGACACAGGAGAGAGAGTGGGATGATCAGAGGAGCTCCCATCAGCAGGGACCAGGGGTTAAATTCTGCAAAGTTACACCACCAGCAAATCACAGTCATGCAGAATGAGTTATTCCACTGCTGGGACAGTCAGGAGAGTCCAGAAATCTCACCCACACTATGTCTGCCACTCTGCATGAGTACCTCCCAGCCTGGCTTTGTCCAGTATTTAAAGACAGGCACTTGGATAGGGCAGCAGACAACGGACACCTGGCTGTCCAGAAGTACCTCCAAAGAGAAAGGAAGTCTGCTCTTCACTTTGTCTTTGGTTGCCCTCTAATCTAATTAACTGCCTGTAAATAAGCTATATACAGAGAAATGTTTGAGTGCTTATATCCTGGGCTGCATCAGGAGAAGTGTGGCCAGCAGGGCAAGGGAGGGGATTCTCCCCCTCTACTCAGCTCTGGGGAGACCCCACCTGGAGTACTGCCTCCAGTTCTGGAGCCCCTATTCCAAGAAGGATCTGGAGGTGCTGGAAGGTGTCCAGAGAAGGGCCACAAGGATGAGCAGAGGGCTGGAGCTCCTCTCCTGTGAGGACAGACTGAAGGAGTTGGGGCTGTTCAGTCTGGAGAAGAGAAGGCTCCGAGGTGACCTCATTGTGGCCTTCCAGAATCTGAAGGAGGCTACAAGAAGGCTGGGGAGGGACTTCTCAGGACATCAAGTAGTGATAGGACTAGGGGGAATGGAATGAAGCTGGAGGTGGGGAGATTCAGGCTGGAGGTGAGGAGGAAGTTCTTCCCCATGAGAGTGGTGAAGCCCTGGAATGGGTTGTGCAGGGAGGTGGTTGAGGCCCCATCCCTGGAGGTGTTTAAGGCCAGGCTGGATGAGGCTGTGGCCAGCCTGCTCTAGTGTGGGGTGTCCCTGCCCATGGCAAGGGGGTTGGAACTAGCTGATCCTTGTGGTCCCTTCCAACCCTGACTGATACTATGATACTATGATATTAAATATATATATATATAAACTGATCAAGAGCAAAAGCAGAGCACACTAAGGCACCCACGTGGGCCCAAAACTTTTCCAGGTCACAGATACAGCAATCTCTGGACAACACAACCCCAACCTTGGTGAGTTCTCCACATGCAAAGAGCAAGGGCAGCTCACCCATCGGACACTGCACGAGCACAGTGGATGGCATCACAGGACATAGGGCTGAGTTAAAAGTGTGCTGGAAACTCTGGCACACAGGTTCGACAAGTGGCACAGCAGAAGGTTCATTTCCAAAGATTATAATTTCCCACAGCATTCCTGAGAACAGGAGGTCTTGTTTAACCTCATTGTTGGCACCATGGACAGTGGCACTGAGGCGCCCTCAGCAAGTTCACTGAGGACACCAAGCTGTGTGGTGCAGCTGACAGCTGGAGGGAAGGGATCCATCCAGAGGGACCTGGACAGGCTGAAAAGCTGAGCTCATGACAACCTCTTGAGGTTCAACAAGACCAAGTGTAAAGTCCTGTGTCTGGGTCAGGGCAATCCCAAGCACCAATAAAGGCTGGGCAGGGACTGGCTAGAGAGCAGCCCTGACAAAAAGGACTTGGGTTGCTGGGGGATGAGAAGCTCAACAGGAGCCAGCAGTGAGCACTTGCAGCCCAGAGAGCCAAGCAGAGCCTGGGCTGCAGCAAGAGAAGTGTGGCCAGCAGGGCCAGGGAGGTGATTCTCCCCCTCTGCTCCAATACGGTGAGACCCCACATGGAGCACTGTGTCCAGTTCTGTCACCCCTGTTACAGGAAGGATCTGGAGATGCTGGAAGGTGTCCAGAGAAGGGCCACGAGGATGAGCGGGGGGCTGGAGCTCATCCCCTATGAGGACAAACTGAGGGAGTTGGGGCTGTTCAGTATGGAGAAGGATCCAAGGAGACCTTCTTATGGCCTTCCAGGATCTGAAGAGGTCTACAGGAAAGCTGGGGAGGGACTTTTTAGGGCGCCAGGGAGTGATAGGACTGGGGGGAATGGAGCAAAACTAGAAATGGGTAGATTGAGATTGGATGTTAGGAAGAAGTTCTTCCCCATGAGGGTGGTGAGAGACTGGCACAGGTTGCCCAGGGAGGTAATACAATACAATACAATACAATACACCAGGTTGGAAGAGACCTTCAAGATCATCGCATCCAACCCATCAACCAATCCAACCCACCTAAACAACTAAACCATGGCACCAAGCACCCCCATCAAGTCTCCTCCTGAACACCTCCAATGAAGGTGACTCCACCACCTCCCTGGGCAGCCCATTCCAATGGGG
>CM037643.1:42040845-42077596 GCA_015227895.2 Colaptes auratus | reverse complement strand
TCGCCATGGTATCCTTACAAGACCTGGGAAGATTTTAATTCAGAACTCAGGACCACTCCTGAGAATCCCAGAAAAAGCACCAGAAGTAGCAAATGTTTTATTTTGTTTTCCCAGTGGAGGTAAGAGCTCTTCTCTAAAAGAAATCTCTCTCTTCAGGTCTGTTGTTTTGTTTCCCAGCCTACTACGTCCTAGATTCTGACAGTAAATTATGGATGGGCCTGTGAAGCTAAGCTTGAGGTCTTCAAAGAACGAGGTGGTGGGAGAAAGAGGCATCAATATTGTTCTAACTGACACCTGACTTTATGGGAAAGTCATTTCCCCAAAAAGCCTATCTGTAAGTTATGAAGACATTTACCTGGGATCAGTATCATGAATGCTGTTTTTCTCAAGAGCCATGGGATGAAATGGGTCCATTTGTCGTCTTCATGGCCAACATATGCTAAGTGAACAACAATTACAGTGAAATGTTACAGTAGCTCCTCTCATAACCTTGGAAAGATCCTGGACCTTGCTTGTAAGAACAGCAAAAAGAATAACTTCATAGTCTGAAGGTCAATGATTTAACCAAACCTGCACTGAGAAATGTTTTATCCCTCCCAAATTCATTAAAGGTCACATTCTTTTCTACAAGCCCCACTGGATGATCTTGGGGCATTCCGATGATCTTCCACGGATTTTTATTGGATGCTATTCAATCTGGCATATTTTTCTAGCCTGCTCATAGAATCACAGAATCAACCAGGATGGAAAAGACCTCAGAGATCATCAAGACCAACCTATTACCTAATACCTAACACCTCCTGGCAACTAAACCATGGCTCCAAGTGCCACATCCAAGCCTTTTTAGAACACCTGCAGGGACGGAGACTCCACCACCTCCCTGCGCAGCACATTCCAATGACCTCTTTCTGGGAAGAACTTTCTCCTCACCTCCAGCCTAAACCTCCCCTGGCACAGCTTGAGACTGTGTCCTCTTGTTCTGGTGCTGGTTGTCTGAGTGAAGAGACCAACCCCCACCTGGCTACAACTTCTCTTCAGGTAGTTGGAGACAGCAAGAAGGTCTCCCCTGAGCCTCCTCTTCTCCAGGCTAAACACCGCCAGCTCCCTCAGCCTCTCCTCACAGGGCTGTGCTCCAGACCCCTCCCCAGCCTCGTTACCCTTCTCTGGACACGTTCAAGAATCTCAATGTCCTTCTTAAATTGAGGGGCCCAGAACTGGTCACAGGACTCAAGGTCTGGCCTAAGCAGTGCTGAGTACAGGGGCAGAATGACTTCCCTGCATCTGCTAGCCATACAGTTCCTGATCCAGGCCAGGATGCCCTTGGCCTTCTTCACTACCTGGACACTCTGCTGGCTCATGTTCAGCTGCTGGCTACTAGGACCCCCTGGTCCCTCTCTGCCTGGCTGCTCTCCAGCCACTCCAACCTCAGTTACCTCAAGACTCACAGTATCACAGTATCACAGTATCACTAAGGTTGGAAGAGACCTCGAAGAACATCGAGTCCAACCTGTCACCACAGACCCCATGACTAGACCATGGCACCAAGTGCCACATCCAGTCCCCTCTTGAACACCTCCAGGGACGGTGACTCCACCACCTCCCCAAGCAGCACATCCCAATGGTGAATGACTCTCTCAGTGAAGAACTTTCTCCTCACCTCCAGCCTAAACTTCCCCTGGCACAGCTTGAGGCTGTGTCCCCTTACTCTTAGCAGCAAAGATGTGAAAAGCTTCTAACTGTCACTGCACCTTTCTAAATGTGTTCCACCTAATGGTATTTTTTTATACTTCACGTTTATTTCAGTTTAAGGACTCGAGGTGGAGCTTTTCTGATGCTTTATTATGGACAGCTGGTCTGTAAATTAGAAAGGATTTTATAGACTATAAGAAGAGATTCACAGGCAATCTGTTTTCTTCAAATAACTTGCTAAGGTCTTTCCTCTAGGCCTTGTGGCTTGCAGAAGAATTTTGCATTTAAACAAGATTAGAGTTATGATAGAAGAGTCCCATTATGAAACCTGTTTCTGGCACGTTACATTGAGAGGGACGAATAAAGCTGTATGTCCTTAATTAAGACAAAATCTCTCTTTTTTGGTTTCCCATTCTACTTTATATGCTTTTTCATTAATGTAGCAGATCGCAGTGATGTATGATATAACAAATAACAGTACCTTGTTCTTCATCTCCAGAAGCATTATTTAGTTCGTTGTTACTGGCATTCGGTGAATTGTTTTTTGTTTTACTCCAGTAATCCATATTGGAAACTGAGGTCGATGCCAGTTGCTTAAGAAGTATTCACTTAACAAACTAAAGGCCTCTTTGCTTACCTTTCAGTTGTTTAGAATCACAGAATCACCAAGGTTGGAAGAGACCTGGAAGATCATCGAGTTCAGCCTGTCACCACAGACCTCATGACTAGACCATGGCACCAAGTGCCACATCCAGTCCCCTCTTGAACACCTCCAGGGACGGTGACTCCACCACCTCCCTGGGCAGCACATTCCAATGATGAATGACTCTCTCAGTGAAGAACTTTCTCCTCACCTCCAGCCTAAACTTCTCCTGGCACAACTTGAGACTGTGTCCTCTTGTTCTGGTGCTGGTTGCTTGAGAGAAGAGACCAACCCTTCCTGGCTACAACCTCCTTTCAGGGAGTTGTAGAGAGCAATGAGGTCTCCCCTGAGCCTCCACTTCTCCAGGCTAAACAACCCCAGCTCCCTCAGCCTCTCCTTGTAGGGCTTGAGCTCAAGGCCTCTCCCCTCAATGTCCTTAAACTTAGGCCACAGGACTCAAGGTGTGGCCTAACCAGTGCAGAGTCCAGGGGCACAATGACCTCCCTGCTCCTGCTGGCCACACTATTCCTGATGCAGGCCAGGATGCCCTTGGCCTTCTTGGCCACCTGGGCACACTGCTGGCTCGTGTTTTTAAAATTTTTTTCTATGGTAGCCAGAAACCTGGAAACTACTTTTGTCAAGACAGAGCAAACCCAAACAGAACAACAACAAAAATACAAAGCACAAAATGAAACGAAGAAGTTTTTTTCACCTCCCTGCTGGCTGCTGCTCACTCCTGCCAGCAAACAGCCAGGGAAGGGCACATCAAGGAGCGTCTCTGACTGCCACAAGGAAGTCTCCTTTGTGTTGCTTAACAAAACCAAACCTGTTGTCTTTTAATGTGGTACAAATGGGGAGGCTGTTGATTGTGAACAAAAAACCTCCCCCAAACTGGCTGTTTTCCATATCTTCTACTTCAGAGCCAAAGCAATATCCTCAAAGGGCCATCCTGGACCTGCACAGTCATTAAGCCATTAGTCATCCCTGCAGCCTCTTTCCTTGTACAACAAAAGCTCCACAGTGAGGGAGAGTAAGTGCAATTCTTGTTAAGTCAAGCTCCTAAATACGCGGAGATCTCAGGATCTCACCATTTGGTTCTGCTTTTGCAATTAAAAAGCCTTGGTGGCAAAATGTGCCTGGGTGTGTTGTGATGGGAGAGGAGAGAGATGCTGCAGGACAGAAAACAAAGTGGAACAGTGATCTCATCCTTTGTGCCTGACCTGAGTGCAGAGTGTAAATTAATAGCTGTTTTTCACACTTACTTCAGTGCATCCCATCCTACTTATATTCTGTGTCAAAAGGCTCAAACGCCAGTGCTTCAGAGAAGATAAAGCAAGAGCAAGATGCTCCTGAAGGCTACTTCCACATGACTCACATGGAAAGACAAAAATACTCTGTTACAAGTCCTGTTAAGTGAGGCCTTTTTTTAATCATCGATGAAATCCTTACGCTATTTTTACCCGCTGTGGAAACAATCCTGCAGAGCACAGACCGAGGAACGGGGAGGGCACTGTGCACATGCAGTTAAAAGCAACTGCCTGACGCTGGGAACCCTGAAGAAGCAGGGGGAAAAAACCCAGAATATGAACCCAAAAAAATAACCTCACTCTCCTCCATTCGCAACACCTAAAACAACAGGCTGTGAAAATGGTTTCATTAAAAAATAACAAGCACATGCTCACCAGGGGATAGATCAGGGCGAACTCAATAAAAAATTCTTCAATCATTGCTGAAGTAGGTCAACCAGAATTAATTCAGAGGGCAAACATTCAAACTGAGCCTGCCACCTTCCCGCCTCACCCCACCTCCCTGCTGCATGTCTCTCTGCCTGCCCTTTGACAAGGCCAAGTGGAGAGCCAGACTGACTTATTACTTAACTCGCCACAGTGGGTCTCTTTCCCTCTTTAAGGTACACTGACAAGCCACAGATTTCTTCCAGATTCACACCGTTGTGAAACACAGCAGAGCCTGATGGGATCTGGGAACACAACATAGAGCAGTGCAGCTCCGCGGCTCAAGGGACAAGCTCTGAAGCCACTTTCTGACAGGGCCGTGCAAATTTCTGCCAAAGACACACGGCTTAGAAGACAGAAATGTTTTCTGTGCATGCCAGGAGGTAGGAGTCAGACACACAAAAGCCTATGTGGTAGCCAGCTGAAACCCACAAGATCTTAGACTGCTCAGCCAGGATCCACATCCTGCCCTGTGCTGCTGGGACAGTGCCCTGGGACGCAAGGGCTTTGCTGAGTACATCAGCTGGACCAGGGCATCGTTCCCTTGAGCTGACCTTCTGTCAGCATGAAGGGGCTCTGATGTATTGTACAATATTAATTGACTTAATGGCTTTCAGCTCTATGGCTTCTGCAGGCAGCGAGGCTGGCCTAGCGTTAGATGTTCTTCAAAACTTATTTATCTTGTGGCCATGGATTTTATGAATCATTATTTGGTTTTAAATTCCCTCTCTCTTTTCCCAGGTGAACTCACATTTAATTTATAGCAGGAGAGAATAAATCAGGTCATCATGAAAGAAAAGCTTAGTTGTTTTTTTTTCCCCCTTAGCTGACTCTAGTAAAATACATTAACCTCCCCTTCCCCACCCCATCAGCCTCTTCAAACCTAACCTTATGACTGAGCCTTGAATTGCAGACAAGGGATGGTTAACTCTGGGGGGTGCAGTCTCTTAATTGTTTTGTTCAAGATCCCCATCTAATGAAAAAGCTGTCACACCCTCCCTCCTTTCCCTCCCACTGCCCCAAAAAGCCAATTAACCCTATCCCTAGAAGAGAGCATCCTGATACAATACAATACAATACAATACAATACAATACAATACAATACAATACATCCAGGTTGGAAGAGACCTTCAAGATCATCGTGTCCAACCTATCAACCAATCCAACCCACCTAAATAACTAGATCATGGCACCAAGCACCCCATCAAGTCTCCTCCTGAACACCTCCAATGATGGTGATTCCACCACCTCCATGGGCAGCACATTCCAATGGGCAATCACTCTCTCTGTATAGAACTTCCTCCTAACATCCAGTCTAAACCTCCCCTGGTGCAGCCTGAGACTGTGTCCTCTTGTTCTGGTGCTGCCTGCCTGGGAGAAGAGACCAACCTCTGCCTGGCCACAATCACCCTTCAGGTAGTTGTAGAGAGCAATAAGGTCACCCCTGAGTCTCCTCTTCTCCAGGCTAAGCAACCCCAGCTCCCTCAGCCTTTCCTCATAGGGCTTGTCTTCCAAACCCCTCTCCAACTTTGTTGCCCTTCTCTGGACACGTTCCAGCAAGACAACATCCTTCCTAAACTGAGGGGCCCAGAACTGGACACAGTACTCTAGGTGTGGCCTAACCAGTGCTGATGATAAAATAAAGAAGTGTCACTCTTCCTTCACCACTGTGGTGGGTCAAAATTACTGCCCCAACTAATTGGGAGAATTACCCCCCAAAATGAAATTGCCAGATGAGCTCAGTTTGGGATGGAAGCCAATGAAGCTCTGTTTACAAGCAAACTGAAATCTAGAAATATGAAATGCAATGAATATGTACAAAATATCCAATAGATGGACAATAGAGAGATATTGACAGTTTTATAAACAACACAGGAACTCCTCAGATCCCCCTGGATGGATCCTGGAGGTCTCTGGGGTGGGCGCCCTCCCCCACTTCCTCCCTCCTCCCTTTTACCTCACACAGAAGTCACAAAAGAGATCCCCTGGCAAGGCCATGGGAGAGAGAAAGAGAGGAAAGTTGCAAGCACAAACGACAGGAGAAGAAAAAAGAGCAAGAACTGTTTATGCCTCTGCTCTATATTCCCATTAGCAATCCAGTTAATTATATAGACCTTAGCATTATTTTTCTTCTACATCCAAAGGTTGTTTTACTTTCAGTCTTTGCAGTCAGGAACTAGGCGAAAGTTTCCCCTTCAAATTGTACCAACTACCAGCAATAACAGCCACATCAGGATTGAGAGCAGTAAGTTGTGCCCAAAATTCCAGCCTCTGAAGGGCACTGCCCCAACCAGAAGGCAATGATGGCATTGTGGGTAACGACTAGGCTCCCCCCTGGAACTTGAAAGGGAACTGTTTCTTTGCCACATTTGCAAGTATCAGTCAGCCCTTTTAGTCAAGAGGCAAGAGAAATAAGACCAAGCTGTGGGGAACTTGGCTCTTCCCCCAGAAAGCACTTAAGGGAACTGGGATGCTTATAATACCTGCTTCAGATCGCCTGTAAGACGAATGCAGCCAAGCTTTAAAAAGTTAGAAGCCTTTTGTTTTCCTTTCTTTGGGAACGAGACCCCTCCTTATACACACCACTTAAATCACAAAAGCTCCATTCTGCTTCCACGAGTATCAACAGGGATTTTGTCCTTAATTTTAGGCAGAGCTTTATCTGCTCCTAAGAGAGAAAATCAATGCCCTATAAAGCAGGGCAGACGTGAGATTGGGCTGCGAGCAGCCTTCTAGTGGGAGACAGAGTGGGGCCTTAGTTTCTGCCGTGCTCTTTTGTGAAGCCAACATCAACAGATAAGGGAGTGGTTCCCTATCCATCTTCTGCACTCTGGCTACACACAGTCTCCCAGTGTTCAGCTGCCAAGGGATGCATTTAAAAACCATATTGCATTACTCAAAACGGGAAAACAAAAAAGTCTGCCAGAGTTTGCCTTACAAACAGACCCCTCAAGATGAGCTTTTTGCACCTCTCAATATAGGAAGGACATGGACCTGATGGAGAGGGTATAGAGGAGGGCCACAAAAGTGATCAGGGGGTTGGAGCAGCTCTGCTACAAGGACAGGCTGAGGGAGCTGGGGGTGTTTAGCGTGGAGAAGACAAGGCTCCAGGGAGACCTAATAGCAGCCTGCCAGTACCTGAAGGGAGCTAGAGGAGGGCTGGAGAGAGACTGTTTGCAAAGGCCTGCAGGGACAGGATGAGGGACAATGGTTTCAAACTGCCCTTTCATTATGAGGGTGGTGGGACACTGGAACAGGTTGCCCAGGGAGGTGATTGAGGCTCCTTCCCTGGAGATATTCAGGGTAAGACTCAACGAGGCCCTGGGCAACCTGATCTAGTTGAGGATGTCCCTGCTGACTGAATGATCTTTGGAGGTCCCTTCCAGCCTGGACCATTCTATGATTCTGATTCTATGATTCTGTTCCTGCCAAGAGCATCACCTGCACTGCAGTTTGTGTGCTGAGCCATGGCATACGTCCACCGACACGTAGTGCCAGGCTCCTCTGCCACGTCCTGACAAGGGAGGTCACAGCTTCAGCAGCAATACCGTTTACATCTCACATATCTACATATTTACTGTGTCCAGTTCTGGGCCCCTCAGTTTAGGAAGGATGTTGACTTGCTGGAACGTGTCCAGAGAAGGGCAACAAAGTTGGTGAGGGGTTTGGATCACAAGCCCTGTGAGGAAAGGCTGAGGGAGCTGGGGTTGCTTAGCCTGGAGAAGAGGAGGCTCAGGGGTGACCTTATTGCTCTCTACAACTACCTGAAGGGAGGTTGTAGCCAGGCAGAGGTTGGTCTCTTCTCCCAGGCAGCCAGCACCAGAACAAGAGGACACAGTCTCAGGCTACGCCAGGGGAGTTTTAGGCTGGCTGTTAGGAAGAAGTTCTATACAGAGAGAGTGATTGGCCATTGGAATGGGCTGCCCAGGGAGGTGGTGGAGTCACCATCATTGGAGGTGTTCAGGAGGAGACTTGATGGGGTGCTTGGTGCCATGGTTTAGATGTTTAGGTGGGTTGGATTGGTTGATGGTTGGACGTGAAGATCTTGAAGGTCTCTTTCAACCTGGTGTATTGTATTGTACTGTATTATCATTAGCATTACAGCTGTGGTCATGCCAGTGCTCTGGAGCCTGCAGAGCCCCCAGGTAAACTCAGCGCTCAGGATAGATGGAGTCAAACTTTGCCGACACGTTCAGGAAATAATAACCAACATGGTGGTGTGTATCCGTATCCGATATCTAAGCCTGGTCTTGAGGGAATAGAGGACATTTAAATAATCTCTTCTGTGTACAGAGAGGAGTGCAGAACACTTTACTGTGTTATTACAAAAAGATTCCTATCAAAAACGTTACCCTAAACTCTCATTTATATTTAAAAGCTATTTTACTATTAATTGCCTGCACTCCCCTTACTCCATAGTTCAGCATGCCCAAGGCCATTTCAGTTTCATGAAATGGGCATCTTTATTACAGCCTCGGCCTACACTTGTCTAAATGCAGGGTTTTTCCCCCCCTCTTCCTCTGTAAAATGCTACTCTGGACTACCTTTGAGATCCCATGGCCCAAGAGAAGAATTCGTGCTACTGAGACAAAGGCATCGGTTTCCATCATCAGCCTCTCCCACCCAGGCTTTCAGACAGTCTGGCTAACCGGGAGAGGGCTTATTCCTTTCCAGCTCATGGACAGAAATAAGCTCCTGCCAAATACCTGAAAGAACTTAAATCTCCTCCTCCCCTGGAAATAATGAAGCTGACAATTTGTCATTGTTTCTAACTTTTCTAGCATCTTGATTTCCTTCCAACACTACTCTCTCTTAAAGACGCTTCGTAGCACCTCCTATCCACCAGAGTCCCTTTTCCTTCTGCTCCTGCAACTTAAGTCTTTTAGGTGAGTGGCACAATCCATGTCCTTGTTCAGATCTCTGTTTGGAGATGAGGTGATATGCCATGGTTGTTAATTTAAAACCAAAGAGCAGAACTATTACCCTTTTGTACTCTGCTTTCTCTTGCCAACCGCATGTATCTGGAGGATTTGACTGTGCTAGCTTTAAAACACATAAACAGAGCAGCTGGAGTTTGTCTTAATGAGATAAAGTTTGCTCTACACTTTCTGAGTGGAATTATCTTCACTGTATATAATTGGTATCAACGACTTCAGAAGCTGTTCTGCCAGCAGCATGCTCTGCAAGGAAATAAGGGAGCTAGGGAAGGCCAGCCTTCCTTCAGAGGAAATGTTTGGGTTTGTCTCATTACAAACCAAATGACAGCAGGAAAAAGTCTCATTCTGCTGACCTCTTAAATTCTCTGAATGAATAAAGAATAAAATATGCCCTCTCCTGAAACTCCAAACTGCGAGATATTTGGGTTTAGAGATGAGCTTTGCAATGTCGGGCACGGAAGCCCTCCTTCCCGCTCCTTTAGGATGCTCTGATACAACATTCTTGGCAAGCATCAGAAGCTAATGCTTTATTCCCACTGCACTGAATTATCAGTCCAACTTCTAGAGAGGGCAGACTTTCCTATTCAGCAGAATGCTGGAAATTTGGAAGAGATGTTTATAAGCCTTTTGTGAAGAGCCCAGCCTTCTGATCCCATGGAGGAAACCAGGCCTCAGCCTGCTTTAACAAAAAAGTCTCCAGGGGTTTTGGGTTTTTGTTGTCGTTGTTTTGTGATGTTTGTTTGGTTGTTTGTTTTGTTGGGTTTTGTTGTTGTTGTTTGCTTGTTTGTTTTTGCAAGGATGGGTTTGAGAACGTCAGTGAAGTGCTGGAAGTGGTAGGAGTATGAGTGGGACTTTGTTGTTGCCCTGAGTAGAGAAGATAAAACAGACTTTCCCCCCACCACATACTTTGAAGTGAAATGGATCAATTACTTCGGGGTTTATAGCAAGCATCTGCTTCAGTAACATTCTCCCAATCATTAGTTACAGCCTGGGCACAGAGAGGGAGATAAACTGATTCCTTCTCATCTTTAGCGAGCCTTCCCTCACTATTTTTCTTGGCTTTTATTTCTTTTGTCAGAATCAAACGTGCAAAAGTCAATGCCTTGATAAAGGTGAAAAGTTATAATAGACTACATTATCGCCTCCTTAACAAAGTGAGGCATTTCAGTATTCAACTCATCACCTTTCTCTGCCACAGGGGTATCTTTAGCCGTCTATCTTCAGCATCGCCTGGCTCCATAAGGTTAATTACACTCGTTTGAGCTGGAATGGGTGAAGGAAGCTGCCCCGATGCCTGTACAAAGCTAAGAGCTACATTGCATAAACACTCTAGGAGCCACAGTCATGGGCACGATTTCTACAAGGGCAAAGAAAAAGCAGGCAGTACTTAGCTGATCTAGCTGTGCCAGGGGAGGTTTAGGCTGGAGGTTAGGAAGAAGTTCTACACAGAGAGAGAGTTTGCCCATTGGAATGGGCTGCCCAAGGGGGTGGTGGAGTCACCATCACTGGAAGTGTTCAGGAGGAGACTTGATAGGGTGCTTGGTGCCATGGTTTAGTTGATTAGGTGGTGTTGGATGATAGGTTGGACGTGATGATCTTGAAGGTCTCTTCCAACCTGGTTTATTCTATTCTATTGTATAATGCTGCGACCACCGGGGACACCACCACAACACACAATGCTTGACTCCGTTCCCTCTAGCCACAGGGCTGAATATTCCTAGAACTTGGGTGTGCTTACATGTACAAAGGAAATGTTTTAGCTCTCGTCCTTCTAGCTCATCTAGGGGTGGCTCAGGTTAACACAAAACTTATCACAGAATCATAGAATTGTTAGGGTAGGAAGGGACCTCGAGGATCAGCCAGTTCCAACCCCCTTGCCATGGGCAGGGACACCTCACACTACAGCAGGTTGCTCACAGCCACATCCAGCCTGGCCTTAAAAGCCTCCAGGGATGAGGCTTCTACCACCTCCCTGGGCAACCTGTGCCAGTGTCTCACCACCCTCATGGGGAAGAACTTCTTCCTGACATCCAATCTGAACCTACCCTTTTCTAGTTTTGCACTGTTCCCCCCAGTCCTATCACTCCCTGACACCCTAAAAAGTCCCTCCCCAGCTTGTCTCTGCTCACCAAGTTTTTCTTTCCAGCTTTCATTTCCTTGCACTTGCCTGCCTTGAATTACATTCCCCAAGTTTCTAGCTTTCTCAGGAACTTTCAGTGCACTCTGTGGCTGCACGAAAAGAGTTCCTGTTGTGTCAGCAGTCACCTTTCCTCCTTCCTACTACTCTGAATGCATTTACTGACACTTGCTTCAGGTTCGAACCCTGCAGCTATGTATTAACAGCCTCCTCCGGGCTATAGGCATAGATACCACTCCTTGTATCCTTTCTTTCCTATGTGTAACCTAAGTGGTCTAATTCCCTCTCTTAATCTCTGAACACATCTAACTTTACCTTTACCCTCTAGTTAACGAACTTCATTGGAAGACTTCATAGAAAGACCTTTATAACAGGACATTTGAGAAGAATAATTAGTTATATCTATGTTCTAATAAGGGGGGGAGGGTAGGGAGTGTGTGTGTGGGGCTGTTCCTGCATTGTTTTAAATATTTTTGTTAAGCCATCAAAAGCAACAGTAAATATTTTTGTTAAGACATCAACTTAACAGCAAGTTAATGTATCAAAACATCACACATCCATTTTGCTAATATGGAGGTTAAGCACACTGACCACAATATTCTTCTTGCCACTATTCTTGTCCTTCAAAAAGCCTTTTTCAGCTGACAACTGTTGTCATTTAATAGATGAGGTTGTTTTCAGTGATAATCCATATGTAATGGTAACTCTGCTTGCTGCAGTTCTGTTGAAATCTCAGACAAATGCCATCTGGTCCCAGTGATTTACTGACATTTAATTTCCTGAGTTCTTCCATTTCACACACATGCACATACACATCTATAGATATATATAGAGAGAGAAATAGAGAGGACAGGCTGAGAGAGTTAAGGTTGTTCAGCCTGGAGAAGGGAGATCTTAGAGCAGCCTTCCAGTACTTAAAGGAAATTACTGGCATGGAGTCTTTTTCAGGGTGTGTAGGGATAGGGGCGACCTCATTGCTCTCTACAACTACCTGAAAGGAGGTTGTAGCCAGGAAGGGCTTGGCCTCTTCTCTCTAGCAACCAGCACCAGAACAAGGGGACACAGTCTCAAGATGCACCAGGGGAAGTTTAGGCTCGAGGTGAGGAGAAAGTTCTTCACTGAGAGAGTGATTCACCATTGGGATGTGCTGCCCAGGGAGGTGGTGGAGTCACCGTCCCTGGAGGTGTTCAAGAGGGGACTGGATGTGGCACTTGGTGCCATGGTCTAGTCATGAGGTGTGTGGTGACAGGTTGGACTCGATGATCTTTGAGGTCTCTTCCAACCTTAGTGATACTGTGATAGGAAAAGGGGTAATGGTTTGAAACTGAGAGAGGGTTGATTTAGGTTAGCTGTTAGGAAGAAACTCTTTGCTGTGATAGCGGTGAGGTACAGGAACAGGGTGCTCAGAGAAGTTGTGGATGCCTGCCCTCCCTGGAAGTGTTTCAGGCCAGATTAGATGGGACCAGGGAAGCAGCCTGGTCTAGTGGAAAGTGTCCTTGCCCCCCTGGCAGGGGGGCTTCGAACTGGAGGGTCTTTAAGATCCCTTCCAGCCCAAACCATTCTATGATTCCATGATCTGTCAAAGGGAGCACTGCACCTTTACTGTCTGAAATTCCCCCACTCCAAATTGACTAACCATTCCTAGAAAGAACAAAAAAAAAAACCCCAAAACAAAACAACAAAACAAAACCAAGGAAAACAAAATCTTGAGAAGTGCTTGCAACACACTTAAATTCCCTGATTACTGCCTTCTATTCTGAGGAACCTTCTGATTTCTGTGGCTTCTTGCTCCTGATATGCTTCAGCATTAACTTGTTCTTTCCCTTTGGCTATATAGATCTTCCCACTTCTCACAGCCCCATTAGCACCCATTTAAAACTTGGCTGCCAATTTTCTTTTGCTCCAGAAGCTTACAGGGAGAACTTAATTTCCATCTTCAATGCTGCTTTCAAGGATGAGGCCAATTATAGACATTGCAATGCAGCTCTGCTTCTTTTGCACTAGAGGATAAGCTCAGCGCAGTGAGAAGCTAAAAGTATTTTTATGCATCCTGCATATGTGTGAACACACACACACAAGGAAATCTCGAGTCTTGTTCTGTACCAGGTCTTTTTACTAGCACTAGACAATAAGAATGTCACTTTTCATTACAGTATGAATTACTTATGAATATTTTATGACACAGTATGAATTAATTATACCGCCATCACCATACAAAGGGCTTAAATCAGTTGCCTAAACATAGATACCTAATGTAATCTGAGATGTTCTGGTTTAGAACTCATGCACCCACCGGATCAGTAAGAGCTAATCCTTTGGGGGGAAATGCCCTGCCTTTGTTCTACGCAGCACTTTGATTTATGCCTTAAAAAGGAGATGATTAGAAAGGAAACTTTCTGAATGGAGTCAACAGAGCAAAGCAGAATGTTAGTTTCAGGTTTTGTTGCTGTTCTTTTGGTTTGGTTGGTTGGTTGGCTGGTTTGGCTTTTTTCCCTGCTCTGCCTACCAATGTGTGCAATAAATGAGACTCATTTGAAGAAATCTTTAAGGTCATAAAAAGCTGAATTATTTCTGTCTCTGGAATTCAATTCACAAAATGTATCAGCCCTCAATATAGGAAGGACATGGACCTGATGGAGCAGGTCCAGAGGAAGGCCACAAAATTAATCGGGGGGAAGCCACCTCTGCTGTGGCTCCCAGGCTGAGGGCACTGGGGGTGTTTAGCCTGGAGAAGAGGAGGCTCTGGGAAGACCTAATAGCAGCCTGCCAGTACCTGAAGGGGGCTACAGGAAGGATGGAGACAGACTGTGCAAAGGCCTGCAGGGACAGGACAAGGGGCAATGGCTTCAAACTAGAGAAGAGCAGGTTTAGATTGGATGTCAGGAAGAAGTTCTTCACTATGAGGGTGGTGGAACACTGGAAGAGGTTGCCCAGGGAGGTGGTTGAGGCTCCTTCCCTGGAGATATTGAAGGTGAGGCTGGACAAGGCCCTGGGCAGCCTGATCTAGTTGGGGACGTCCCTGCTGACGGCAGGGAGGTTGGACTGGATGAGCTTTGGAGGTCCCTTCCAGCCTGGACCTTTCTATGATTCTACGATTTCCTCCCCCAGTATTTGCAAATCTGAATTAGACAATGAAAATGGTCTTCACTGAGGTACTTGCTCCAGACAGACTCATGAGACCCTTCAGGAAGAGCAGAAGGAAGGATAATATTATGAAAGCAACTCTGAAGCTGGTACAGCTTGAGGCTCATACAAACTCACACACATCTTTCTGACATAAATATCACATCCCTATCTCTAGGTAAAAGACACGGGGTCATGACTCTGAGGTGACCTCATTGTGGCCTTCCAGTATCTGAAAGGGGCTACAAGAAGGCTGGGGAGGGACTTCTCAGGATCTCAGGTAGTGATAGGAGTAGGGGGAATGGAATGAAGCTGGAGGTGGGGAGATTCAGGCTGGAGGTGAGGAGGAAGTTCTTCCCCATGAGAGTGGTGAAGCCCTGGAATGGGTTGTCCAGGGAGGTGGTGGAGGCCCTGTCCCTGGAGGTGTTTAAGCCCAGGCTGGATGAGGCTCTGGCCAGCCTGATCTAGCCATGGCAGGGGGGTTGGAACTAGCTGATCCTTGTGGTCCCTTCCAACCCTGACTGATACTATGATGATGATACTATGATGACCTGCTTCCAGTAATACTTCAGGTAGTTGTAGACGGCAAGAAGGTCTCCCCTGAGCCTCCTCCAGGCTAAGCAACCCCAGCTCCCTCAGCCTCTCCTCACAGGGCTGTGCTCCAGACCCCTCCCCAGCCTCCTTGCCCTTCTCTGGACAAATGTCTCAATGTCTTTCTTAAATTGAGGAGCCCAGAACTGGTCACAGTTCTCAAGGTGTGGCCTAACCAGTGCTGAGTACAGGGGCAGAATGACTTCCCTGCTCAAAGGGTAACTCTTACTCTGATGGAGATTTGGGATGCTGTTAAGGTGCACTCCCAGATCTCAGTCCTGATCAGTAACCACCAAAGCAAATTAAAGGCATACATAGTCTTCAGAGTGTAACTGTGGATTCTTTATCAAAGTGGTAACTCTAAATGGTGCACTTCCTCAACTAGTTATCTTTAAACCCAGTGCTGATAACACAGCCTTTCTTTGCAGGCAGGTTAACACAAAGGACCCTGCGATGTTCAGTAAGGCAGTGCAGGAGAGCTGAGCGCTGCCCTCGAAAGCAGCGCTCCTCCTTCCGCGAGAAGAAAAGCTTCCCAGGTCATTAAAGACAACCAGGAATGCAGGATTGCTGGCCATAGCCACGGTCCCTGGCAGGGATATTTTAGGAAGTCAGTGTCCATGCTGTTAATAGCAGTGGGGACCGCAGCCTCAGCAGATGGCTCCCCAGCGCTGTCCTGCCGAGCACCACAGCATCTCGCTGATCTCACAGTTCAAGATGCTTCTTAAAACTGTTGTGTGGGCTGGCTGTGCAGCTCTGCTAACACGCCTCAGCTGAGATCCCGGCAGAGATAAACAACATTATCCAATTGCAGTAATTTTTCTGCTGCAGGCAGAGGCTGATTATCTGTAGAGATTATTACTGCAAGGTACTGAGATTCACACTGAAGCACCTCTACTAAATAACACATTGTCTGCAGCCCGAGGTAGAGAGAGGAATGAATGAACAAATCTTGCTGCACATTAACACTTTAACCACTTTGATTCATATCACAGAATCACAGAATGTTAGGGGCTGGAAGGGACCTCGAAGGCTCATCCAGTCCAACCCCCCTGCCAGAGCAGGAGCACCTAGAGCACATCACACAGGAGCACATCCAGGTGGGTTTTGAATATCTCCAGAGAGGAAGACTCCACAACCCCCCTGGGCAGCCTCTTCCAGGGCTCTGTCATCCTCACAGGGAAAAAAGTTTTCCTTATGTTTCCATGGGACTTCGTATGCCTCAGCTTCCACCACTGCCCCTTGTGCTGCCATTGGGCATCACCCAGCAGAGCCTGGCTCCAGCCTCTGGGCACTCAACCTTTATATCCTTTACATCTTTATAAACATGAATGGGGTCATCTCTCAGACTCCTCCTCTCCAAGCTACACAGCCCTCAGCTCCCTCAGGCTCTCCTCACAAGGAAGGTGCTCCACTTCCTTCGTCATCTGTGTGGCTCTGTACTGGACTCTTTCAAGTGGGTGGTCACCTACTGTCAATGCTTGGGCAGAGAGAGGAACACATCCCCCCTCCTTGGTGGAAGGAGGTGCAGGGGGGACAGTGGATGCAGCACTGCAAAGCTAAGAGATAAGCAAGCCCCAGGCAGAGAAGAGGACCTCAGGTGCACTGAGCACTAAGTAGATGGCAGTTCAGAGGTACAGCAGAACACCCAAATGAGCTCTTTTTTGGCCTTCTGCTCCTTCCCTCTTGGGACTGCCTCTGCCCAGGGGCAAGCAGCAGTCCCCTTCTGGCTCCCCTGGGCCCACTAATGGTTGGTGGCCATGGGAATAATGTGATTTGTCAGGAAGAGAACAAATGCTGCAATAACAATGTCCACCAGAACTCAGGTAATGGTGTGGTGTAATCATCCCTGCGAGACACCCTCAGTACAGCTAAGCTGGGGAAAGCCTGGTGCAGAAAGGCTTTATTTGCCTGTCCTTTATTGAAAATCTCAAGAAAACCAAATGTTGCTGTCCCTAGAGACTTGAGCAAGCAAACTAAGTGACAGGGAAGATAAATGCTTCCTGCTGCCAGTGACATACCCAACAGAGAAATATAGAGGATATTTTCATAACTTTGATCTTTAAATGCTTGTGTTAGAAAGAAAAAAAAAACAAAACAAAACAGATTTATGCTTCTGGCTCTGAGGGAGGGCAAAAGAAACTCAGGACTGTACAAGTAGTTGTGCACCCATGGATGCAAGCATGTGATCATCAGGTGCAAGGAAGGGAAGAGCATTAAAGATAAGTAATCTGTCTCTGAATAGAAAGGCCCTGCCTGCTGTTCTCAATTTTCCTGACTTCTGTCCCCATTAGAATCTCTCAAATAAAATAAGGTACAATTCAATATCCTGTGATCAAAGTCATAGCCTCACAGAGGAGCCAACCCAGCTTTTGCTTTTAAACCATAAATAAAGGCACTAGAGGACACACAGAGACACAAAAGGGAAATTATTCCTCAAATAGTTGTCTGTGTGTCATAAGAAAAGCAGAAAAAATATTATGTACCATGAAAGAAGCACAGAAAAGATAATTTTCAGCAGGCCTCTGATAGCCTCTGATGCCAACTTCAGCTCAACATAATTACTTTAACTTCACAATTATCCTTGGACTGGCAAAGGAAGGAGAATCAGGGCCAATGACGTCCACTCCACCTCTCAGTGTTAAAGTTAAGCACAGTCGTTGTCAAGAAAAGGAGCAGCACTCTCCAAATCCACTACTGCAAAATAAGGTCCCCTGAAATGTGCAGAGGGATGCAAGGAAGACTTTTAAAATCCTTACTTTAAGATGTTTTCTAGAACCAGTGAAAACACAGGAAGGATGGACTTAACTACTTCTCTTTCTAAAGATTTGCATATGCTTCATGGAATAGAATAGAATAGAATAGAATAGAATAGAATAGAATAGAATAGAATAGAATAGAATAGAATAGAATAGAATTAATAAGGTTGGAAAAAGACCTCTGAGATCACCAAGTCCAACCTATCACCCAACACCATCTAATCAACTGAACCATGGCTCCAAGTGCCGCATCCAGGCTCTTTTTAAACACCTCCAGGGACAGTGACTTCACCACCTCCCTGGGCAGCACATTCCAATGGCCAATCTCTCTTTCTGGGAAGAACTTTCTTCTCACCCCAAGCCTGAACTTCCACCTGCACAGCTTGAGACTGTGTCCTCTAGTTCTGGTGCTGGTTGCCTGAGAAAAGAGACCAACCCCCACCTGGCTACAACCTCCCTTAGGGTAGCTGTAGAGAGCAATAAGGTCTGCCCTGAGCCTCCTCTTCTCCAGGCTAAACACCCCCAGCTCCCTCAGCCTCTCCACTATTTAAGAGTCAGTCTCTGTGTGATGTGAATATGCCTTCTCTTTAGGGTTTCTGCCAGAATTTAGCAGGTTGTTATTACTTACACCTTTTTTTTTCCCTGCAAAGATTTGGAGCTGCTCCCAGACAGGTCAATCCACAGACAAAAAGAGATTAAATGTGATTTCTTTCTTCCAAGGAGTGAAGTCTGTAGGAATGATATAAAGGTACCTCAGACATTTTGGTGACCAAAAGAATTATCCAGATTGTATAGCAGCCTGAAGATAAAATTAATTGGGTCTCCTTGGATGGTATCTGTTAGGAAAGCAGTTAAAAGAGTTTTGTATATTTTGGATGAATTGAGGAAATGTCACTTTGATATTTCCCTCTCCCCCCCTTCTTCTTTCATTCAGTATCCTTTTATTTTCATTTTCATACACCTGCTCTAAGCATCCTGCTGCATAAACAGTTCAGCATGAAGGGTTTCTTATTTAGTGGAAAATCAACAATTTCTATCCTGAAAATTCCAATTATTTGCTTCCCTCAAAGCTTTGTCTTTGGAGGATCGGTGAGGAGAATGGAATGTCAAGGCAGAAAAAAGTGAGAAAATACATTATTCTTTTTCTTCCCCCTCCCAGTAAAATGTAGTTTCAGGGAGGGGGAGGCTTAAAATCAGCAGCTTGACAGCCTAAAAACTAAGAGCAAAAGGTCACAGAATCACCAAGGTTGGAAGAGACCTCAAAGATCATCGAGTCCAACCTGTCACCACAGACCTCATGACTAGACCATGGCACCAAGTGCCACATCCAGTCCCCTCTTGAACACCTCCAGGGACGGTGACTCCACCACCTCCCTGGGCAGCACATTCCAACGGTGAATGACTCTCTCAGGGAAGAACTTTGTCCTCACCTCCAGCCTAAACTTCCCCTGGTGCAGCTTGAGACTGTGTCCTCAAGGTCGTTGAAGGAGACCTGTAATTTTAGATATTTGCATCATTATCAGGACAGCTTTATTGCAGTTGTGGTTCTGGTCTCTTCTCCCAGGTAACCAGCACCAGAACAAGAGGCCACAGTCTCAAGCTGTGCCAGGGGAGGTTTAGGCTAGAGGTGAGGAGAAAGTTCTTCACTGAGAGATTTGTTCGCCACTGGAACGTGCTGCCCAGGGAGGTGGTGGAGTCACCGTCCCTGGAGGTGTTTAGGAAGAGACTGGATGGGGTGCTTGGTGCCATGGTTTAGTTGATTAGATGGTGCTGGGTGATAGATTGGACTCTATGATCTCAAAAGTCTCTTCCAACCTGGTTAATTCCATTCCATTCCATTCCATTCCATTCCATTCCATTCCATTCCATTCCATTCCATTCCATTCCATTCCATTCCATTCCATTCTTCTATTCTATTCTATTCTATTCTATTCTATTCTATTCTATTCTATTCTATTCTATTCTATTCCATTCCATTCCATTCCATTCCATTCCATTCCATTCCATTCCATTCCATTCCATTCCATTTTATTCCTGCCGATATGCTTCAAAAGGAAAAAAAATAATATTAAAAGGAAGTCATATTTCTCCTCTCATAGAGACATAGAATCACAGAGTGCAGCTTTAGATCTTCCAGTGAGCTTTGGGATCTTGGTGGGGGCCCTACCAATTCTATAAATTACCTGTGACTCCTCTACATCTACAAGAAACACCACCATAGGAGAAAAACAAGCAGAGACAGACAGGAAGTAGTCCTGTTTAAGTATTCTTCTGCCCACTACTCTAATCACACAATCCCATGCCGAGCTTCCTTCTAGTAGGTCCAGACAGGTGATTCTGCCACTTTGCTCTGGTGAGACCTCACCTGGAGGACGGTGTACAGTACTACTGGAACCCTAAACACAGGAAGGACATGGACCTGATGGAGAAGGTCCAGAGGAGGGTCACAAAAATGATCAGGGTGTTGGAGCAGCTCTGTTATGAGGACAGGCTGAGGGAGCTGGGGGTGGTCAGCCTGGAGAAGAGAAGGCTCTGCTCTGGGGAGACCTAATAGAAGCCGTCCAGTACCTGAAGGAAGAGGGCTACAGGAAGGGTGGAGAGAGACTGTTTGCAAAGGCCTGTAGTGACAGGATGAGAGGCAATGGCTTCAAACTAGAGCAGAACAGATTGAGATTGGATATTAGGAAGAAGTTCTTTACCATGAGGGTAGTGGATCACCGGAACAGGTAGCCCAGGGAGGTGGCTGAGACCACAGCCCTGGAGATATTCAGGGTGAGGCTTGGCAGGGCTCTGAGCAACCTGATCTAGTTGGGGATGTCCCTGCTGGTTGCAGAGGGGGTTGGAGTAGATGTCCTTTGGAGGTCCTTTCCAGCCCAGACCATTCTGTGATTTTGGGTGATTCTGTGATTCTAACCCTCCACAATGCAGATGTGCATTCAGCTTTGGAAAACAGATCCAGGTCTGCCATTTCCATTTCACAATTACTCCTGCCATTCCATAGGAGCATTTTGCAGTAATGGTACCCCCTAAATACAAGTTCCTTATTGTCTTTGTCACATTATACAAGTAACATGAGAGCACTGATGGTTCACAAGAGACACCAATAAAGACTGCAATGGTAACCGTTGCACACAAGCCCTATGAGGAAAGGCTGAGGGAGCTGGGGTTGCTTAGCCTGGAGAAGAGGAGGCTCAGGGGTGACCTTATTGCTCTCTACAACTACCTGAAGGGAGGTTGTAGCCAGGCAGAGGTTGGTCTCTTCTCCCAGGCAACCAGTACCAGAATAAGAGGACACAGTCTCAGGCTGTGCCAGGGGAGGTCTAGGCTGGATGTTAGGAAGAAGTTCTATACAGAGAGAGTGATTGCCCATTGGAATCCACTATCTGTGGAGGTGGTGGAGTAACCTTCGTTGGAGGTGTTCAGGAGGAGACTTGATGGGGTGCTTGGTGCCATGGTTTAGTTGTTTAGGTGGGTTGTATTGTATTGTATTGTATTGTATTCTGCCCCCTTCTGCAAGGGTTATTACAGGAATGACTTGGTGTGCTCATGTTTCACTGCAATAACCCAGTGGGAGAGAGGGAGGGAGAAATGTAATGAAAAAGCAAGAAAAGGTCTGAAATGTCCCTCTGGACAGAGGTATGATGCATGGGAGCAGAGTTTATTTATAGCCCACCAAGGCCTGCCTTCTACTGGAATAACAAGGACTAGAATAATAAGGACATCATTTACTAAACAAACACCAGCTGCCTGTAGATCTCTGACACCTTGACCATACAGGCAGTTCAAAAAACTTCAAATGCAGTCATCTGTTAAAGAGCACTAAGAATCAAGGCAACAAATAATACAGATTGTTGCTCTCAAAGCTGTGGGGGGAAAAAAGTTCTGGACAGGCATTTCTTTTCATCCTGGGTACACTACATCAATCTGTCAGAGCCATGTACAATGGGGGAGGCAACACATCTCTTGTTTCACCTGGAAAAAAACACCCAAACCAAGGGTGGCTGCTCTGAAAATAAACACACACATGGGCACAATTCCTCAGGGCAACAAGGCTGGGGAAGGGTCTGGAGCACAGCCCTGTGAGGAGAGGCTGAGGGAGCTGGGGTTGCTTAGCCTGGAGAAGAGGAGGCTCAGGGAAGACCTTCTTGCTGTCTACAACTCCCTGAAGGGAGGTTGTAGCCAGGTGGGGGTTGGTCTCTTCTCCCATGCAACCAGCACCAGAACAAGAGGACACAGTCTCAAGCTGTTTAGGCTGGAGGTGAGGAGAAAGTTGTTCCCAGCAAGAGAGACTGGCCATTGGAATGTGCTGCCCAGGGAGGTGGTGGAGTCCCCATCCCTGGAGGTGTTCAAAAAAGGCTTGGACGTGGCACTTGGAGCCATGGTTTAGTTGTCAGGAGGTATTAGGTAATAGGTTGGACTTGATGATCTCTGAGGTCTATTCCAATCTGGCTGATTCTGTGATTCTATGATTCCATGGTCTCGATCACAGTTCCCGAAATACAGCTCCTGGGAACCTTACTTTCCTCTGTAACCTGCACTCAAGGTTTAGCTTAAACTGCAGGCAGGTGTACCATTTTCCCTCTGCACATTTTCCTTCCCCTTTGCCCAGTTAGTTTGATCAGCTTAAAACTTTGGTGAGGCTCAGATGATAAAGCTGTGTGGTGCTGAAAGGCCGTGCACCTTCAAAGCAGCAGCTCTGCCTCACAGGCTCATTTTCAGCCTGCTTGCTCCCCAGCTACTCTTTCACTCAGCACTCAACTGGGATGTTCAAAGCAAGAGTGAAACCAAGACTCTAAGCCATTTTATAAGCTCTCAGGCCAAAAGCTTGACATATCTCTGTGCCATCTCGTGCCTGAGTAGAACTCTTTAATTTTACATGCCTGGAGGTCTAACAGATTTGCTTTTATGTGGCTGGCTGTCTTCTGTAAACCTCTTTAAGAAGTGGACATTCTTCTGCTGACTTCTTTCTGGCTGCAGTCCTCAGCAACAGTTAAATACCTCCCTTTGTCTGGAAATCTTCTTTCATAAACCCCTGAGTGCTGGAGATGCAGTTGAAAATGACAGTCATTTATCTGATGTCACTTCATCGGGGAGTGCCATGCTCTCACCTGTCAAAACTAAGCCTCTTTACCACGGTCTCTACAGAGAATTCCCAACGCCTCTGAGTTGCAAGGCTTGTCTTTCATGCTCACATCGCCTCCAGGGGCAGCTGCTATCAGTAAGCACAGTCAGCCTATCAGCCCTTTGGTGCCTGCTCTTCCCCCACGGGGCCAGGCACAGCCCAGCACAACTCAGGGATGCTGAGATCCTTCCAGTCTCCTGCTATCATCCTGGCTGCCTTTCCCTACTTGATTCTGCAGTGCACACCCAGAAACATCCTTTTATCCTTCTGGGTGGTGAGACAATACAATACAATACAATACAATACAATACAATACAATACAATACAATACACCAGGTTGGAAGAGACCTTCAAGATCATCGCGTCCAACCCATCAACCAATCCAACCCACCTAAATACAATACAATACAATACAATACAATACAATACAATATAATACAACCCACCTAAACAACTAAACAACTAAACTGTGGCACCAAGCACCCCATCAAGCCTCTTCTTGAACACTTCCAATGAAGGTGACTCAACCACCTCCACGGGCAGCCGATTCCAGTGGGCAATCACTCTCTCGGTATAGAACTTCTTCCTAAGATCCAGCCTAAACCTGCCCTGGCACAGCCTGAGACTGTGTCCTCTTGTTCACTGGCACAGGTTGCCCAGGGAGGTGGTGGAAGCCTCATCCCTGGAGGTTCTTAAGGCCAGGCTGGATGTGGCTGTGAGCAGCCTGAGGTAGTGCAAGGGGTCCGTGCCCATGGCAGGGGGTTTGGAACTGGATGATCCTTGAGGTCCCTTCCAACCCTGACTATTCTGTGATTCTATGATTCAAGCAGTTCACCTGCTCCCCAGACCTACACCAGCCTTCAGCCCTCAGCTCCAATGCTAACACTTATTTTTCCCCCCAGAAAATGAACTTGAGAGTCTCATACTTGCTCTTCCATGACCCCTCCTCTCTGCCAGCCTTTCCATCTGGTACCTTTCTGGCTGCCCAGTCCTATTGAGAGACCCTCATGCACAGACATTTGCTAGTTAAAAAAGAACACCTTGTACAAGTGAGTAAAGGGATCTGGGGAGCCAGAAAACTGCCCAGTAGCCTCTGATGTTTGACAGTGCACAGCTACTTTTTCCCTGAGAGCAAAACCAGGCAGTTTTTAAAGAGCAAGAAGATGGCAAAGGGCTGGGGGGGAGGCGGGGGGTGAGCTTACCAGTGAGTAACAAAGAAAGTGAAGATTCCATTTCCATCATGAGTGAGTAATTTCTGAAACTAAGGATTGCTAGAGGATAGTTCTCTGCCACTAGGCAGAGGGGAAGAAAAATGTGAATGAGATGTTGACAGACTTTTTTTCCCCTTAAATTATTTAGAAGTATAAAAAACGGTCAAGAGGGAGGGGACAGGCTCTGCTCAGTTGCACCCTGGGATAGGACAAGGGGCAATGGATATAAACTACAGCACAGGAGGTTCCACCTCAACATGAGGAGGAACTTCTTCAGTATGAGGGTCACAGAGCACTGGAACAGGTTCTCCAGAGAGGTTGTGGAGTCTCCTTCTCTGGAGACTTTCAAGCCCCATCTGGCTGTGTTCCTGTGTGACCTGTGCTGGATTCTCTGGTCCTGCTCTGGCAGGGGGGTTGGACTCAGTGATCTCCAGAGGTCCCTTCCAACCCCTAACCTCCTGGTGAGCCTGTGGTCCTGTGAAAATCAGAAAGCCATCCACTGAAGGCTAGTGACCAGGGCACATCAAAAGGAAAGCAATCATGGCTGGGGAAGAATGCTGACACACATCTGCTCTCCTTAAATGAATGACTTGGAGGCATTATTGTGTGCCTGCTTATTTCCTAAAGTGCAAGTGGATCAGGAACACACAAAGTCAGAAATGAACCTGAACAGGAAAAAAACAAAGAAAAGAGGGAAACATTGGCTTAAAATTTCCCATTCAAAACCCACTCTCATGGTCCCCCTCCAGAAGGCAGGGCAGACCCCTAGATAAGGAGTTAACATGATGGGAGGGCTAACAAAAATTGGAATACAGCCTAAGCAATTAGTAGGCTGTCAGAAACTGGAATTAAGTAATCAGAATTAAGTAATCAACTTCAGCCACGATGAGAACATACTGTGGGGAACACTCTTCCATTGGCAAGGAGATGAATGGGATAATTGTGAGGCTTTTCCACCTCTAGCTGCTACAATTTGACTGCAGAATAATCCATGGCAGTGAAATGCCTGCAGTTCAACAATGAAATACCAGGATCAATATTTAATTCACAATTCTCTTACCTTCTCTTCAAGCCCACTTTATTAATGCTCTGCACACATTAAGAGACTCTTACTCCTCCTGGGTGAGTGCATCTGAAGCAGATAGCTGCTGGTGTGGTCTCAGGTTGTGCTGTTTATTGACTCCCTTTCATGTATACCGCAATAACCATTCATTAAAATCAGAGTAAAGACAAGAGAAAGTGAGTCCTTGAATTCTGAGACCCAGCCTGAACTTCAGTGCTGAGTCCTGTGTCACTTTGGCTGGGGCATTTAACAACTTTTAACACCAATTTGTCTGTCTGTCAGTGTAGCTGTGATGAGCTTTCTGAAGCACCTGGCTTTATATTCCCTGCTCCGCCTCGATGGAGCAGGTCCAGAGAAGGGCAATGAAGCTGGGGAAGGGTCTGGAGAACAGGGCTGGGGAAGAGCAGCTAAGGGAACTGGGGGTGTTCAGCTTGGAAAAGAGGAGGCTGAGGGGAGACCTTTTGGATCTCTACAACTCAGGGGAGACCTTATTGCTGTCTACAACTACCTGAAGGGAGGTTGCGGCCAGGAGGGGGGTGGTCTCTTCTCCCAGGCAGCCAGCACCAGAACAAGAAGACACAGTCTCAAGCTGCACCAGGGCAACTTTAGGCTGGAGGTGAGGAGAAAGTTCTTCACAGAGAGAGTTGTTAGCCATTGGGATGTGCTGCCCAGGGAGGTGGTGGAGTCACCATCCCTGGAGGTGTTCAAGAGGGGATTGGACATGGCACTTGGAGCCATGGTCTAGTCGTCATGAGGTGCTGGGTGACAGATTGGACTTGATGATCCTTGAGGTCTTTTCCAACCTTATTGATTCTATGGTTCTAATTCTATGATTCTAACTCCCTGAAAGGAGGTTGGAACCAGGTGGGTTTGTTCTCTACTCCTAAAGACAAGTGATAGGACAAGAGGAAACAGCATCAGGTTGCACCAGGGGAGTTGGAAATGAGGAACAATTTCTTCCCCAAAGGGCTGTCAAGGCCTGGCCCAGACTGCCCAGGGCAGTGGTGCAGTCTTCATTCCTTGAGGGGTTTCAAAGCCATGGAGATGTGGTGCTGAGGGCCAGGATTTGGTGGTGTCCTGACAGTGTTGGGTTAAGGGTTGAAGTTGAAGATCCTAAAGGTCTCTTCCAACCAAAATGATTCTATGATTCTACAACTTGGCAGCTGAACAATTGGTACAGCAGCATTTACTCACCTCACAGCCACACTTCAAGGCTTACTGAAGGTGAAACTGCTGCTGCTCACTGCAAGGCGGTTGAGAAAGAGAAAAGAAAGGCAGGACCCAGCCATAACTTGGTGTTCCCAAGCACATGAGGCTTTTTTGGGGGCATGTCTACAGCCAGTGACAGCTGAAGGGACCACAGCAAACTCTGCTGTGTATGAGGTTAGCGTTCTGCCTGTCAGCAGGTGCTGGGGGGACCACATACAATACAATAATACAATAGAATAAACCAGGTTGGAAGAGACCTTCAAGATCATCGTGTCCAACCTATCAACCAATCCAACCCACCTAAACAACTAAACCATGGCACCAAGCACCCCATCAAGTCTCCTCCTGAACACCTCCAATGATGGTGACTCCACCACCTCCCTGGGCAGCCCATTGCAATGGGCAATCACTCTCTCTGTATAGAACTTCCTCCTAACATCCAGCCTAAACCTCCCCTGGCACAGCTTGAGACTGTGTCCTCTTGTTCTGGTGCTGGCTGCCTGGGAGAAGAGACCAACCTCTGCCTGGCTACAACCTCCCTTCAGGTAGTTGTAGAGAGCAATAAGGTCACCCCTGAGTCTCCTCTTCTCCAGGCTAAGCAACCCCATCTCCCTCAGCCTCTCCTCACAGGGCTTGTGTTCCAAACCCCTCACCAACTTAGTTGCCCTTCTCTGGACACCTTCCAGCAAGTCAACATCCTTCCTAAACTGAGTGGCCCAGAACTGGACACAGGACTCAAGGTGTGGCCTAACCAGTGCAGTGTGCAGGGGCAGAAGGCAGGTGCAAGGATTGCCAGTGCCTTGGGGGACCTTGAGGAAAACTGCATCTTCACCTGTTCTGATCAAACCACTCATACGAGCACCCCAGCATTGTGGTCCTGCCTGCATTACTGTGAATGCTCTGGACATGTTCCAGACTGTGCTTATGACAACAGTGCTTGCAGCCAGCCGCCTGGCTGAGGGAGCAGGAGCCTGTAATCAAAACACACCTTGTGAGAAGGGGCATGCATGGAACAGGGATTTCTTGCACTGCCTGCATTTACCTAGCGATAAAAAGTTCATCCCTACGGCCCACTCTAGCCCCTGTGAACGTTTTTATTGCTGTACCTGAGGTCAAGAGGAGGAAAAGAGAGTAACAGGGCCACGGAAAAGCCTCCTTTGGAAATGACAGCTGTAATGGAGCTTATCTCTGCCGACAGCAATTTAACCCAAAGCGCTGAGGCGGAGGATTGCAGCCCCCTGTTAGGAAAACATTCTCTAAAATAAGATCGCTTCGAACTTCCGGCAGCCCCCAGCCCTTTCCTTTATTTTTTTTCCTTCCCTGCTTTTCACCCTTTTTTAGCTTTCTCCCTCCCCACCCCCACCTCTGAATTCCAAGGCCTGGCAGCAAGGCCAGGATTTTCTCCGGAGAAAGCCACGCTGTCAGCTGTGGATTTTGCAATGGAGATGTATCTGACTGTCCTAACTGATGCCCTGCCTATGGGAGTTCATTTAGCCCAGGCAAAGACCCAGTGCTCCTGTGATAAAGCCCTAGTGTCTCTCTCTTCCCCAGGGCCTCAGCAGAGGATGCAACCTGGCTTCACTTTGCACATGTTTGTACAGTAAGTTCCTTAATTCCTTTCACAGCAAGGACAAGTGGTAGAGCTTCCCGAGCTTGCAGCTTTTCCCTACTGTTGCAGGAAAATGAACAACCCTATCATTAGCTGAAGGGAAGGGTAGGCAGGAAGATGTTAGAGGCAAATCATAGAATAGAATAATAGAAGGTTTTAAGCTGGAAGGGACCTGTAAAGGTCATCTAGTCCTACCACTCTGGAGTGAACAGGGACTCAGGTTGCTCAGAGCCCCAACCAACCTGACCTGGGATGGTTCCAGGGATGGGGCACTTCTCACCTCCCTGGGCAGCCTGGGACAGGGAATCACCACCCTCAGTGCAAAAATATTTCTCCCTCTTTTGGTTTAAAATCACCACTCCTTGTCCTATCACTACAAGCTCTACTCAAATGTCCCTCCCCTCACCTTCCCTCTAGCCCCTCTTTAAGTAGTGCAAGGCCACGAGAAGGTCTCCCTGGAGTCTTCTCTTCTCCAGGCTGAACAACCCCAACTCTCTCAGCCTGGCCTCACAGCAGAGGGCTTCCAGCCTTCCCATCATGGTTGTGACCTCCTCTGGCCCCATTCCAACAGGTCCCTGTTTGTGCTGTGCTGAGGACTCCTGAGCTGGCCCCAACACTGCAGGTGGGTTCTCAGCAGAGCACAGCAGAGGGGCAGAATCTCCTCCCTGACCCTGCTGCCCTCACTGCTGGGGATCAGCCCAGGAGATGGTCAGGGCTGGGCTGTGAGCACACTCTGCCAGCTCACATCCAGCTTTCCAACCACCAGCACCACCAAGTCCACCTCTCTCATGAACTGCCCTGTCCCAGCACACCATCCCTAAATTTCCAAACAACGGAGGAATTGGCAAGGAGGGTTTCTGGGATGGCATGTCATAGAATCATAGAATCAATAAGGTTGGAAGAGACATCAGAGATCACCAAGTCCAACCTACCACCCAACACCTCCTGACAACCAAACCATGGCACCAAGTGCCACGTCCAGTCCCCTCTTGAACACCTCCAGGGATGGTGACTCCACCACCTCCCTGGGCAGCACATTCCAATGGCCAATTACTCTTTCTGGGAAGAACTTTCTCCTCACCTCCATTCTAAATCTCCCCTGGCACAGCTTGAGACTGTGTCCTCTTGTTCTGGTGCTACTTGCCTGGGAGACCAACCCCCACCTGGCTACAACCTCCCTTCAGGGAGTTGTAGAGAACAATAAGGTCTCCCCTGAGCCTCCTCTTCTCCATTTGAATGCCACTCTTCCAGGCCAGGCCATCCCATTCAGGTTGCTCAACTCAATCAAGTCCTAAGATTAGGCAGGCTAGTTTGCAAGAAATTCAGACCTTTAAGTTACAGCTGATAAGACAAGCAGGCCCCTCAGCTGGGAGGCAGCAGAGCCCTGTCTGCCCGCTGCACATTTTCAAGGACCCAGAGGTACTGCAGGAGACTAAGAAGAGTTGCAATTTTTACTTTACGTTTACAAAATCAGCTGCTTGATGCTAGCTTGCTGCTCATCATCACAGACAATGCAGTGTGATACCTTCCAAATGTTGAATAATGAGGTACTGCTGGTAGCACCTGCTCAAAATTTATCTTCCTGCCTCAGTAACTTTTCTGGCCAGGATTTGTGTTGGCACAGCTAAGCAAACACACAGCATCAGAATCACAGAATGGTAGGGGCTGGAAGGGACCTCAAAAGCTCATCCAGTCCAACCCCCCTGCCAGAGCAGGAGCACCTAGAGCAGGTCACACAGGAGCACATCAGGGGGTTTTGAATATCTCCAGAGGGAGACTCCACAACCCCCTGGGCAGCCTCTTCCAGGGTTCTGTCACCCTCACAGGGAAAAAAAATCTTTTCTCCTGTTTCTGTGGAACTTCCTGTGCCTCAGCTTCCACCCATTGCCCCTTGCCCTGTCTTTGGGCATCACTGAGAGGAGCCTGGCTCCATCCTCTTGGCACTCAGCCATATCTTTATCAACATGAATGAGGTCACCTCTCAGTCTCTCCTTTGCAAGTACAGAGCCTCAGGTCTTCAATCTCCCCTCACAAGGAAGATGTTCACTCCCCTAATAATTTGTGGCTCTGTGCTGGACTCCCTGTCCCTCTCGAACTGAGTGGCCCAGAACTAACACAATGTTCCAGATGCAGACTTATCAGGGCAGAGTAGAGGGAGAGGAGAACCTCTCTCAACATACTAACAACAGCTCTTCTAATCCACCCCAGGATGCCATTGGCCTTCTTCACCACAAAAGCACACTGCCAGCTCATGGTCAGCCCTCCATCCACTAGGACCTCCAGGTCCTTTTCCCCTTCACTGCCCAACAACAGGTCAGTCCTCAACCTATACTTGTCCATGGGGTTGTTCTTTCCCAGGTGCAAGACTACCCTTGCCCTTGTTAAACTTCATTCTGTTTCTCCCTGCCCAACTCTCGGCCTGGCTAAGTCTGGCTGAATGGCAGCACAGCTTTCAGGTGTGTCAGCCACTCCTCCCAGTTTTGTGTCTGCTGGCAGTACCCTCTGTGCCCTCATCCAGTTTGTTGATGAAGGTATTGTGAATAGAACTGGTCCCAGTACTGACTCCTGAGGGACTCCCTTAGTTACAAGCCCCCTCCAACTAGATTCCCTCCGTTGACCACAACTGTGTGACTTCTTTCCTTCAACCAGTTCACAGTCCAAACCCAGCAAAACCTCATGGACAAATACAGAAGAGCCATTGATTTCTTGGAGGGCAGGTTCCTCCTGGGATAAACTTGCACCAGGAAGAACCAAGCAAGCTTAGCACATACCTCAATGTGTCCAGCAAAGGGCACCCTCTCTGTGCTCAGCTGCTCTCAGGAGATAAGGCATTTGCATACCTGACAGACAGGTACTTTGTTACTGCAAGAGGATTCATAATGGAGTTTCAGGGGATTATAAACTGTAATAGCCTCCTAAGTGGAAATTTCAGTGTAATCTGTATGAAACAAAAGCATCACATAATGCCAGAGGAAGGGCCTTGTTTTCATTCAATGACAAGGAGCAATGGAAGAAATACACTTTGCAGACTGTAAGGTTCAGCTGAGCAACATCTAGTTAAGGCATTCAGGGAAAATCACTCATATATTAGAAGGATTCTACAGCTAAAGGCACATCACTCTCATTGAGGGAGAAGCTCATGAACCCAGTGGGCTCATATGTGGGAGCAAGATGGGACAGGAAAGGAAGTAGCAATAAAACCAAAACCCAAACCAAACCAACCAAAAAAACCCACCACAAAACCCCTGCCAAAACCCTGGCTTCCTCAAAGGATACTCTGCAATGCTTTTTCCTTCAAAGAGTCATCATCCTACCTCCATCCTAGCAAGCACCCCAAGGTGAGGAGCACAGTCCTGGGGAATGCAGAGTGCAGGCCCTGTCTCCTGTGACTTGACTACCTTTTTCTTCCCCCTGTAAGAGACACAGTGCTGCCAAAAGAAACAAAACCAAGTGAACCTACCCACTCTGAGTGTGAAAGACAAGAAAACTAAAAAATGGATCTTCACAAGGTCCTTTACACTTTTGCTGAGATGGTCCTGGCATACTTAAGGTCACGGTGTCAGACTTCTGCCTGCAGCAATGCAGGTTAACTATCACAAACAGCAGTGCAGGTTAGATATCACAAATACCAACTGCAGTCCAGCAGCTGTGGTTCTAACAGGAACCCAAATGCTGCAAAGCATCCCCAAAAGCCAGCCATGCTCCAGGCTTCTCTGTTTTTTCACCCCACAGATCACATTCCCTTCCCTGACACTGCAAACTGCCTTCGTGTCCCACAGCTCCTCAGGAGCAAGTGAATCGCAGGCAGGGGCTGATGGCCAAGGTTAGCTCAGAGATGCTTTTGTCCCTGGGGACCTGGTTGACAGTAAGCTGAACATGAGCCAGCAGTGTGCCCAGGCAGCAAAGAGGGCCAGGGCAATGGCATCCTGGCCTGCATCAGGAACAGTGTGGCCAGCAGGAGCAGGGAGGTCATTCTGCCCCTGTACACTGCACTGGTTAGGCCACACCTTGAGTCCTGTGTCCAGTTCTGGGCCCCTCAGTTTAGGAAAGATGCTGAGATGCTGGAAGGTGTCCAGAGAAGGGCAACAAAGCTGGGGAGGGGTCTGGAGCAGAGCCCTGTGACAAGAGGCAGAGGGAGCTGTGGTTGCTTAGCTGGAGGAGGTTCAGGGGAGACCTTCTTGCTCTCTCCAACTCCCTGAAGGGAGGTGTTAGCCTGGTGGGGGTTGGTCTCTTCTCCCAGGCAACCAGCACCAGAACAAGAGGACACAGTCTCAAGCTGTGCCAGGGGAGGTTTAGGCTGGATGTTAGGGAGAAATTCTTCATAGAGACGTTGCCCATTGGAATGTGCTGCCAGGGAGGTGGTGGAGTCACCATCATGGAGGTGTTTAGAAGAGAGACTGGATGGGGTGCTTGGTGCCATGGTTTAGTTGATTAGATGGTGTTGGGTGATAGGTTGGACTCGATGATCTCAAAGGTCTCTTCCAACCTGGTTAATTCAATTCAATTCAATTCAATTCAATTCAATTCAATTCAATTCAATTCAATTCAATTCAATTCAATTCTAATCTATTCTATTCTAATCTATTCTATTCTAATATATTCTATTCTATATTCTCTTCTCTTCTATTCTATTCTCTTCTCTTCTTCTCTTCTCTTCTCTTCTCTTCTCTTCTCTTCTCTTCTTTCTCTTCTTCTATTCTATTCTATTCTATTCTATTCTATTCTATTCTAGCAACATGGAAAGTCCCTCCACTTGCAAGATAGTTATGGAACAGTGGGGAGAAGCCCAGAATGGTCCCTGTTCACATATGCCCCACATCTGCTAGTTTGTTCCTATGCTTCAGAAGGAAAGTGAAGTGTTACAGAACAGTAGGGGTTGGAAGGGGCCTCTGGAGATCATGCTAAAGCAGGTTTGCCTGGAGCAGGTTGCAGAGGCATGCACACAGATGGGTTTTGAAAGTCCAAGTCAAGTACCAATGGGCTGCACAAAGCCTAACCAGCAGAGAGGCCCTCTCAGAGCTTGAAGGAAAGGAGAAAGTCAGTGTCTGTCCTACTGGGGCTGTGAAATGTACGTAGAAATGTAAATAAATGCAGTTACTCCCCCAAAAATTAGATTCAAGGTGAAGACGCTTTGAAATGTCAAGACCCTTGAGGTTAGTTCTGCAATCTGTATTTGCACTTCCTTGGATTTAATTAGCTGCAGTGCAACCTAGAAAGAGTCTCAGAATTTTCTGACATCCTCTGGACTCTTTCCAGCCATTAGAGGAGCTGCCTTCATTATGAATTGATCTAAGCATGGCTGTGAATGCAAACAGCATTGTGACTGTGCTGGAGCCTACAGCTAGTCAAAAACAGATAGAAGAAAATTCTCCCTTCAACAAACTGCTGTTTTATCCCAAAGAAATGTGCATATTCCTTCTCCTGAAAGCACTCTGAAATCCACATGTGGTTTCTTACCCCCCCTCCCAATACTAAGCACACAGGCATATGGTTATATTGTTATATCCTGTAATATATTGCATTTGGCCCCTTGCCCACAGCAAAGCAGAATGGGGCATTTGTAATTAGAGAAGAGCTGTATTCTATCTCTCCTCTCTCCTGTCTCCTGCTTGGGAAAACAGACATCACAGTGGTTGGTCAAAGGAACATTTTGGGGTTTTATTCCACTGGAACTTGATCAAACCTACACTGAAATTGCAGAAGCCAATTAAGTGTCTGTGATTTACAGATTAATAAGGGAACTCTGTCTCCTGATTAGAGAAGGTCAGCAAAAACAAGCACCAGGAAAGGGAAAATGTTTGCACAGAAAACAGACGGCGACTGTAAATGACCAAAAGCTGGGAACCCACTAGGATTGTCTGATGCTCCTGCTTAGCTCCACAACTGCATTGCTTCTACCAACAGTGTGCAATGTGAGGAAGAAATCCTTCCCAGAAAGAGAGATTGGCCACAGGAACGGGCTGCCCAGGGAGGTGGTGGAGTCACCCTAGGGCCAGCAGGTCAAGGGAGGTGGTTCTCCCCCTCTACTCAGCCCTGTTGAGACCCCACCTAGAGTACTGCCTCCAGTTCTGGAGCCCCTGTTCCAAGAGGGATCTGGAGGTGCTGGAAGGTGTCAGAGAAGGGCACGAGGATAAGCAGAGGGTGGAGCACCTCTCCTGTGAGGACAGACTGAAGGAGTTGGGCTGTTCAGTCTGGAGAAAGAGAAGGCTCAGAGGTGACCTCATTGTGGCCTTCCAGTATCTGAAGGGGGCTACAAGAAGGCTGGGGAGGGACTTCTCAGGATCTCAGGTAGTGATAGGACTAGGGGGAATAGAATGAAGCTGGAGGTGGGGAGATTCAGGCTGGAGGTGAGGAAGAAGTTCTTCCCCATGAGAGTGGTGAAGCCTGGAATGGGTTGTGCAGGGAGGTGGTTGAGGCCCCGTCCCTGGAGGTGTTTAAGCCCAGGCTGGATGAGGCTCTGGCCAGGCTGCTCTAGTGTGGGGTGTCCCTGGCCATGGCAGGGGGGTTGGAACTAGCTGATCCTTGTGGTCCCTTCCAACCATGACTGATTCTATGATTCTATGATACCGTCCCTGGAAATGTTTAAAAAGAGCCTGGATGAGGCACTCAGTGCCATGGTTTAGTTGCTTAGCTGGTGTTGGGTGATAGGTTGGACTCGATGATCTCAAAGGTCTTTTCCAGCCTGGCTGATTCTGTATTCTGTACCAAAAGACCAAACAGCCTCTGCCTCTTTGCTCACAGTCAATTCAGTGTTAGCAGAAGTACTTTATAAACTAAGTTATTAAATTACAGAATCAATCACAGAGGGACCTCAAGGATCATATAGTTCCAACCCCCCTGCCATGGGCAGGGGAGGTGTTCCACTAGATCAGGTTGCCCAGCGTCACATCCAGGCTGGCCTTTAAAACACCCAGGGAATTAGCACAGAGCCTCTATCGGGCTCTCTGTCTTCATTTGTGTAACCCAATCTGAAATTTCACAGTGATACCTTGAGGACACTAAAAATGAGTAAAATATAATTTCTTAGGCTAAATTGTAGTGCAAAAACTTTAATGGGCTCTATGGAGAAGGGTCAGCTGCAGAACTAGCTGCAAAACTCCTCCGTGCCCGGCTGGTATCTGATCTGTCTTGTGAATCACCAGAGAAAATACAGCCCCACTGCAACTCCATTGCAGAAGACCAAGTGGAGCCAGACTGAGTGGATGGTGGCAGTTCTCAGGCTGGATTGTTCTTTGCTGGGGAAGGTGTGTTTTGACATCAACATACGGAGCCGTGGCAAAAAGCAACCATGTACATAAGCTCCAGCTGGGAGAGAGTTGGTGCTTATCCATCAGCCAGGAGGCTGCTTAGTTTTAAGGACCAGCATGAATTCCTCTCTCCAAGATCTGGCAGGAGGCAAAGGCAGCACATACAATACCAACCTTCCCATTTTCTTTATTTCCATCCTGATTTTCATTTCCTAACACAGCAATGGCAATCCTGTCACGTTGTCCATCGTGGCCAGGCAAGCACAGGTAATTTACTGCTTAGCTTAACTTGGTAAGTAGGTGCTGAGCCACCAGGACAAGAGGCACTTAATAAATCCACAGAAGGAATTAAAATAGTTCATCACAAGGGTACAAAGGCAGCCAAAAGAGTTATGGTTACTTCTGTGAAACTCTATACTCTGCAGCACTGATCCCACCAGCCCCTCACTGTGCCAAAGATTCTCTTTCTCCCCACAACTCCGGTCTTGCCCCTGCCTTGTCTGCTCCATCTCTCATGGGAGTACCTACCATATGCCAGACACTGCTGTGACCCACATGCAGCAGTTTCCAGCTCCACATTGGAGAAGGTAGAAATGCTGAAAGTAGCATCACCACCTCACCATGCTTGCCCTCTCACTGCTAGAAAGCAGTGCCCCGCTATCAAGTGCCCCACTGCAACGATAGAGTTTCAACTTAGAGCTATTATTTCATCATCTCTGGCCTGCAAGGATGATAAAAAATCCACATCAACAAAGCCTGGCATCAGGGCTTTCCACGGGGTGCCTGTTGCCAGGGACTGCCTGTACCAGGCTCTCCCAGAGCATCCCTGCAGATTTGGCCACTTGCTGAGCGGCACAGGGATGAATCCATCTGCTCACCGTGCACTCCTTGTAGGAGGAGAGTACAAAGCTCTGAACTGTGTAAGGCAGCAAAGCTTTCAATTATTAAAACTGGCATCCCTGGAGCCTGTGGCTGGAAGCAGCCACCTTGATGCAAAGCAGCAATGCTCCTTGTGAAGGACACATTCTCCCTCACCTGCCTCCCAAACCCCAAACTTCTCACTGAGCATCCTAGGGACCTACAAAGGACAGTGGGGATTTTTTCTAGCAGATAACAGAAGACATCCTTTAGCTGTCTGTATCCCATGAACACACAGCTGGGATTTGGATCTCAGATGTTCCCCATCTTATATCCAAGTGGAAACCAACTGCTCAAGCAGGACTGTCTCTGTACGTGCCTTTGGCACAAGAGGATGGTCCCAGGCCACTTCTAGATAGTCCCAAATGTGACCTGGACACTACTGAAGCCTGACTTTGGTACAAAAAGTCATTGCTGAACACAAGGACAGATCTGTTGAGGTGCTGGAGTGAGTGCAGGAGGGCAACAAAGCTAGAAAGCTAGCTGGAGGAAAGGGACCTGGGGATACTAACAGACAAGTAGCTGAGTAGGAGCCAGCAATGCGCCCAGGTGGCCAAGAAAGCCAAAGGCCTCCTGGCTGGGATCAGCAATGCTGTGTCCAGCAGGAGCAGGGAGGGGATTGTCCCCTGGCACTCAGCTCTGCTGAGGCCACACCTCGAGTGCTGTGTCCAGTTTTGGGCACCTCAACACAAGAGAGATGTGGAGGTGCTGGAGCCAGGGCAGAGGAGGGCAAGGAAGCTGGGAAGGGCCTGGAGAATAAATC
>CM037643.1:42030845-42035845 GCA_015227895.2 Colaptes auratus | reverse complement strand
GAAAGACAGTGTGCCTCATTAGAGTGAAGTGATAAGGTTGTGGCTTCTGAGGTTTCAATATATAACAGCAGCTGAATGCCTCTGTGCAGCAAGCTCTGCTAACCACCTTCATATTTGTGCTACAGAAGGGGTCAGTCACAAAATCTGGAGCGAGAAAATATTTTAAAATGCAATTCCTAGATTCCTTATGAAGTTTATCTCGATTTCAGTGAAGCATTTGACACTGTCCCCCACAGCATCCTTGCTGCCAAACTGAGGCAGTGTGGTCTGGATGGTCAGGGAGTGAGGTGGATGTGAACTGGTTGAAGGAAAGAGGTCAAACACTTGTGGTCAGTGGGATGAAGCCTAGTTGGAAGCCTGTGCCTAGTGGAGTCCCTCAGGGGTCAGTGCTGGGACCAGGTCTATTCACAATACATTTATGAACAAACTGGATGAGGGCACAGAGGGCACTGTCAGCAAGTTTGCTGATGACACCAAACTGGGATGAGTGGCTGACACAGGAGGGTTGTGCTGCCACTCAGTGAGACTTAGGCTGTGAGTTGGGCAGGGGGAAATTGAATGAAGTTCAACAAGGGCAAGGGTAGAGTCTTGCACCTGGGAAACAACAACCCCAAGGACCAGAATAGGTTGGGGACTGATTTGTTGGAGAGCAGTGAAGGGGAAAAGGACCTGGGGGTCCTGGTGAATGGGAGGCTGACCATGAGCCAGCAATGTGCTCTTGAAGCTATGAAGGCCAAGGCCATTCTGGGGTGGATTAGAAGGGCTGTGGTCAGTAGGTTGAGAGAGGTTCTCCTCCCCTTCTACTCTGCCCTGGTGAGGCTGCATTTGGAATACTGTGTCCAGTTCTGGGCCCCTCAGATCAAGAGGGACAGGGAGCTACTGGAGAGAGTCCAGCACAGAGCCACAAATGAACCTTCCAAGGGAAGGCCATGTGGAGAGGAGATAAAGAGTACTTGCCCAGTACAACAATTAATGGGACCAGTCATAAATCTTTTCTCACCAGAGGATCGAATGCAGAGATTTGTTACTTCATTTATTACTGCATCTGAGTTGATCATTTTGAGGAAATGGTTCATTCACTGAAACCAGAAGGCTCTTCTTATAATCAGCTCATGGTTTCCTCAGACATACTTACTTTTAATGACTCTGGTTTATAAAATATAGTGTTGAGTGGGTTTGCATCCACAGCAAACCTACCATGCCCTACAAATGACATGGCTTTGGGTTTAGAGCCTGCCTCTACTTGTACAATTTATTCCTTCCTGCCTCTAAAATGTCTTCATTCCGGCTCCACCACAGCTTCCTTCACCTTCTTCTGCTAAAAGCAGTGAGTTTCACAGAATCACAGAAGGTTAGGGGCTGGAAGGGACCTCAAAGCTCATCTAGTCCAACCCCTCTGCCAGAGCAGGATCAACTAGAGCAGGTCACACAGGAACACATCCAGGCAGGTCTTGAATATCTCCAGAGAGGGACACTCCAAACCCCTCCAGGGGAAGCCTGTTCCAGGGCTCTGTCACCCTCACAGGGAAATAATTCTTCCTCCTGTTTCCATGGCACTTCCTCTGCCTCAGCTTCCACCACTGCCCCTTGTGCTGGCATTGGGCATCCCCCAGCAGAGCCTGGCTCCAGCCTCTGGGCACTCACCCTGTGCATCTTTATCAACAGCAATGAGGTCACTTCTTGTGCTTCTCCTCTCCAAGCTACACAGCCCTCAGCTCCCTCAGTCTCTCCTCATAAAGAAGATGTTCTACTCCCCTAATCATTTTTGTGGCTCTGCATTGGACTATTTCAAGCAGTTCCCTGAGACCCTTCTTGAACTGAGGGGCACCACCTGTTCCCACCATCTCCAGCCTTTCCTGAAGCGCAAGTATTGGTGGTTCATGGCTCAGCAATCCTTGCAGGACTGGGTAAGGAAGTTGGTACAACAAGCAATGTTATAAATCAGATCTGGAGCCTAGAGCCTTCAAAATTTTCACCATGTTGTACAATAAAAGGACAGATGGGCAGAGTCCAAGGGCAGAGATTGAACACATCTAAGTGCTGGCTTCTACACATTGGCCACAACGACCCCATGTAGTGCTGCAGAGTGGCTGGAGAGCAGCCAGGCAGAGTGGGATCTGGGGGTACTGGTGGACAGTAGGCTGAACATGAGCCTGCAGTGTGCCCAGGCGGCCAAGAAGGCCAATGGCATCCTGGCCTGCATCAGGAACAGTGTGGCCAGCAGGAGCAGGGAGGTCATTCTGTGCCTGTACTCAGCACTGGTTAGGCCACAGCTTGAGTCCTGTGTCCAGTTCTGGGCCCCTCAGTTTAGGAAAGATGTTGAGATGCTGGAAGGTGTCCAGAGAAGGGCAACGACGCTGGGGAGGGGTCTGGAGCAAAGCCCTGTGAGGAGAGAGGCTGAGGGAGCTGGGGTGCTTAGCCTGGAGAAGAGGAGGCTCAGAGGAGACCTTCTTGTTGTCTACAACTACCTGAAGGGTGGTTGTAGCCAGGTGGGGGTTGGTCTCTTCTCTTTAGTAGCCAGCACCAGAACAAGAGGACACAGTCTCAAGCTGTGCCAGGGGAGGTTTAGGATGGAGGTTAGGAGGAAGTTCTTCCCAGCAAGAGAGATTGGCCATTGGGATGTGCTGCCCAGGGAGGTGGTGGAGTCACCATCACTGGAGGTGTTTAGGAAGAGCCTGGATGAGGCCCTTGGTGCCAGGGTTTAGTTGATTAGATGGTGTTGGGTGATAGGTTGGACACGATGATCTCAAAGGTCTCTTCCAACCTGGTTAATTCTGTCTTGTGATTCACTGCCTCTGTACACCAGTCCAGATCCAAGAGACACCTAATGGCTAAACCTACATTTCATGAAGCTCCCAAAGTCTGGGGGGAAAAAAACAAACCTGCCAGGGCACGTAGCTTTCAAAGTACATTTCTTTTGGAGTGGGGAGACTGCATAATAGGAAAACTTTCTCCATAGCAAAGGTGTAATTAGCTTTTCTGTCTCAGTTAATTTAGCAGTGGAGGTAAAGAGGGTGGATGTAATCACTGGGATGCTGTTTAGACACACTAATGTGGTAGGAATGATAAGATCAAATGAATGCCAAAACGGAAGCCAAGTGCACATCCACAGGAGCTCAGCTAAATTGTTTTCCAGGCTCAAAACAAATAAAAACAGAGTGGCATTTCCCTTATCAGGGACCTAAAAATTTAATGTGATTAATTCTGCAATTTAGCTGTAGTTTATTTGTGTGTTAGAGATAACAGCAGGGCTGTGGGTAAAAGCCAGCTTACTCCTGCTTTGGCCTATTAATAACGTGTGCAGGTCTTGTTCACTCGCTGAAACCAAAACAGACCAAACTGAGGAAGAGAAACCAGAGAGAGGGAGGTTCTCCTCTCCCTCTACTCCGCCCTGGTGAGACCCCACCCGCAATATTGTGTCCAGTTTTGGGCTCCCCAGTTCAAGAGGGACAGGGATCTACTCAAGAGAGTCTAATAGAGGGCTACAAGGATGATGAAGGGACTGCAGCACTGCCTGATGAAGAAAGGCTGAGAGACCTGGGACTGTTTAGTCTGCAGAGGAGAAGACTCAGAGGGTATCTAATAAATGTCTATAAATATCTGAGGGCTGGGTGTCAGGAAGGAAGGGACAGCCTGTTATGGGTTTATTGTTACTATTCTGTGTCCAGTCTCTACATTATTTATCCTTCACTCAAATGTCTCTGGAATTTTCCTATTCATGATTAGTATCTAAGCTGTGGACTAGCTTAAACCACTTGCACAGCCTCTGCTCAGTTGCAGCCTGTGATAGGACAAGGGGCAATGAATATAAACTACAGCACAGGAGGTTCCACCTCAGCATGAGGAGAAGTTTCTTCAACTGTGAGGGTCCCAGAGCACTGGAACAGGCTCCCCAGAGAGGTTGTGGAGTCTCCTTCTCTGGAGCCTTTCCAGCCCTGTCTGGATGTGTTCCTCTGGGACCTGTGCTAGATTCTATGATCCTGCTCTGGCAGGGATGTTGGACTACAAGATCTCTAGAGGTCCCTTCCAACCACTAACATCCTGTGAGCCTGTGATTTTGCTGACCATCAGCAGTCTGCCTGCTGACCTTGGTGGACCTGTGCCAGGTTCACATCTTCACAGCAAAGGCAAGTCCCCAGTGAGCCTCCTGCATCTGCATGTACTGGGTGGGGAGGTGCTTGCTGCCATAGAAAGCACTCATGGCCATATTCCGTTTGGTCAAACTCTACAGCATGAGATGCTCTACAGGCCCATTGCCCTCTGCATGATCAGGGCAGCTATGCTTTCACTACCCCAGCAGTGCTGGCGAAGGGTTTTTGCTTAGTGGTTGCTAATGCTCTGCCACATGCATCAGAGACTTATGAGCTGATACATGGACTGAGAGCCTCAGGAGGAGCATTGTGCCACCCCCCACTTTTATCTGCTGCACGAGTTGTGGCCAAGAATAGCAACAAATAGGACAAGACTCAGCAGTGAAAAGAGGACATCAGATTAGGACAGGGTAAATATCCAGGGGGATTAAGTTTTCTGCACATTGCAAGCTCAGCTACAAGACTTTTTACTCCTATCACAATATTGGTGGCAAGATTGTTTCTTGCTCTTCTCCCAGTTCTCTTATTTGTGAAGATTATCACATACTTTGTAACACACATTTTCTCTCCTTTTCTTTCCAAGATACCCTCATGCACAGGCACAGCAGGACAACAGAAAAAGGCCTTCAGGCGTGCACAAGGCTCAAAGCAAATCTGTCCTCTCACGCACCTCATTTTTGTCACCTCACCTACACCAGAACCCTCGTCAAGATCTGCCAGCAAATGTGGGCACTTGCAGCCCAGAAAGCCGATCACATCCTGGGCTGCAGCAAGAGAAGCATAGCCAGCAGGGCCAGGGAGGTGATTCTCCCCCTCTACTCCACCTGACCCCACCTGGAGCACTGTGTCCAGTTCTGTCACCCCTGTTACAGGAAGGATCTGGAGGTGCTGGAAGGTGTCCAGAGAAGG
>CM037643.1:41740733-42030835 GCA_015227895.2 Colaptes auratus | reverse complement strand
TTACACAAAGTATTTATACTGAGTGTTTTACCTTTTCAACTCCTTTATTTGTAAATCCTTAGGATCTCTTCTCCCAGCAGGCTGTGAGGAGAAAAGGAGCTTTAGCTGATGCACACCAGGCAAATCTATCTCTATACTCTGTTAAGGAGTATTCACTTTTATAAAGATATGATTAATTTGGGCAAAATCATGTCAAATTCTTACCAAAATAATTTGTTATGCAAATGGATTCTAAATGGTTTCATTCTCATTCAGAAACTTGCAAAGCTGCCCAGGCCAGGACTTCTGCACCTTGTGCTGCTGTAGTAAAGACCTAACCAAGATAAGATCTTTTTCATCTGTTGCTCAAAAAGCAAATGGAAAAAGGAAAGGGGGAGGTAATACCAACCAGATAGTGAAGAATATACAGCCCTATTCATACTTGATGCAAGCACTAAGTACATGGAATTGAAATAAGATGTCTCAGCGGTGCCATGGTCAGAGAGAAGGCAGAGATTTATCGTGCTAACGATCTGGAGTTTATTTCCTTCCACTGTGGTGTCCCTGTTGCCATTAAACTGATCTCTTCTCCCTGTCTCAGTCACCACATCTAGGTAACAAGGAAGGCTACAGCACAGGCAAATGTTCCTGACTGAAATTGTCCAAAATGTCAACCAGCAGAAAACCCTGCAATAAAGAGAGCTCAGAGTAACCTACTTCCACCTTCCTGAAGCAAGAGAGACACACACAACCCCATCATAAAGGCCTGCCTGTTCATACAGCACCAGGCAACAACTCAACACTTCCAGCCAGGATGCAGTACTGGGACATCAGAACTGAATATGCCTTTACACCAAGCTCCTCATCTACTGAGCAGCCTAACAATGTCCCCAGAAAGGTCAGGCTGCAGCTATGGCTGACTACTACCTGTCACTGTCACAGAATCACAGCATCACAGCATATGAGAGGACGGAAGGGACCTTGAAAACTCATTCAGTCCAAGCCCCCTGCCAGAGCAGGATCACCTATACCAGATCACACTGGAATGCATCCAGGCAGTCTTGAATATCTCCAGAGAGGGAGACTCCACGACCCCCTTGGGCAGCCTCTTCAAGTGTTCTGTCACCCTCACAGGGAAAAAATGTTTCCTCCTGTTTCCATAGAACTTCCTCTGCCTCAGCTTCCACCACTGCCCCTTGTGCTGGCATTGGGCATCCCCCAGCAGAGCCTGGCTCCAGCCTCTCGGCACTCAGCCTTCATATCTTTTTCAACATGAATGAGGTCACCTCTCAGTCTCCTTCTCTCTAAGCTAAAGACCCCAGCTCCTTCAGTCTCTCCTTTTAAAGAAGATGTTCCACTCCTTTAGCCATCTTTGAGGCTCTGTGCTGGACTCTCTAGTAGCTCCCTGTCCCTCTTGAACTGAGGGGCCCAGAACTGGACACAATATTCCAGATGCAGCCTCACCAGGGCAGAGTAGAAGGGGAGGAGAACCCAGGTGCTTATGTCTTGACCTAATAGAATCCATGTGCACCAGACTACACCAAATCTCAACTTTTTTCCCCATTCTGGAAAAGATTTATTGTAGTAGATGAGAAATTGCTCCATGCATTTAAAAACCCTAAACCATAAGATACATTTAAACAATCATAGCTGGAAAATAGATGTGAGATAAAAAAAACCTGCCTGAGATATTAAAAAACTCCCTGGACGTGTTCCTGTGTGATCTGATACAGATGACCCTGCTCTGGCAGGGGGCTTGGACTAGATGATCTTTCGAGGTCCCTACCAGCCCCTAATATTCTGTCTGTGATTCTGGGAGAGAAAAAAGTTACCTCCTTCCCCAAATATCAATTTACAGCAGGCAAAACAGCTGAATGGTTTTATTTTCAGCAGGACTTAGTAAAAAATATAAAACTCAGATGCAAACAGGCATTGGTGAGGGGTTTGGAACACAAGCTCTACAAGGAGAGGCTGAGGGAGCTGGGGTTGCTTAGCCTGGAGAAGAGGAGGCTCAGGGGAGACCTCATTGCTCTCTACAACTCCCTGAAGGGAGGTTGTAGACAGACAGAAGTTGGTCTCTTCTCCCAGGCAGCCAGCACCAGAACAAGAGGACACAGTCTCAGGCTGTGTCAGAGGAGGTTTAGGCTGGAGGTTAGGAAGAAATTCTATACAGAGAGAGTGATTGCCCATTGGAATGTGCTGGCCAGGGAGGTGGTGGAGTGACCATCATTGGAAGTGTTCAGGAGGAGACTTGATGGGGTGCTTGGTGCCATGGTTTAGTTGTTTAGGTGGGGTTGGATTGGTTGATGGGTTGGACGCAATGATCTTGAAGGTCTCTTCCAACTTGGTCTATTCTATTCTATTCTATTCTATTCTATTCTATTCTATTCCATTCCATTCTTCCATTCCATTCCATTCCATTCCATTCCATTCCATTCCATTCTATAAGTTTGAAGAGCTGCAGCCACATTTTAATGCTGTGGTTCTTTATTTCTCTTAATCATCTCTCACGTGGAGAAAACCATCCTCAATGTTTTCTTCCTCCCCTTGCCAACACTTTCCAATACGCTTTCAAGCAGTACTCAAGACTCCAGCTTCCCAGCATCACTCTGACTGCCTTTCCATTCTACTCTGCTAGCCTTGCTGAGGCTATTGGAGGATCTTCTTTCACTTCTATATGACTTTCTAGAACGTTGTCCAAACACTCTGCTTCTTTTGACCATCTGCAGAAGGGGTCTCCATTACCAAAACCTCATTGCATGAAACCCAGAAATTGGGAACAAACTTGGTGATTGAATGCCAAGCTCTGAATGTGGGTAGGTTTTTCTACATCAGATAAAATGGGGTTTTTTGGGGGGTAGAAGAAACATTTGCTCCTCATTCTTATTTATTACTTCTGGAGTGTTAAGCTGATTAAATCTTAACAGCATGAGTCCCTGGTACTTTATTTAAAACAGAAGCAGCAGAAAGAATACAAATAGCATGGAAAGGTTGGACTTTATATTTTATTTCCATCCTTATGGCATGCAGGTAGCTCATTTCAATAAGAATGATTTTATATATTATATTATAAGCTGGAGAAGAGAAGGCTCTGAGGAGACCTTATTGTGGCCTCCCACGATCTGAAGGAGGCCACAAGAAAGCTGAGGAGGGACTTTTTCTGGTGTCAGGGAGTGATAGGACTGGGGGGAATGGAGCAAAGCTAGAAATGGGGAGATTCAGATTGGATGTTAGGAAGAAGTTCTTCCCCATCAGGGTGGTGAGACACTGGCACAGGTTGCCCAGGGAGGTGGTGGAAGCCTCATCCCTGGAGGTTTTTGCAGCCAGGCTGGATGTGGCTGTGAGCAACCTGGTGCAGTGTGAGGTGTTCCTGCCTATGGCAGGGGGCTTTGGAACTGGCTGATCCTTGAGGTCCCTTCCAACCCTAACAATTCCATGATTCTATTATTATTATTATGTATATATTATATGATTATATATATTAATATATATATAAAATTTTATATAGTTATATATATATATAAATATATATATATATATGTATATATATATATATATATATATAAAGCTGTAACTTTCACAACAGTCAAGCAGGAACTGCTGAAGAAAAGACTTTGTTTTATCCTGGCAATTTCCTTTGCTTCTCAAACTTGGCACATCCATCTCCTGCACCCCAGTTGCAATCAGCTCCAGCTAATGGTGTTCCCTGCATCCCAGTGGGTCTTTGTGGAGAGGAGAGGCAGGAACAGCATGGGGGTGGGTGGCACTTTTCTGTTCTGGGAAATTAGTTCAGCAGACAATAAAAACGTGATTAGCTACGATGGCTTCAGCCTTGTTTACGCTGAAATTCTTTGCAGGCTTTATTTCACCAGTTTGTAAAGTGGTAATACTGACTCTTGCTAAGCATTCCCATTGTCAGAGCAGCATCACAGTTGTGCAACCTCCAAATTACTAGCAGTTATGTCACAACTACTCTGCTGAGGAAGTGTGTTTAGTGCTCATTAAAAAATGAAGAACTGAGTCAACGGAGAAATCACACATCTGGACTGACAGACAAAGGAAGTCTCTGCAGCTCTGTGGCTAGCACCCAGGCTCCCTAAATCCAAGCCTCATCTATCATCTGCACAAGTTTGCAGCCTGTTACGGTAATGACAACCACAAAATGGTGGTGTGCATTAATATTTAAACATTTCTCCCTGTGAGTAGGACAGTGGAAACAATGCACAGCACAGAGTCAGGCAGCCTATGATGACACGAAGCCAAATGCAGCTCTACAATCAGAATTGTTAGGGTTGGAAATGACCTCAAAGATCAGCCAGTTCTAACTCCCCCTGCCATGGGCAGGGACATCTCACACTAGATCAAGTTGCTCACAGCCACATCCAGCCTGGCTGCAAAAACCTCCAGGGATGAGGCTTCCACCACATCTCTGGGCAACCTGTGCCAGGCTCTCACCACCTTCATAGGGAAGAACTTCTTCCTAACATCCAATCTGAATCTACCCATTTCTAGGTTTGCTCCATTCCCCCTAGTTCTATCATTACCTGACACCCTAAAAAGTCCCCCCTCAGCTTTCCAGACTATTACAGTACAGGCCAACCAGAGGCTTTAAACTGCACCAGTGTCTTACAACACATGGCCCACGAGCCTGCTTGCTGCAAGACTGGTCTGCAAGGGAAGTGATGTAGTACATAGGAAGACTTTGCTGAATGCCTTATTTGAAAATGCAGAGTGCATCAGGCAAGCCACAATCTCTTCTGTATCAAAATGCTCTTCAGCAAAGCACTCCTATTCTTGGCCTTACCATTTGCACAGCAGAAGGTAAGTAGGAGGGAAGTTCTCCAAGCCCTCAAGAAACCTCTGGGTCAGTGGGAAATACAGCAGCACCCAGTCCTAAGTGTTTTAACTGATGGAAGAACACAAGAAATAAATAAAAGCAAGATGCAAGAGCCAGTTTCTTCTAATTCTGCTTGTAATCACTATCAAGAGGATGCAGGAGGTTTGGTGAAAAGCCAGGCAGCTATTTTTCCATTTGCATAAGTCATTTGGAAGGAGAAACTATTTGAAATCATGTATCCATGCCCCATTGCACGTGAACAGATGAACTGGAATCCTGCATAGCACTTTGGTGTGCATGTGCAGAGGAGATGGAAGGGAGCTGCCTTGATAAAAGGGCATCATTTGCAAGCATTAGAGCAGAGGGATGGAACTACACAGGTGAAAGACTACAAGATATGCAGAGAAGCCGTTTGAAGATGCTGCTTCATGGCAGACATTTTGTTTCATCTCTAACTTGGAGGGAGAAAGGAAGAAGTAGCTTTGCATGTACATCCTCTGAAGTTTTGCCACAGCAGTGATCCTGAGGGTACCATGATGCCAGCCAGGGTAACTCATCCTTCTTCATACTATTTCAAGCCATTGTCTTTTAAATTATCACCACTGAGGCACGGTGTTTCTGTCACGCATAGGTGTAAAAGGAGAGCTGTTTTGCCCAACGGTTGAATGCGATGGGAGGGGGAGAGGGAGGGGGAGAGACCACACACTTCATTTTCCCTGAAGAGCAGTGTGAGATTTCCAATCCTCAGCTTTAACACATAAAATATTAAGAGCCAATTTTCAGCTGCACCTCTGTCACTTCCATTATCATTCTACACGTCCGGAGGTGATAATGGACTCAGTAAATTGCAGCCTCTTTCCATTCCAGACCACAGGGGCTTTCACCTGGGGACAGCTCTGCACAAGGGGCAGCCCAGATATATGCTAATGGCATCCAGCAGCAAGGTGCTAGGAAAGACAACAGGATGTGTTTAAGAAAACCAAAACAAGGTGCCGTATAACAAAGGCAGGAAAATGCCCAGGAACAAAGCAAAATCTACAAGGAGAAAGATTGCTCCCCCAGAGCCTTTCCTCATATTGCTATTGCTGACAGACTTGGGCTGAAAACACGCTGGGCAGTCAAACTTTTTTTGTCATTCAGACATCCTCTCTGAGCTGCTTACTGCTTTGGTTCAGCCACAATGCCAAACATTAGTGAGAGCAACGATCTTTTAATTATGATGTGACAGGGAAATAGATCACAGTGTGGGTGGTGCCTGAGCTGCTACTGGTATTCAGCATGTCCACTGAGCTCACAGGCAGGATTCAGAAACAAAAGCACCCTACAATGAAATGCTGCTGCTGGCTGCAGCCTTAGCATCCTTTTCCTGAGAGCCCGGGACATCACACTTCTAGTGACATAGAATCATAGAACTGTTAGGGTCGGAAGGGACCTCAAGGATCGTCGAGTTCCAACCTCCATGCCATAGGCAGGGACGCTTCATGCTACATCAGGTTGCTCAGAGCCAACTCCAGACTGGCCTTGAAAACCTCCAAGGATGAGGCTTTCACCACCTCCCTGGGCAACCTGTGCCAGTGTCTCACCACCCTCCTGGGGAAGAATTTCTTCCTAACATCCAATCTGAATCTACCCATTTCTATTTTTTTTCCATTCCCCTTTCTTGTTGGCCTCCTTCAGATACTGGAAGGCCACAGTAAGGTCTCCTCAGAGCCTTCTCCTCTCCAGACATGCACTGAATTCCACAAGAAATCACACAAAAAGTTGGTGATTGTTGCAGCGTGAGAGTGTACAACAGCCTCTATGGATCATAATAAGAGGACACAGTCTCAGGCTGCGGCAGGGGAGGTTTAGGCTGGATGTTAGGAAGAAGTTCTATACAGAGAGAGTGATTGCCCATTGGAATGGGCTGCCCGTGGAGGTGGTGGAGTCACCTTCATTGGAGGTGTTCAGGAGGAGACTTGATGGGGTGCTTGGTGCCATGGTTTAGTTGTTTAAGTGGGTTGGATTGTATTGTATTTAGGTGGGTTGGATTGGTTGATGGGTTGGACGTGATGATCTTGAAGGTCTCTTCCAACCTGGTGGTGTATTGTATTATTGTATAATCATAAAAGTTTAATCTTTCTTTTCCCCTGGATGCAACAAACCCAAATCTCAAATTCAGCAAGCAGATGGAAAGTCTCCAACTGGTAATAATGGAATTGGGATTGTGCCCAATCAATCCCAAATTGAGATCAAGCCCCAGAGCTTTCCTGTATTAATGAGCAGTTTTGAAGTATTAAAGGGGGAGAAAAAAATGAGAACCAGAACACAAGGATGTTGGTCAGTACTTTGAAACCCTAAGTGGTTACCTCCATCAGGGCTGATCAGCTTGGTGTGTTCAGGTCGGGGGGGGGACAGCATCCCTCCTGTCAGGCCCCATGAACATCAGGTTTTATGTCCCTTAACTGAAAACATGAAGTGATGTCTGTTCAAGGCTCCATCCTTCCACAATACTGAAGGCAAAGTGCACTTTGCTACTACATGCTGTACCTCAGTGGTTGTCTAATTATGCAAGACATTCTTCATGTATAACATGAGAGCAAGGCAACCCAGAACACAGCACCCAAGCCTGTTTTTTGCTCTTTCCCTATAAATGCCACCCAAGCTTTACAGCTTAGGTGAACAACACAAGAGAACAAAATCTGGACTGATAAATTCTGAGAGTTCAAGAAGTCACATCAGACATGGGCTTGAATTTCGTGGCAGCACAGCTAACAAAGGGCAGAGAGTGGATATGCAGCCCAGAGCTCTCCACAACTCCTTAACAGTGGTGCAGCAGCAGCACCATATCCTGACCTCACCTGGAATCCAGTTTTGAGTTCCCCAGTTCAAGAGGACAGTTCAAGAGGGATCTACTCAAGAGAGTCCAATGGAGGGCTACAGGGATGATGAAGGGATGGAGCACTGCCTGGTGAGGAAAGACTGAGAGACCTGGAGCTGTTTGTTCTGGAGAGGAGAAGACTGAGAGGGCATTTAATAAATGTTTATAAATATCTGAGGGCTGGGAGTCTAGAGGGAGGGGTCAGGCTCTCCCCAGATGCACCCTGTGATAGGACAAGGGGAAATGGATGTAAACTCCAGCACAGGAGGTTCCACCTCAACATGAGGAGGAACTTCCTCACTGTGAGGGTCCCAGACACTGGAACAGGTTCCCCAGAGAGGTTGTGGAGTCTCCTTCTCTGGAGACGTTCAAGCCTTGTCTGGATGTGTTCCTGTGTGACCTGTGATGGATTCTATGGACCTGCTCTGGCAGGGGGATTGGACTTGATGATCTCTGGAGGTCTCTTCCAACCCCTAACATCCTGTGAGCCTGTGTGCTCCTGTGAACTATCCCGCTCAGGCACTGCATCATTGTGGTGGGTTAACACCCTTTTCTGAGAACAAAAGAACAAAGCAGGGTGGAGGGCTTGCAGGTACTTTGCACTCCCTGCAGGGCATTTTTTGCCTGGGAGGCTGAGTCTGTTCCACTCCCCCCTCCCTGCCCAGCTAGGGTACAAAAAGCAGGACATTGTAGCTGTTGGCCCCGGCTCTTCTGGCTCCTGCCTCTGCTGGATGAGAGCTACTGCAGCTACCCTCCTGCTCCTCTGCCACATGGTCGGACCTGATCCTTCTCCCTGCTGCCTCCACGCTGCCTCAGAGAAAGGCTGGTTTTGTATTATTCTCTTGTTTTTGTCCCCCTCCCATCCATCCTTGTTCCTTGCCCTTGTGAACCTTTTTCCTGTTACTGTGTTATATATATATATATATATTGCTTAAAGACAACTCTTTACCTCTCTACTTCCAAGCCGACTCCAAATTATTGTTTGGTGGATTTGCTCCTTCCTTTTCTCCCCTCTATGTTGGGAGGGAGGAGGGGGGAGTGGGGGAGTGATTCTCAGCCTTGCCCCCCACCTGAGCTCTTAACTTCCAGTTAAGGCTCAAACCACCACAGCCATGCCAGCGCTTTCCAATCGTCAAACCTTTCTGTCTCTGCACAGCCACTTCTCAAGTCCACCTGCACTTACTGCATGTGCCTGCAGGTATAGCATGCATGGGATGATATCATTTCAGGAAGTCAAGCAGCAACACTTGATCCAAGCTGTAGGGTGGCCGCAATTAGCTCTCACAAGAATTACCATTTCCAAAGTTCACGAGGTTGGGTTACTCCAGCTGCATTTCAACAAGTACTCATTTTGCACGTGCCAGTCTCTTCACACACACCACACACACACACAAAGAAAATAATTCATTTCTATGAATTTTTAATGATGCAAAGTAATTTTTTCAAGGTCACTGAGAGACCAAGCAGTTATTCAGACATTAAATTCACTCACAGTTTCTTGGCAGCTTTGCAAGAAAGCGAGGAAGGGTGGTGGTGGTGGTGGTGGGGGAGGCAAGAATGACAGGGTAAAAGAGCAGAAAAGTTTAAAGAATAATCAGGCAACCAATTTGATGAAGAACTAACTTTGAAAACAAACTCATGGGTGTTATTCAGGTCCCAAAATGAGAAAACGGAGCGAGACTCATGCCTTGGGCACGTATTTAATACCTGAAATCTCCTTAGAGTTTCATTTTGTTTGAATAAAAGGAGGGAGGGAGGGAATAGTTAAAGGCTTTTCATTTCACTTGGATTTTTTTAAAGACCATTTAGGCTCGAGGTGAGGAGAAAGTTCTTCACAGAAAGAGTAGCTGGCCATTGGAATGTCCTGCCCAGAGTGGTGGTGGAGTCACCATCCCTGGAGGTGCTCAAGAGGGGATTAGATTTGAAGCCACGGTTTAGTTAGTCATCAGGTGTTGGGTGATGGGTTGGACCTGATGATCTCTGAGGTCTTTTCCAACCTTATTGATTCTATGATTCTATGTCATAGTGGATTTTCCAGTAACCTAAACGTGGTGGTACCAAAATGACTGCCCCACCTCAGCTCTGGGAAAAGCCTGGCATGACATTCAGGGAAATTAACAATTCAGATGGTTCTGGCAGCCACGAGAGTGCTCCCTTCCAAACATTTCACCTCCTACCACCTCCAAAATCTTGCTGCTCTGGGAGCTTAGAGCATCACAGCCAGGTAGTTTGCACCACAGCCTCTCTGGGCAGCCTGCTCCAGGGCTCTGTCACCCTCACTGCAAAGAAGTTTCTCCTCATGTTGAGCTGAAACCTTCTCTGTTCAACTTTGTATCCATTGTTTCTTGGCTTATTACTGCACACCACCAAAAAGAGTTTAGCCCTCTCCACTTGACACCCACCCCTCAGCTATTGATAGACACTGATCAGATCCCCTCTCAGTCCCACATCCCTCTTTACTGTTTTGAAGAGATAACTCAGAGTGTTTGGTGGGTTTTTTTGTTTGTTTGTTTGTTTTTTTTTTTCCTTTTGTTTTCTGTTCATCAAATATTTCCTTTTCTAGGCTTCAAGCCGTGGTCAACAGGACTCCCCTAGCTTACCACTGCAGCATGTGCTGCTGTAGCCCATGCTACATCACACGTGTACCACAGAATCACAGAAAAGATCTGGTTGGAAGAGACCTCCCAGTTCATCCAGTCCAACCTTCAAGCCAGCACTAAAGGGTCAACACTAAACCATGTCTACACACTGCTTCAACACCTCCAGGGATGGTGACTCCTGCACTGCCTGGCAGAGCATTCCAATGTCTGAGAAACCTCTCTGGGAAGAAATATTTCCTAGCATCCAGCCTGAACCTCTCCTGGTGCAGCTTGGAACTGTTTGCTCTAGTCCTGTCCCTTGACACCAAGAAGAGGCTGCCCCCTTCTCACTCCAACCTCCCTTCAGGGAGTTGTAGAGAGCAATGGGCTCTCCCCTCAGCCTCCTCTTCTCCAGCCTGAACACCCCCAGTTCCTCAGCTCTTCCTCATGTCTTCACCAACCTTACTGTCCTTCTCTGAGCACACTCCAGAATCTCAATGTCCCTTTTGTAATGAGCTGCCCAGAATAAATGTCAGAACACGATGATGTTCAGGGTGAGGCTTGGTGACCTGATCTGGTTGGGGATGTTCCTGCTTGCTGCAGGGCGGGGGTTGGGGGGGGGGTTGGACTGGATGACCTTCAGAGGTCGCTTCCAACCCAAACCATTCTATGATTCTATGATTTTGTGATTACAATAATACAATACAATACAATACACCAGGTTGGAAGAGACCTTCAAGAACATCGTGTCCAACCTATCAACCAATCCAACCCACCTAAATACAATACAGTACAATACAGTACAATACAACCCACCTAAACAACTAAAAAACTAAACCCTGGCACCAAGCACCCCATCAAGCCTCTTCTTGAACACCTCCAATGAAGGTGACTCCACCACCTCCACAGGCAGCCGATTCCAGTGGGCAATCACTCTCTCAGTATAGAACTTCTTCCTAAGATCCAGCCTAAACCTGCCCTGGCACAGCCTGAGACTGTGTCCACTTGTTCTAACATGGGAGGCTGTGGTAGGTTGAAGTTTCCCCCCCAACATTAACTTCACCAGCCCAGCCCAGTTGGAAGCCAATGAAAGCTGTATTTACAAGTAAAACTACACTCTACAATGGAATGCAATGGATATGTACAAAATATCTAGGAGTTACAATATTTACAGGCATTTGCAAGTGATAAACAGCACAAGGACCCCCTTGGTCAAAAATCAAGAGAAGCTACTAGCTTCCCCCTTTCTGCCCCCTTCCCCGCTCCCAACCTCCCTGTACGAAAGAAGGGAGAAAGGAACAGAGAAGTTAATACCAAAACAATGCAGCCAAGGTCAAGCAGAAGCAAGTTAGTATCCTCCCAGAGTGAAGAAGCGAGAAGAGAGAAATGCTTATGGCAGATATCTCTCCAAGGGGATTGTTCAGAACTATATTTTCCTTTTTACACCCAACAGTGATTCATTTTTGGTTGATAGGTTGGACGTGATGATCTTGAAGGTCTCTTCCAACCTGGTCTGGTCTATTCTATTCTATTCTATTCTATTCTATCTATTCTATTCTATTCTATTCCATTCTATTCTATTCATTCCATTCCATTCCATTCCATTCCATTCCATTCCATTCCATTCCGTTTACATTTTACTACTTTCTGTTCAAGATCTGCGAAAAATGTTAAAGGCATAGCCTAAAACTACCAGAGAGGCAAAGCTTGGCATCAGGGGGGTAATGCAGCCCAACCTGGGGTCCTGCTTCACCTCAGCTAAGTCACCCATTTCCCCAAGGCTCTGCAGCCATGGGCTTGGTGGTGGCAGCCAGCCCTGCACGAGAACCTGCGGTGGTTTGTTTTTTTCCCCAGCTGGCTTCTGCGCTTTTTGGCAGTGGCTTTGCACAGCCTGTTAAATCTCCTCAGACAGGCAGCTTCTGCTATCAAAGAAAGGCCGTTGCGATAAGCACCGTCCTCATCACCCCTGTCACTCTTCATTTGGGTGAGTGGAGGAGGCTCCCCGCCGGCGCAGCCGCTCAGGGAGCAGGCGAGTTCAAAGCAAAGCGCCTGGAGGAGTCTTTGGCCTGTGCACACATTTCCGAGTCACCTGCATTTAATGCTGTTAATATTTCAGCAGCTGCAGTGCCAGGGTCAAACTGGAATCTTGCACTCCCTGTTTCACTCGGAAATGTCAGTCTCAGGCCTTCTGCTGGATTGGTTTTTTTGTGTTGTTGTTGCTTGGTTGGGTTTTTTTAACGCTGGTGAACGAAGAATAGAAATTAGAAGAGCAAGGAGCAGAAAGTTTACCACCACACACACACACCCCAAAAGGGTCAGAATACTCATTTCCACAGCCTGTCATTTAAATATTACTTTGTACAGGACCTGGCCTTGTCATCTGTCTAAGAGAGGCAATGTTTCCATACACAATCACTGCAACATTCAGGTTGGAACAGACCCTCAGGGTCACCAAGTCCCACACAGAACCCTCCTCTACAAGGGTCACCCCTAAACCACAGCCCCAAGCACCACATCCAAACCACCTTGAAACACAGCCAGGCTTGGGGACTCCACCACCTCCCTGGGCAGCACATTCCAATCCCTGACCACTCTTGATGGGGAAGAATTCTTCCTACAGTCCAGTCTAAACCTACCCAGTCAACTCTACACTGCAGCTGTTCCTGCTCAGTGCAGGACCAGTTCCCTTATTCCTATAAGGAATAAGTTTCCTATAAGAAACTCCAAGGTGAACCAAGAGGTCAGGGCCTGTCTCACTTCAGCTTTGCTTCATTACCTGCGGAAACTTGTCAACAATTGTGTGAATGGTATCCACCATCCATGGGATAAACTTCAGTTTATAGAAACTGATCCTCAGGTATGGTGCTGATTTACTTTCCATTTCTTTTAGTGAGGTAAGTTTTAAGCCCTCAGATTTCCCTACAGTTTTCTCAGACAGAAGTCATTCACTTGTTTGGCCTGATCTCCTTCTGTCAATATGAATGTCAGGTTGTTAGAGGAGGGGTCCTGGGGAGGGGCAAAAGATAAACAAAAATCCACCACCTTCATTTTTTGTCCCTTGAAAGCTAAAACAAACACAAAACAAAACAAGCAAGCAAACAAAAAATAACCCAGAAAACCATACACCCCCCCAAAACAACACTTTGAAAGGAACCTCTCAGGTTCCTGTCACCTTTGGCACATTTTGAAGATGCAATCCATAGGGATAAAGTACCTCAGCAGCATGGTTTTCACAGACATGCCAAAGATTAACTGGCTGTATGGCTTCTCTCATGCTGAAGCCCCTCTTTGCCCTAAGCCAGGCAGGAAATGCCCAACAGAGGGATACCATAATACTTTCAGTGATTAGGTGCACGACTCATGGCTTCAAAGGGACTCACAGCTGGAAAGCTCTGCTCCAAATCTATGGCCCTTTCTGAACCTGTCCTTGAAACAGTCCTTGTGAGATGTGTCAGGTCACAGCAACAGACTTCAGGAGGATTGAGTCTGTGGCTGGCTCTGGTCTGTGCTTTCCTCATTATTCCTGGTGACACAACCTCCTCTGATCATTAGGGACTCTGAGGGTCTTCCAGAGTGTTCAGCAAGTCACAAGAAAGCTTAGCAAAAGCTGTTCAGAGAGGGAAGTACTTAATAAACTCAGATATCCAAAGAGGACTTTTGATTTAAATCTAAATCCATTATGGTTGGGGTTCTTTTGAGCTGGCTCGTACTCCAGAAGGCAAAGCCCACCTCTTGACTCTGTTCACCCACATGTTTTTTCACCCATCACCTACCAGCAGTCCTGACTGGACTATGTCCCTTTCTTTGGGACAAAATTCACCACTGCCTGGCCAGATCTTAGAACTGAGCTTTTCAGTTATGGTCTGCAGAGTTACTGAGCCACTAACTGTTTAAAGCATCCCCTACCAGCTTCTTGCAAGTGCAAAACCTATTTACACCCACTAAAAGTTAGTATCCCTGTAAGAAAGGAACTGCAATCATTTTGTGTCTTCATGTGGACACTTATTCTGAAGCACTGATAACCTGCCTAAAGGAAAACCTTCCCAAATTGTAACATTCTCTAAGACAACAATGGCCCTAGATTGTTTCTTTCTCTTATTATACCAGTCTTAATCCTGCAAAGACCCCCACTGAGCCTGTAATTACAGAATCACTGAAACAGGTTGGCAAAGACCCTCAGGATCACCAAGTCCAACACAGAACCCTCCTCTACAAGGGTCACCCCTAAAACAGAGCCCCAAGCACCACAGCCAAACCACCTTGAAACACAGCCAGGCATGGGGACTCCACCACCTCCCTGGGCAGCACTTTCCAATGCCTGACCACTCTTGCTGGGGAAGAATTCTTCCTACTGTCCAGTCTAAACCTACCCAGTCACAGCTTGAGGCCATTCCCTCTTGTTCTGTCACTAATTACCTGCAAGAAGAGACCAGCAGCAGCCTCTCCACAAGGTCCTTTCAGGTAGTTGTAGAGAGCAATGAGGTCTCCCCTCAGCCTCCTCTGTTTCTCACTCACCATCCCCAGCTCCTTCAGTTGCTCTTCATCAGATTTATTCTCCAGGCTCTTTCCCAGCTTCCTTGCCCTCACTGGCTCCAGCACCTCCACATCTCTTCTGTACTGAGGTGCCCCAAACTGGACACAATACTCAAAGTGTGGTCTGACCAGAGCTGAGTACAAGGGGGCATACAACACAAAGAGAGCTGTGTACACACCATCCCCACAGAGTCTCTACCCCTGCAAAATCCTTGCTATCAAGGATGGTTGGCTGCACAAACTGCTCTGTACCTGATGCATGAGCCCACCACCTGAGAGGAACCTCCCCCTCCTCTGCATCCCTGCTCATACTGCATAGGTCAGCTATAAATTGAAGAATATTCCCAGGAGCATCCTTATTTTCCCTCTAGGACCAGGTGCACTGGGAGCAGCATTAAAACTTAAAACATACTGCTCTTAGTTGTAGTGCAAGAAAATTAAATGAATAAATATTAATAATTATATTCCCCAAACTCTCCTTTGAGCCAAAGAATTAAAATGTGGCTTAAGCCAAGAATAAACACTGTAAAACGCTGGTTGATTGGGGGAGTTTAGCTGTTTATGACAAACCATGATGGAGATGGTACTAAAGAGATGTGGCTCTCTATAGAATATTTGGGCACTCAGGCAGACACATTTTTCCCATTTTGAAAGGTGGAAAACAACCTTTTTTTCTCTCTTTTTTTTTTGGTTTGTTTTGTTTTCAGTGTAAAATAATTTTTAAAAGGCTGTATAAGTATCAGATGATCAATCTCAAAAGCCTTCCTCTCCCTCAAGGTCACTCCTAATTCAAATCTCAGCCTGATCTGGGACCACAGCATTAATAAAAGCGTGGTGCAAGTCATAGAATTATAGAATAGAATCATAGAATCAACCAGGTTGGACAAGACCTCACAGATCGTAAAGTCCAACCTATTACCTAATACCCAACACCTCCTGACAACTAAACCATGGCTCCAAGTGCCACATCCAAGCCTTTTTTAACACCTCCAGGAACAGGGACTCCACTACCTCCCTGGGCAGCACATCCCAATGGCCAATTACTCCTTCTGGGAAGAACTTTCCCCTCACCTCCAGCCTCTTCCATATTAGACACCCCCAGCTCCCTCAGCCTCTCCTCACAGGGCTGTGCTCCAGACCTCTCCCCAGCTTTGTTGCCCTTCTCTTCACACGTTAGAATAGAAGAGAATTAACCAGGTTGGAAAAGACCTCTGAGATCATCGAGTCCAACTCATCACCCAGCAACATCTAATCAACTAAACCATGGCACCAAGCACCCCATCCAGTCTCTTCCTGAACACCTCCAGTGGTGGTGACTCCACCACCTCCCTGGGCAGCACATTCCAGTGGCCAATCTCTCTTTCTGGGAAGAACTTCTTCCTAACCTCCAGCCTAAACCTCCCCTGGTGCAGCTTGAGACTGTGTCCTCTTGTTCTGGTGCTGGTTGCCTGGGAGAAGAGACCAACCCCCACCTGGCTACAACCTCCCTTCAGGTAGTTGTAGACCACAATAAAGTCTCCCCTGAGCCTCCTCTTCTCCAGGCTAAGCAGCCCTAGCTCCCTCAACATCCGTTCAAGCATCTCAACTTTCTTAAACTGAGGAGCCCGGAACTGGACACAGGACTGAAGGTGTGGCCTAACCAGTGCTGAGTCCAGGGCAGAATGACCTCCCTGCTCCTGCCGGCCACACAATTGCTGATCCAGGCCAGGATGACCTTGGCCTTCTTGGCCACCTGGGCACACTGCTGGCTCATGTTCAGTCAGCTGTCAACCAGGTCACATAGGTGATAAATCACAAGTGCAAAGCTTTCCTGCCAGCTGACCCCTGTAAAATTCCAGAGGATGGCACAGCAGATATGATCAGAGAGATTTTAGCCACCCAAGTGTAAATGTTCCCTCGTGAACCAATGACAAAAATACAGTCAGAAGTGAGTAACTTCCCATTCTCTCTCCCCCTTTGGTGGCCTGTAGGGAATAGGAGGGAGAGCTGCCTGATGGGAGGTTCATTAACTTTTATCTTCCCAGCTGATTCCTCATTAATTGCCTAATGAACTTCATAATAGAGACTCTGTAGCTGAAAAATAAACATGCTATCAAATGAATGAGGGATACACTCATTAGGTTAAAAATACTAGATTTTAGAGTTCATAAACAGTAAAAGCATGTGAAGATTATTGCAGTATCACAGAACATTAGAGGTTGGAAGGGACCTCCAGACATCATCCAGTCCTAACCCCCTGCCAGAGCAGCATCACCCAGAGGACCCTGCACAGGAATGCATCCAGGTAGGTTTGGAAAGGCTTCACAGGAAACTCCACAACCTCTCTGGGCAGCCTGCTGCAGGGCTCCACAACCCTCACTCTAAAGAAGTTTCTCCTCATGCTGAGCTGAAACCTTCTCTGTTCAAGCTTGTACTTGTTGTTCTTTGGCTTATTGCTGTGCACCACCCAAAGAGCTTGGCCCCCTCCACTTGACACCCACCCCTCAGCTATTGATAGACATTGATCAGATCCCCTCTCAATCTTCTCCAGACTAAACAGCCCCAGGGCTCTCAGTCTCTCTTCTCAGGGGAGGTGCTCAAGTCCCCTGAGCATCCTCCTGGCTCTCCCTTGAACTCTCTCCAGCAAATCTCTGTCTCTCTTGAATTGGGAGCCCAAAATCGGACGCAGTATTGCAGTGTGGACTCAGAGGGCAGAGTAGAGGGGGAGAAGAAAGATTTTTCTCACCATCTAGCTTGTTTTTCAAGGCTGAAAATGTTGGGGTTTTTTTTTCTTTTCTTTCTTATTTCTTTTCCCCCTTCTTGATGTAAACAAGAAAGTCGGTTTCACACTTGTCTGGGGTCATTTCCTACTCAATTTTACTTTCATAGCATCCTGTCTGAATTTCAAACACGTCAGCAGAATTCCAATCACCCCCAGTGATAACACATGATCTCTCTCATGTGAATAGAGAGGTTAGATGAAAATCACATCCACCAAGAGTTAATATCCCTTTAGCAAAGGAACTGCAATCATTTTGTGTCTTTGTGTGGGTACTTAGTTGTGAAGCAGTGATAGCTTGTCTATAGAAAAGCCTTCCCAAACTGTAACTTTCTGTGAAATAGTAGTGGCCCTACATTGTTTCCTCACCTTAATATACCAATGTCATCCTGCAAGCCCATGCACGGAGAGGCTCTGTCCTGCTTTTGCAGAGCTCTTCAGGGCTTGTCATGAGGGCAGGGCTCTGTGAGCCTGCAGACATTCACTAACTGAGGAAATATAACTGCTTTCCCTTCATGTGCACAAGGATTTGCCACGTTTTATTTTGACTCACAGTCCACACTTAAAAAGCTAAGGGAGGGACAGCTCTGTTTAGGACAAAACCCAAACCAGTGCCATATCATTTACACCTTTAGTTTCCCGTTGCATGAAGAGCAGACAGAGCAGCTGCAGAGATTATGGGCTGGAAGAGATTATGTCCCTGGAAGTGTTTAAGCCCAGGCTGGATGAGGCTCTGGCAGCCTGATCTAGTGTAGAGTGTCCCTGCCCATGGCAGGGGGGTTGGAACTAGCTGATCCTTGTGGTCCCTTCCAACCCTGACTGAAACTATGAAACTATAAACTATCAGCCTCACATGCTTGGAAGAATGGTTTACCACAAGCACCTGGCAGGTAGCTCCTACCCTAGGAGACAGTTTAAGCCCTGGTGTGAACAATAAGCAAAATGCAAAGACTATAGAATCAACCAGGTTGGAAAAGACCTCAGAGATCAAGTCCAACCTATCACCTAATACCTAACACCTCTGACGGCTAAAACATGGCTCCAAGTGCCACATCCAAGCCTTTTTTGATGGAGCACAAGCCCTGTGAGGAGAGGCTGAGGGAGCTGGGGTTGCTTAGCCTGGAGAAGAGGAGGCTCAGGGGAGACCTTATTGCTCTCTACAGCTACCTGAAAGGAGGTTGTAGACAGCTGGGGGTTGGTCTCTTCTCTTGGGCGGCCAGCACCAGAACAAGAGGACACATTCTCAGGCTGTGCCAGGGGAGGCTTAGGCTGGAGGTGAGGAGAAAGTTCTTCATAGAATGGGAGGAATGTGCTGCCCAGGGAGGTGGTGGAGTCACCATCCCTGGAGGTGTTTAGGAAGAGATTGGATGGGGTGCTTGGTGCAATGGTTTAGTTGATTAGGTTGTGTTGGGTGATAGGTTGGACTCAAAGGTCTCTTCCAACCTATTCTATTCTATTCTATTCTATTCTATTCTATTCTATTCTATTCTATTCTATTCTATTCTATTCTATTCTATTCTATTCTAGTCTATCTTTGAGGGAGTTACAGAAGCAGGCTAAATTCATTTAAAGCAGTCAAGTGGTAAGCAAATGCTCCGTACACACCAGCCGAGCACACACACCTCTAGGGTTTTGGCTTCTTGGAGATGTTTAGCGTTGCAGGGGTTAATAATTGCCCTTGAACCCCTGGGAAGTGGACTTGAAAAGTTCCAGAGTTCGAGCACAATGCCATAAGCAAGCTGCTAAATAATAAAAGAGCAGCCTTGTACAAGTCAGTCCAGCAGGGGAAGAGCCTGCCAGAAGCTCCACCTGGGTTGATGATGGTCCAGAGTGCGACGCTGGCAGTGTAATTTCTACAGGGTGTCAGAAAACGCATTCCTACTAAGCAGCAACACTTTGAATGAAATCTGTATGGGTCAACTGCAGGCTAAGCAAACAAAACAATAAAAAATTTAAAATCTAACTATCATAGAGCTCCCTGAGCACTCCAGAAGGAGCATGGGTGGTTTCTCATATGGACAAAGGAATGAGTCCCCAACTCTCCCTTTGCCTGGAGGAGGCTCAGGGGAGACCTTATTGCTCTCTACAACTACCTGAAGGGAGGGTGTAGCCAGGTGGGGGTTGGTCTCTTCTCCCAGGCAACCAGCACCAGAACAAGAGGACACAGTCTCAAGCTGTGCAGGGGGAAGTTTAGGCCTGATCTTAGGAAGAAGTTCTTCCCAGAGAGATTGGCCATTGGAATGTGCTGCCCAGGGAGGTGGTTAGGGTCAACGTCCCTGGAGGTGTTTAAGAAGAGCCTGGATAAGGCACGTGGTGCCATGGTCTAGCTGAGTAGTTAGGGCTGGGTGATTGGTTGGACTTGATGATCTTGGAGGTCTCTTCCAACATGGTTCATTCTGTGATTCTCATTTTTATTTTTCCAAGGGACATCAAGATGCTTGCCCTATGTGGCTTTCACCAGCTTATTGCCTTGAAAACCAGTTCATGATCTTCCCTTCTGTTAGCGAGAAGGATCTCAACTGATAATGTTTGGAAAGGTGGCCTACATGTAAGTGCTCACTATGAACTTGTCTAGCATCTGTCAGTGAGATCACCTTAGGGTTCTCACCTTCTATGCTACTGTGGTGTGCATATAAAGTGTGGGAAGGATTTGGCACAGGTTGTGATGATAGCCCTGCTGTATGTTTGTGACCTAATTGTGTTCTTGAGGTCAGCTTCAGAAAATGGTAAACTTCATGGGATACCTAGAGGAGACATTTTGCCAAGGAGACCATGGACTGCTCAGCATCTTGAATTCTCCCTGAAGAAAGACTTTGCTGTGAGAAGCAAGAAAAGGGGAAGCAATGGCAGGCCATGGGTAAAAATTTGTTTCAAAGGAAGGCATTTCTGTGGGAGAGGCAGTTCTGCTGGGTGAGGCATGCCTCAGACCTGGGCCCCAGCTGCTCCAAAAAGTCAAAGACCAAATCTGAGGCAATAGAGAAGCAAAGAGCACAAACAGGTTCTTATTCAGGACCAATGTCCTCACTCCCCTTGAAGACCCATCCTAAGCTGGACTTCTTCTTTCATGTGAATGATCATAATGTTATCTGCACTAAACCACAGAATGAAATAACTGGGAGGCTAAAAGACATGCTGGTCTCATGCTCAGTAAGACATCCCCCTCCAGATCAAGAGACAATAAGGCTGCTGTGAAATACATTTCATCTGAAAGCAAGTTTCAGAGTGGTTCTGCTCAACCCCAAAAGTATTTTTCACTCTATATGGCCTCATTAGCAGCACATTTTGTTTGCATTTGACTTTGGACCTTGCACTTTGGAATGGAATGGAATGGAATGGAATGGAATGGAATAGAATAGAATAGAATAGAATAGAATAGAATAGAATAGAATAGAATAGACCAGGTTGGAAGAGACCTTCAAGATCATCGTGTCCAACCTATCAACCAATCCAACCCACCTAAACAACTAAACCATGCAGCCAAGCACCCATCAAGTCTCCTCCTGAACACCTCCAATGAAGGTGACTCCACCACCTCCCTGGGCAGCCCATTCCAATGGCCAATCACTCTCTCTGTATAAAGCTTCTTCCTAACCTCCAGCCTAAACCTCCCCTGGCACAGCCTGAGACTGTGTCCTCTTGTTCTGGTACTGGCTGCCTGGGAGAAGAGACCAACCTCTGCCTGGCTACAACCTCCCTTCAGGTAGTTGTAGAGAGCAATAAGGTCACCCCTGAGTCTCCTCCTCTCCAGGCTAAGCAACCCCAGCTCCCTCAGCCTCTCCTCACAGGGCTTGTGTTCCAAGCCCCTCACCAACTTTGTTGCCCTTCTCTGGACACGCTCCAGCAAGTCAACATCCTTCCTAAACTGAGGGGCCCTCTCAAAGCCCAGAGGAATCCTATCTGTGCACATCCTGCAACATGTCTTACAAACAATTGGGGTGGTTTTAAGGGTTCTGTATGTTTCTTTATTTACAACATTTATATTTGCAATGAAAAACTATTCTGAGTCAAAGACATGTTATTAAGCTAAACCTAGATATAGATTTTTTTTCCCTAATGAAAAGGCTACAACTGTCTCTTAAAAAATATCTATTTACTTAAAATTAGCTCAAATAATTCATTCCAATTTAGTTAAAATTGGAATAAATTATTTCATGAGATCTCTCCTTCAATTTTTCTTTTTAAGTGATTATTTCTATCATGATGCTGGAAGAAGGTTTTTATTTTAAACCCAAATTAAATTAAATAAGTATCAGAACAGAGGAATGGAAACCTAAGTAGCAGAGTGCCCTGCTGCTCCACACCAATATTTCCTTAGTGAATGCAAACCCATCAGAAGGAGAAAAGGCCTGAAACTGTTCAGATTTTTATCAGTATTAGTCATTAAAGTGGAAACAGGAGAAGGTCACTGCATTGCCTCCACGCCAGTGAAGTGCAGACAGCTACATGTTATTCACTGCAGTTTGTAGCTTTCACACAGAATCACAGAATCACCAAGGTTGGAAGAGACCTCAAAGATCACCAAGTCCAACCTGTCACCACAGACCCCATGACTAAACCATGGCACCAAGTGCCACGTCCAGTCCCCTCTTGAACACCTCCAGGGACGGTGACTCCACCACCTCCCTGGGCAGCACATTCCAGTGACGAATGACTCTCTCAGTGAAGAACTTTCTCCTCACCTCCAGCCTAAACTTCCCCCTGGCGCAGCTTCAGACTATGTCCCCTTGTTCTGGTGCTAGTTGCTAGAGAGAAGAGACCAACCCCTTCCTGGCTACAACCACCTTTCAGGTAGTTGTAGACAGCAAGAAGGTCTCCCCTGATCCTCCTCTTCTCCAGGCTAAGCAACCCCAGCTCCCTCAGCCTCTCCTCATAGGGCTGTGCTCAAGGCCTCTCCCCAGCCTCGTTGCCCTTCTCTGGACACCTTCAAGTGTCTCAATGTTCTTCTTAAACTGAGGGGCCCAGAACTGGACACACTGTGTGGCCTAACCAGTGCTGAGTACAGGGGCACAATGACTTCCCTGCTCCTGCTGGCCACACTATTCCTGATGCAGGCCAGGATGTCATTGGCCACCTGGGCACACTGCTGGCTCACGTTTCTTCCAAACTGAGTAATATTAAAAACAAAACAAGGAACAACCCAAAAACAACCCCCAAAAAATGAACCCTAAAATATGACCCACTCCTGCCTTTAAAAAAAACCACAAAATCCATAACATTGCCTTTTATTTACAAACACTGTTCCCATGCAGATTTTCTCCATCAAAACAACAACTCAACTAACAGCCTATGCCTCTACACCAGGTCCTTATTAACAGTTTCTTCTACTTTGCAATCATATCTCCTTTATTTTTCCTGTGCTGCCTGTCCTGCTTCCTCTCAGTGACATGAAGGGATTTGCTTGTTTCTGAGTGAATTACAGTGTCCAGTGCTTTTCAGTTAAGAAAAACATGCCTGCAGACACACACACACACACAGAAGTACCTCTGGTGTAAAATGCCTTTTCCAGGGCTGGGAGCAAATAGACTCGTAGAATTGTAGAATCAATAAGGTTGGAAAAGACCTCAAGGATCATCAAGTCCACATTGTTGCTACAAATACAGGTAAACTCCAAAATTGTTTGCAGTTCCCTGTACTCTTGGATTTTTCATAAACCTTAAATCACCCCAGCTCCTACCTATCTATTCATCCATCAATCCATCCATCTGTCTATCCATGCCTTTAAACCACCACTCCTCCCCTTTTCATAAACAGCTCTGCTAATTAACTCCCACATTGCAGTGATCCTTCCATTACCAAAAAAAACCTTAATATATAATAGGAGAGAGAGGCTGAGTTTATCTACCCATGATGAACAAATGCCCTGGAGAAGCTCTTGTCATCTATCATGTTAATGTAGATGAACTCCTCGGGATTTGGCTTCTTTGTTTTACCATCCCATAGCACGAAAAGCAAGGCACAGAAAAATCGCCCTTCTCCGGCTTCCACAGCTAATCAACATCTGGTAAGATATTCAAGGTTGCTCTGCACTTATCCCTCTTTTGAACAATAAAACTCAGGGGTGACCGCTCCTGGGTTTGAGGTCTAATTACTCAGGCAATTAGGCTCGTCAGTGCATTTATTCTTATTCACGAATGACAACAGAAAACAGATCTCTATCTGATTAGACAGCATAAAGCATTGATTGTGAAGAACAGCAAGTCCCTTGCTTCTGAAGTCTCTGGAAAAGGGCTAAATTTTGTTAAGTAGAGACAGCACTAAATCTTAATGCAAGGAAAATGGCTAAGAACAGAATCTTCCTCCTCCCCCTTCTACTCTCCCTGGTGAGGCTGCATCTGAAGTATTGTGTCCAGTTCTGGGCCCCTCAGTTCAAGAAGGACCTCAGGGAACTGCTTGAAAGGGTCCAGTGCAGAGCCACAAAAATGATGAGGGGAGTGGAACATCTTCCTTGTGACGAAAGCCTGAGGGAGCTGAGGGCTCTGTAGCTTGGAGAAGAGGAGCCCGAGGGTGACCTCATTCATGTTGATAAAGATGCGCAGGGTGTGTGCCAGAGGCTGGAGCCAGGCTCTGCTGGGTGATGCCCAATGCCAGCACAAGGGCAGTGGTGGATGTTGAGCCATAGGAAGTTTCCATGAAACAGGAGGAAGAATTATTTCCCTGTGAGGGTGACAGAGCCCTGGAACAGGCTGTCCAAGGGGGTTGTGGAGTCTCCCTCTCTGGGGATATTCAAAACTTGCCTGAATGCATTCCTGTGTGATCTGGTACAGGTGGTCCTGCTTTGGCAGGGGGGTTGGACTGGATGAGCTTTCAAGGTCCTTTCCATCCCCTAACATTGTGTGATTCTGTGATATGTGGGACAAGCAACATCCCAGTGCTGCGTAACGCAGCTCCAGGGCAGGCACTTCTCCTCACCCCCGTCCTGGGCACATCAGCCTGTCAGCACAATTTTCAAAAGCAATTTATTACCATGACACCTCTCATTTAAGATAAGCTCTGCATGGGGTTTTGCAGTGATTTGTTAATGTCACAGTCTTCACTGACACCTTCATTACCGTTTATTATTATCATCATCATTATTACCATAACTATTTCTGTTTGGGCACAGGTTCTCACCACACACTTCCGTGGATGATACTGATGATACTCTTGCTGGAGCAGTCAACATTTGGCTGCAGACTGAGTGGGAGCTCTAAGATATTAATGCAGGAAATATAATCCCCATTCAATGGGTTTTAAAACAGCATTTCCAGATCTGGGGGTATGTCAAAGGGAGATGATCATGTATGCCACACACTGCTCTTCAGTGAAGCATGGCACAAAAGAAGTTAAGGGTTTGGGGTTTGGTTTGGTTTTCCTTTTTATATAGACAAACACAGCAATATTGCAAACCCACTGATAAAAGCATCATGAAACCACAGGAGAATAATTGCTTCAAACTTTGCTGTAACACCAAATATAAAGAAGCCAAATCAGGAGAAATTAAGAATCTTCTCAGGCTCTTTCTCCTCTCCCCTCATTCTGCATTTTCAGTGAGCAAGAAACTGTTCTGTTTTGTGGGATTGTATCTCCTTGCCTGTGTGAACACTTCAGTCACAGCAAGCCACATTTCAGCTCCAAAATCCACACAAATGGAAAGGCCATGGCTTTTGAAATTAAAAGATTGTGGCTTCTGCTTGGTAAACTTCCCTTTAAAAATGTTCTCAAGGAGCATTGTCTGTAGAAATATCACTAAATGGAAAGTATTAAATGGCCTCCAACCACTTAGAATCATAGAATCAGTCAGGGTTGGAAGGGACCACAAGGATCAGCTAGTTCCAACCCCCCTGCCATGGGCAGGGACACTCTACACTAGAGCAGGCTGGCCAGAGCCTCATCCAGCCTGGGCTTAAACACCTCCAGGGACGGGGCCTCAACCACCTCCCTGGACAACCCAGTCCAGGGCTTCACCACTCTCATGGGGAAGAACTTCCTCCCCACCTCCAGCTTCATTCCATTCCCCCTTGTAGCCCCCTTCAGATACTGGAAGGCCACAATGAGGTCACCTTGGAGCCTTCTTTTCTCCAGACTGAACAGCCCCAACTCTTTCAGTCTGTCCTCATAGGAGAGGTGCTCCAGCCCTCTGATCATCCTCGTGGCCCTTCTCTAGACACCTTCCAGCACCTCCAGATCCCTCTTGTAACAGGGGCTCCAGAACTGGAGGCAGTACTCCAGGTGGGGTCTCCCCAGGGCTGAGTAGAGGGGGAGAATCCCCTCCCTTGACCTGCTGGCCACACTTCTCTTGATGCAACCCAGGATCTGATTTGCTTTCCGGGCTGCAAGTGTACTTATTTTACCCAAAACAAATTAACAATCACAGTATCACTAAGGTTGGAAGAGACCTCGAAAATCATCAAGTCCAACCTGTCACCACAGACCTCATGACTAGACCATGGCACCAAGTGCCACATCCAATCCCCTCTTGAACACCTCCAGGGACGGTGACTCCACCACCTCCCCGGGCAGCACATTCCAATGGTGAATGACTCTCTTGGTGAAGAACTTTCTCCTCACCACTTCTGGAAAGAGAATGGGAAATGCATTGTAGGATAAAAAGCAACCTACTGGCAGGCAAATAGAAAAAATTTCTTAATCAAGAAGGAAAAAAAAAATAAAAGAAAGGCTCAGCTCTGCATTTCCCAGACCAATTCCTCCTTTTTCATTTAAAGCAGTTATTTCAAAGCAATGCATAGATAATGCCAAGCCATTTGATGTGGTTTCAGTGCTGGTGAGGAAACATCTTCACAGGAATTATAAAATCTTTGGATTTCTGATGATGTTGCACAGCCAGCTAACAAACAACCATTCCCACAGGCACCTTAGTGTCTGCCTTTTACCATGATTTACTCCCACCTGCAGTACTGTGTCCAGTTCTGGAGCCCCTATTACAGGAAGGATCTGGAGGTGCTGGAACGGGGGGAATGGAGCAAAACTAGAAGTGGGTAGGTTCAGATTGGATGTTAGGAAGAAGTTCTTCCCCAGGAGGGTGGTGAGACACTGGAACAGGTTGCCTAGACAGGTGGTAGAAACCTCATCCCTGGAGGTTTTTAAGGCCAGGCTGGATGTGGCTCTGAGCAGCCTGCTCCAGCGCGAGGTGTCCCTGCCCATGGCAGGGTGGTTGGAAACAGATGATCCTTGAAGGTGCCTTCCAACCCTGACAATTCTATGATTCTCTAATCACAACAGGACACTCCTTTAAGGGAAAGAAAATAAATACAAAGAGTTAAGGATATGAGCTTTCTGAGATGCATGGCTCATTCTATCCTGTGCAGCACCACTTCACAGCGCACCAGATGAATCCAGAGCATCACCTATTCCGAGCAGCACGGTGCAAATACAAATTCACCTTTCAATCACTTCTGCAGGTTAATGACACTGAGTAATAGCACATTAGCAAAGTGCCACTTCAGACAGCAGTCAGGCATGCCAAACAGATCATCTGACAAATGTTTCAGCTGCGTTTTTCCCTGCACAGGAACCCCGTTCAGGCTTATTAGCTAGGAAATCTGCATACAGTGCAGTGCAAAGCGCGGAGGCTCCATTAGAAGGAGCAATCCATCTCATTAATGTAATATAGAATGGTATTTGGTCCTCTTTCTATTGTTGCAAAATTAACAAATAAATAAATGAATTAAATGCTCACACTCTGTAATGTTGCAGTATGTTTGCACTAATTACTCCAATATACTCCAGTCAAGTTTTTGTTGCAGAGGAATTTCCTCGCTGGCTTAGAGAGAAATTACGCCTGCCTTGCTACCAGTTTGGAGAGTGCCAATAATTCAGGTAACCTTCCCAAACTACTTGCTGCACTCACTCCATTTTTACCATTGAAAGCTTCCCTTGCAAAAGCAGTGCGTCTGTAGCTGCTTTTCACCTCTGCAGTTGCAGCCCTGCTTTTACAGATGTTATTTGAGCATGCGGAGGAGTAAAGCTACAGGGGCTGATTGCTCACTTAGTCTAAAATCAATAGGAGACAAAAAGGATTTCTCTTCTTATTTCCAGCACATTGATAACCAAATGGGGGGAGAGGACAACTGAAAAAGAAAACACAACAGAAAAGCTGTTCCCCAAAACCTTCATTCAAACTTACAAATATATTTCCTTGAGTGCTTTCACAGCCTTTAAATATCGATCTCAGCAGAACGTTGCTACAAGGACAGATTAGAAGCAAACTCCCCAGCAGGTTTATCCAACCCCGTTTCTAACAGCAAGCTCGTGCCTGGAAATTAAAAGCACTGTTCCCACCCACAAAACAGAAACAGTGCTGTGTTATCCACATGTTGGCTCAGTTCATGTCGTGTTTTCGCAGATGGGATTTGCAAAAATTATCTATAGATGTTTCCTTTGGTGGATAAATCTTACACATCTTCCTTCACCGTGCTTGAGGCTGCCACCACCTCCCTGGGCAACCTGTTGCAGAGTCTCACCACCCTCATGGGGAAGAATTTCTTCCTAGAATCCAATCTGAATCTACCCACTTCTAATTTTGCTCCATTCCTCCCAGTGCTATCACTACCTGACACCCTAAAAAGTCCCTCCCCAGCTTTCTCATAGGCCCCCTTCAGATACTGGAAGGCCACAATAAGGTCTCCTCGGAGCCTTCTGTTCTCCAATTTGCTTCCAAACCCATCTGAGCTAGTCTGGTGATTTATTTTGGGGGTAGTTCTCCAAATTCATGTTGGGGGGGTTTAAATTCCTAAACCAAACAGAAAACAGAAGAAAGAATTAGAATAGAACAGAACAGAATAGAATAGAATAGAATAGAATAGAATAGAATAGAATAGAATAGAATAGAATAGAATAGAATAGACCAGGTTGGAAGAGACCTTTGATATCATCGAGTCCAACCTATCACTCAACACCATCTAATCAACTAAACCATGGCACCAAGTGCCCCATCCAGTCTCTTCCTAAACACCTCCAGGGATGGTGACTCCACCACCTCCCTGGGCAGCATATTCCAATGGACAATCTCTCTTTATATAAAGAGCTTCTTCCTGACATCCAGCCTCAACCTCCCCTGGTGCAGCTTGTTCTGACACTGGTTGCCTGGGAGAAGAGACCAACCTCTGCCTGTCTACAACCTCCCTTCAGGGAGTTGTAGTGAGCAATAAGGTCTCCCCTGAGCCTCCTCTTCTCCAGGCTAAACACTCCCAGCTCCCTCATCCTCTCCTCATAGGGCTGTGCTCCAAATCCCTCACCAGAAGAGGCAGAGCTTTAGCCAGTATCCTGTCCTCGTCACCTTTGTTGGCCATTATGATAATCAAATGTTCAATCTGTGGCTCCTTTTTACTTTCTCCATTACTGAAATAACCTGAGTGTGTGCAGAAAGGCCCTGTGATCTCACAGCAGTGGCTCAATTCTTTCTGCAAATCCCAGCTGCTAAAACACAACATAACATCTATAGACATCTCCTTTGTTGACTAAGTCTTACACATCTTCCTTCACCTCGCTTATTACAATACAATACAATACAATACAATACAATACAATACAATAATTCAATACAATAATACAATACAATACAATACACCAGGTTGGAAGAGACCTTCAAGATCATCGCGTCCAACCTATCAACCAATCCAACCCACCTAAACAACTAAACCATGCAACCAAGCACCCCATCAAGTCTCCTCCTGAACACCTCCAATGAAGGTGACTCCACCACCTCCCTGGGCAGCACATTCCAATGGGCAATCACTCTCTCTGTGTAGAACTTCCTCCTAACATCCAGCCTAAACCTCCCCTGGCGCAGCTTGAGACTGTGTCCTCTTGTTCTGGTGCTGGCTGCCTGGGAGGAGACCTGTCCACAACCTCCCTTCAGGTAGTTGTAGAAAGCAATAAGGTCACCCCTGAGTTTCCTCTTCTCCAGGCTAAGCAACCCCAGCTCCCTCACCCTCTCCTCATAGGGCTTGTGTTCCAAGCCCCTCACCAACCTTGTGGCCCTTCTCTGGACACCTTCCAGCAAGTCAACATCCTTCCTAAACTAAGGGGCCCGGAACTGCACACAGTATTTCAAGGTGTGAAGCTTGTTAGCTTCAGTCCTATGGATCTTGACACAGCAGCAGTGTTTTAATCTGATTTTCCCCCCATATATAAATAAGGGGAGAAGAGGTAACTGTCTCAATTTTGCCTATTTGTGGCCATTTCTCGCCACAGCATCAAGAGTCACAGTTTACCACCATTTATAACAAAAAGTGGGTGGAAAATCAGCTTTCTGCCCTTTTGTTGGTCACCCTGAGCCCTTCTTCGGAGCTGCTGTTTGAAAATGCAGCTGTGGGTAGTAACTCCAAGGGACCACCAGCCTGCCCAGCCACCTTTACATTGTCTTTGATGCTGAATTCAGAATTTCAAAGCCATTCTGGAGTTCCCCTTCTGTGCTGCTCTGCTTTGTTTCAGGATGTCAGAAGCCACAGGGGCATGTTCTTGCTCTTGGCCTCAGATGAAGGTAACCTGAATCTTTTTGTTTCCTTTTTAACCTCATGTTTCATTTTTGCATCCATTTTACTTTGCTATGCACAGTAGTAAAAAGGATGTGCCAGAGGGATATGACACTGCCAGGCTTTCTCCAGGTTCCATCAGGAACAATTTCAGGTTTGCATTGTAGTGTTTCAGGGAGTGATAGAACTGAGGGAGTTGGGGCTGTTCAGTCTGGAGAAGAGAAGGCACCAAGGAGACCTAATTGTGGCCTTCCAGCATCTGAAGAGGGCTACAAGAAAGCTGGGGAGGGACTTTTGAGGGTGTCAGGGAGTGATAGGACTGGGGGGAATGAAGCAAAACTAGAAATGGGTAGATTCAGATTGGATGTTAGGAAGAAGTTCTTCCCCAGGAGGGTGGTGAGACACTGGCACAGGCTGCCCAGGGAGGTGGTGGCAGCCTCATCCCTGGAGGTGTTTGCAGCCAGGCTGGATGTGGCTGTGAGCAACCTGCTGTAGTGTGAGGTGTCCCTGCCCATGGCAGGGGGGTTGGAACTGGCTGAGCCTTGAGGTCCCTACCCACCCTGACAATTCTATGATTCTAAGTAATCAAGGATTTCATTTTATTGCTAGTTGTACTGAATGGCTCACACACAATTTCTGTTAGAAATGCCTCAAGTGCCTGCATTGGTTGTAATTCTTAAACAACCTAGATTTTAATGGCACTGCAGGGCATTTAACAACACACTACCGTGGCTATTATGGGATGGCAAATAAACACATTATCGATTAGTTCAGAATCTGCACCGAACACGACGTAGCAGGACTCAGGAGATTCAAGTGCCAGCACTTCTGTGAAGACCTGGGAGACTGCAGGCAAATATAGAATAGAATGGAATGGAATGGAATGGAATGGAATGGAATAGAATAGAATAGAATAGAATAGAATAGAATAGAATAGAATAGAATAGAATAGAATAGACCAAGTTGGAAGAGACCTTCAAGATCATCGTGTCCAACCTATCATCCAACACCACCTAATCACCTAAACCATGGCACCAAGCACCCTATCAAGTCTCCTCCTGAACACCTCCAATGATGGTGACTCCACCACCTCCCTGGGCAGCCCATTCCTATGGGCAATCACTCTCTCTGTGTAGAACTTCCTCCTAACCTCCAGCCATGCTGATTTTTCAGTCTGCCTCTTCTGTGGAAGAAGGATGAATGCAGTCCTTTCTTTCCAGTCTGCTTGCCTGCTCAGCCACAGTGGGCTCCTTTCTGCTGGAACAGCTATGGCACATGCAGCAGTCCAGCCTAGTAAGACCAGACCTTGCATGAGAGCCTTAAGGCCCACACTGCCATAAAGCAATTCTGCTGCCACAAAATATTCAATTATAGTTAGAGCAAAGGGCTGTAGTCACAACTGGTTTAGGATTTAGTTCAATGGACAGTGGGCTCCTTAAATGTGTAGTTCACAGTATTCCACATATTGCTGTGGATAGCAAGCCAATCAAAGCTTTGCTTTTCCTTGAATGATACACATTGCTTTACAGACATTACATCCAGAGACTTCACAACAGAGAGCAATTAGGAGAACAAATAAACTGTGGCAATGAACCATATAAGGAAGAAAAGCAGAAATGCCACCACCAGCCTTCAAACATATGGCTCTCCCAGGCCCTCCTTGTACCACGCAACTTCCCCTGCTCCATCAGGCCCAGATGCCTGCTTATTTTGGTGGAAAATTTGCTTAGAAATTGCCTCATGGCCAGCATGATTTCATACCTCATTAGTGTTGTCCTGATGCAAATAATAGAAATGAAAGTCCTGGAAGCCAGCACTTCTGTACAGGGGCAGAAGCGGTTTGCTTATCGGATGCTTAAGGAAGGTGCTGGAAACTGCAGGAGAACAATGTGGCAAGCGGTAGGATACAGGTAACTACCAAAGGAGGGTGGCTGGAGTAGGCACCTGTGACATTTGCACTTTAAGAGAGTGCTGTCTCAGTCACCTGGGGATGGGGAAAGCAGGTCAGTGCTTGTCAGTTGCACTGGTTAGTTTTGAAATTTTATTACAAACCCTGTTGGAGGAGCAATAATATGGGTGAAAAAATATGAATCATCACTTAAACTCTTCTTCTAAGGCTTTTTCTCACCTTGGATTTTGCCAACAAGGTTGTCACATTGCCCTACAAACAGCAGTGTGGGCTCAGGCAAGAGGGAAGAATCGAGTGAAGTGGGTGATATCGAGCAAAGGGGAACACAGGGAAACCCTGCAAGTCAACTTTGCAGCCAAGGAAGGAGACATCAGTAAGGCACAAGCCATTAGGTAGCTTATTTGGTTCTTTGGTGACATACCCAGGAAAACAGAATCATGCAATCCCAGAACATTAGAGGTTGGAGGGGACCTCCGGAGATCATTGAGTCCAACCCCCCTGCCAAAGCAGGATCACTCAGGGCAGTCTGCACAGGAATGCATCCAGGTGGGTTTGGAAAGGCTCCAGAGGAGACTCCACAACCTCTGGGCAGCCTGCTCCAGGACTTTGTCATCCCCACTGTAAAGAAGTTTCTCCTCATGTTGAGGTGAAACCTCTATGTGCAAGCTTGTATCCATTGTTCCTTGGCTTATTACTGTGCAGCACTGACAAGAGATTGCCCCCCTTCACTTGACACCCGCCCCTCAGCTATTGATAGACATGGATCAGATCCCTTCTCAGCCTTCTCTTCTCCAGACTGAACAACCCCAACTCCCTCATAGGACAGGTGCTCCAGCCCTCTGATCATCCTCATGGTCCTTCTCTGGACATGCTCCAGCACCTCCAGTGCCCTGTTGCCATGCCTTGTGCAAGAAGAGGGCATCTTCAGACAATCTGAGCATGCTTCCTGAGACAGCAGCAAAGCTCAGGCACTTTCCACCACCACTTGTTGCCAGGCTGCTGCAAGCTTTTCTTTCATTGCCTCTTGTTCAGGATGCCCTGTCAGAAAGCAAACAGCCAGGCCCTCCCTCTGATACGTCAGGACATCTGCTAGCAATCGAGTCTGGCTCCATCAAACGTAAGAAGTCATCAGCCTTACAGCTGGCACATGACTCACCCCCACCACTTCCTCTCTTACTTGGCAGCTGACCTCCTGTGGAGGTGGCTGAAAGGGGCATCAGTGGTTTTTGTCAGCCCACTTTGTTTAACAGCTATCAAAATCAAATCGATGCCCCTGCCACTGCATTCCCTCTTTCCTTTGTAGGTTTTTCCCATACTTCACCTCGTCATCACCGTGGCCTTTACTATGATTTATCACCAGGTTCACAGAGCTGCTGCTTGGTGAGAGCAATAAGCAATAGTGTAATTCCAGCAAGTTTGCTTTGCAGCGTGTTCGTGCTGAAGGCAACAGCTATATCCACACTACCCTTAAACATAACTCATGCCCCAGTGTTTCCAGAAGGAACAGACAGGAAAAAAAGACTTCAGGGGAAAAAAGAAAGACAAAAAATAATCTTTTGCCCTTCTCTAACTCTTTCTTCCTATTTTTAAGCCCTGTATCTCCCAGCTCCTGCCACAGCTGGAGCCCAGAGGCCATCTGCAGAGAAAATACAAGCTACTGCAAAATTGGAAGTCAGAGAAGAAGGATGGTCTCCAGACTGTGGGTCCTCACACAGGAGCACAGAAAGGCAGGGTGGTAAGGGTATGCTTGCAGGAGGCAGGAGAGAGGGTTGATCCTCCCCCTGCCCCAGGCTGAGCGTGGTTCCACATCTCAGCTAGATCACCTCTGGTTTGGCATCTGGGTCACCAAGTAGTGACCCAGGAAATGCTAAAAATAAATCCGGCAGGAGCAGATTGGCAGGAAAAAAACCACCAACCCTCCCCCCCCCAAACCTCCAAACAACAACCCTTTAATAAATCAATTTAAGAAAATCACTTTTTATGCTCACTAAAGACAAAGCTTGTGGAATAACTGATACTGAGCTCTCACCAGTCCTAATACAAGATCTGTCCTGCAGTAGCGTACAAAATACAGCCCATCATTCTCAGAGGCACTAAAACTCCTGACTTTCATAGAGGTGGTTGTAGATCTTGTTGATACATAAAATCTCATGCTTTTGTAAAAAGCCAGTTCCAAAGCAAATGTAACTCTTCAGAGCCATCATTACCCAGGCTTTCCTTGCCTGACCTGGTAACTCTCCCGGTTATTTGCGGACGACACCAAGCTAGGGGCAGCGGTTGATCTGCTGGAGGGCAGAGAAGCTCTACAGAGGGACCTCGACAGGCTGGACAGATGGGCAGAGGCCAAGGGCAGGAGATTGAACACATCCAAGTGCCGGGTTCTGCACATTGGCCACAGCAACCCCAGGCAGTGCTACAGGCTGGGGTCAGAGTGGCTGGAGAGCGGCCAGGCAGAGAGGGACCTGGGGGTGCTGGTTGATGGTAGGCTGAACATGAGCCTGCAGTGTGCCTAGGCTGCCAAGAGGGCCAATGGCATCCTGGCCTGCATCAGAAACAGTGTGGCCAGCAGGAGCAGGGAGGTCATTGTGCCCCTGTACACTGCACTGGTTAGGCCACACCTTGAGTCCCTGTGTCCAGTTCTGGGCCCCTCAGTTTAGGAAGGATGTTGACTTGCTGGAAGGTGTCCAGAGAAGGGCAACGAAGTTGGTGAGGGGTTTGGAACACAGCCCTATGAGGAGAGGCTGAGGGAGCTGGGGTTGCTTAGCCTGGAGAAGAGGAAACTCAGGGGTGACCTTATTGCTCTCTACAACTACCTGAAGGGAGGTTGTAGCCAGGCAGAGGTTGGTCTCTTCTGCCAGGCAGCCAGCACCAGAACAAGAGGACACAGTCTCAGGCTGCATCAGGGGAGGTTTAGACTGGATGTTAGGAAGAAGTTTTATACAGAGAGAGTGATTGGCCATTGGAATGGGCTGCCTGGGGAGGTGGTGGAGTCACCATCATTGGAAGTGTTCAGGAGGAGACTTGATGGGGTGCTTGGCTGCATGGTTTAGTTGTTTAGGTGGGTTGGATTGGTTGATAGGTTGGATGTGATGATCTTGAAGGTCTCTTCCAACCTGGTTTATTGTATCAGCAGCTCCAGTCACTCTGCTCAGTCTTGCCTCTTCTTCAGAGGATGGGAAGATTTATTTCAGTGCCTGACACCAGAGTGAAGTACCTTTTCCTCTAGTTTCTGCATGCATTTACTGTACAGCAAACTTGCTCCTCTGTTTTACCTTGACCTTCTCTCCCTTCTATCCACATCACACAACTGTTTCACTTGCAATCAGCAAAGGTGTTCTATTAACAAGTGTCTTCAGGAGGTTGCCTGCTCCTTTCTACCACATTTGCAATGCAATTAGTGCAATTAATCCCCAGTCTTTACATATGGCCTCTAAGGACCACAGTAATAGAAAGAATAAATTATAATGAAAAATGCTTTTACAGGGAAGCTCACATTATCTTCCCTTCTACCCCAAGGCACCCATCAGGGTGAGGGGGTGAGGGTGGGAGGTAAGAGAGAGGGGAGAGCTCTTTGATTCAGGAACTTCTACAGCAGCACCAGCTTTCACAGAATCACAGCATCACAGAACATTAGAGGTTGGAAGGAACCGCCAGGCATCATTGAGTCCACCCCCCCTTCCAGAGCAGGATCATTCAGGGTAGTCTGCACAGGAATGCATCCAGGTGGGTTTTGAATGTGTCCAGAGAAAGAGACTCCACAACCTCTCAGGGCAGCCTGTTCCAGTGCCCTGTCACCCTCACTGTAAAGAAATTTCTCCTCATGCTGAGGTGAAACCTTCTGTGTTCAAGTTTGTGTCCATTGTTCCTTGTCTTGTTACTGTGCACCACCCAAAAGAGCTTGGCCCTCTCCACTTGACCCCCAGCCCTCAGCTATTGATAGACACTGATCAGATCCCCTCTCAGCCTTCTCTGCTCCAGACTGAACAGCAGAATATGGAAAATAACCAATCCACCCCAGCAGAGAAATAGCATCACAGTGTGCCAGTAAGGATGTTTTACCCCTTGGCTAGCTCCACAATGCTGGGATGAAAAATAGCAAGTCCTTGGTTGTTTTTTTTTTTGGGGGGGGGTGGGGGGTAATGCAACATGGCACTAAAACACTGCAGGAAAACTAAGGTATTGAAACATTTTAAAGGCTTAAATGAATCCTGAGCTTCTTTTTGAAAGGTGGTGCACAATTTGTCTCTCTCTCCCTTCCTCTCTCCCCCTTCCTCTCTCTCCCTTCCCCTTTTCTCTCTCTCTGTCCCCCTTTATCTCTCTTTCTCCCTTTCCCTCTCTCTTTCCCTCTCTCTCCCTTTGTATCTCTCTCCCTTTCCCTTTGCCCTCTCTCCCTTTCCTTCGCATCTCTCTCCCTTTCCCTTCCTCTCTCTTTCTCCCTTTCCCTCTCTCTCCCTCTTTCTCTCCTCTCTCCCTCTTTCCCTCTCTCTCTCCCTCTCCCCTCTCTCTCTCCCTTTCTCCCTTTTCCCCTTTTTCTTTCTTTTCTTTTCCTTGCTTTTCCCCCCCTTTCTTTATTTTTCTTTCTGCCAAGCCAGATACTCTAAACAAAACCAGTCTAAAGGTCGAAAATGAGCACATTTCTGCACAAACAAGTACAGAAGGAATATGTCAGTAGGTAAACAAGATCAAACCACCCCCAGGCTGTTTCTCTGTACTGAAGCTGTATTTCAAATGGATCCAGTCATTTCAAAACAGTTTGGAACACCTGACATTCACAATTCTGCCCCCCCTCCCATCACAGCAGGCATTTCAACTGTGCAAAATTTATATTCCCCTTACATTCAGTACTATCCTATTACCAAAGTGTCTCTGGTGGAAGTTCTTATGGAAAGCAGCAAAAATCCATTAACTCATTGCCACGGGCCCACCTTAGGGAAAACCAGGCATCTTCAGGGGAAAGAACCCTGGAGTTACACTTTGGGTGATGGTAATGGTCAGCAGCAGTGGATGCAAGAGAGGGAAGTGGGCTGTAGGGAGCAGGATTTGGATTTCAAGGATTGCCAGTTGCTAGAAGCAAGAGGAAAGCTGTGATGCAAAGGTGTCACCTGCCTGCCCTGCCCTCTCCTGATGGGTTTGCTGTGACACAGGGCAGCCAGGCACACTCCCACTCACTGAACTCGCATCTTTTCCCCCCACTTTCACTGTATTTTCTATGCCTTTTCACCTTTTCTCTACCTGTACTTCTCTGGTTTAGTGGCAGGAAAATCTTTCTTGGGCTGTGGTGTGAGCAGCTGCGGGGGAGTGATGAGAGAAGAGGGAGAAGATATGTCAGCAGCAGGTGAAGGCCAAGCACTGATGGCATGCACTGAAACTGCTGGTGCTGAGGCTGAGAAGCGGTGACCCCTCCTGCCAGTGCCCTACAACACAAGGGGGAGTTATGTCCTTGCCCTCCTCTACTCCTTGTAAATTAGCAACAGCACCTGCAGAGTAGACTGAGTGTAGAGGTTCTGTGAAGAAACAGGCAAAACCTCTCAGAGATTTGGAGAATAGTTTGAGCTGGAAGGGACCCCAAAGATCCTCCAGTTCCAACCCCCTGCCATGGGCAGGGACACCTCCCACCAGCCCAGGTTGCTCAAGACTGAAACACAAGAGAGATGAAATACAACATTTTCTTTCAAGATGAATATGTAGTGCCTACACACATGCATGCATATGCAGATGTGGCAGTTTTATGCTGTGCCTAGAAAATTTCCCACAGATCTTGAATGGAAAGTGATAGAATGTAAATAAATCATCACTGGATGCAAAAGGGAAATGATGATAAGGTCTAAATAATCCCAGTGCTCTGAAAACCAACATAAAGTCAGATCTGTAAACTACCTTTCTCTTTTTCCCCCCTTCCTCTGCTCTGGCTTCTGCTGGGTTTGCTGACCCTGGCTGTGTTCTTTGTTGTGGTTAAGTACTAACAGCAACTCTCTGCTCTCTTTCTCATGTCCCATGTACAGGGGGAGGGAAGGGAGCAAGGAGAGGGAAGCTATTGGTAACTCCCTGGTTTTGTACAGGGGGGGTTCTTTTGCTGTTCATAAGTTGTACATGTTGTATATTTTGTAGGTATTAATTGCATTTCATGTTTCTAGATTGTAGTGTTGCTTGTAAACACAGCTTCAGTTGCTTTCCAACTGAGCTGGTCTGGCAACTTTACGTTGGGGGGGGGATGGGGGGGTAATTTCAACCCACCACAGCAGAAGAGAGAGGCAGGGAAAATAGAGATCAGACAGCATTCATTGCAAGGAATGCAGCTACAATGGCAAAGACTCTTATCCTAAAGCACTTCCTTATGTAACACATAGCATCACCTACTGATGAGGCTCAGGAGGGTTAAAGCAGACCAGCCAGCCTCAGACATGACTATCAGCACATTTCTTAACCTCATCAGGCACTTAATGTTGCACTGCCAGCATCGTGTTTGTTTTGCACACGGTGGCTTCCCCACAGTATGAAGAGTCACAGGAGATTTCTGAGATCACAGGAGGGCACGTGAGCAAATGAGCCAGAGAGACAGCCTGGCGATGTCTCCCGTAGCTCCTGTTCGTACACACTGGCAGCACCTTCTGCTTTCTACTCACCGCTTGGTGAGCAGCACAATGCCTATTGATGAGCAGTAATTAGTACAGGGTTATCAAAGAACTCAAAATGGGAAGTTTTACTTTCTGAAAAATGTAATCTATCGAGCAAGTGAAGCCAAATCTCACTTGTGTGGGTATCAGAGAGTGCTCCCCACTGACTTCACAGGCTTGCAGGATGTTAGGGGTTGGAAGGGACCTCCAGAGATCATCAAGTCCAAACCCTGCCAGAGCAGGGTCATAAAATCTAGCACAGGTCATGCAGGAACACATCCAGACAAGGCTTGAAAGTCTCCAGAGAAGGAGACTCTACAACCTCTCTGGGGAGCCTCTTCCAGTGGTCTGGGACCCTCACAGTGAAGAAGTTCCTCCTCACTTTGAGGTGGAACCTCCCGTGCTGTAGTTTACATCCATTGCCCCGTGTCCTATCACAGGGTGCAACTGAGGGTGCCTGTCCCCTCCTTCTTGACACCCAGCCCTCAGACATTTATAAACATTTATTAAATCCCCACTTAGTCTTCTCCTCTCCAGAATAACCAGCCCCAGGTGTCTCAGTCTTTCCTCACCAGGCAGTGCCCTAGTCCCTTAATCATCCTGGTAGCCCTCTGTTGGACTCTCTCCAGCAGATCCCTGTCCCTCTTGAACTGGGGAACCCAGAACAGGAAGCAATATTCCAGGTGAGGTCTTCACCAGGGCAGAGTAGAGGGGGAGGAGAACAGTGGGAACAGCTACGGTTTAGTCAACCTTTCCTGATCAGTCTGTGCACCACACAGGAGGAAACAGAAATGATGCTTTGGAGCCAATTGCTCAGGTTGAAGAGCCTGAGACATGTAAAGGGACATTACCAAGATAAAACCACAGGCCAAACCCTTAACCAGAGCCCTGCTGCAAAGAGGCAGGTAGGAGCCAGCCAAGAGTTCTGCCCTCTTTGTGTCCTCATACTTTTTACCTGCTTTTTTTTGCATTGCTCTACGACCACTGGAGGTAAAAGAAAATTTAAAGCAATATGGTTTCCACTGCATAAGATAAATTGCTAAAGCCAAAATGCCTTAGGATGTGTATTCAGTATCAATTTCCTTCTCAAAGGCATGATTCAGTGCATGTGCCTGAGTTTGGGAACACATCAGAGTGGTTGTTATCTCTCCAGACCTACGTCTATAAGATCTATTTGATTTCCCAACTCTGCCCTTCAGAGCCTGCTCTGTTTTCTGGACACCCTTAGAGGAACAGAGCCTTTCTCCATACAACAGGCCAGAAAAAAACCCTTGTTTCCACCCTTCTACCAAGGTCGAGTATCTAGAAGCCAAATGCCCAGTATTGCCAGCCCAGTACTCCAGCAACCCTTCACTTTGCTCTCTTGTCTGATCTCTAAGCACAGTGAGAGCACCCAAGCTCTGTATAGTCCCTGAGACAGGACATGCTAAAGATGGGAGGGCCTGTGGTGATCCCAAACTCTTCAGTCAGGAAAACATCTTTATTTCTGCAATCACTCAATCCTTTACAAAAATTCAGATTCCAGGTACTCTTGGGAGCTGAAGTTTTAATTGTGTTTAAAAGTCCAACTCCTACAAACATAATGCTGTGCTGAACAGACTGTGGCTTGACTGGAGACTTAAATCACATGGAGGCTTAGAGAATGTATTGAAACATATTCCCCATGCATTTATCTCAGCTTGGCTAATGAAAGTAAGCTGTTTAGCTTCATTACCCATGAAATATCCTTAAGAAACAATTGTACTGGAGTGAGTGCAGAGGAGGGCAACAAAGCTGTTGAAGGGCCTGGAGAATAAATCTCATGAGAAACAACTGAGGGATAGCTTGAACAAAAGGAGGCTGAGGGGAGACCTCATTGCTGTCTGCAACTACCTGAAAGGATGCTGTAGAGAGGCTGCTGCTGGTCTCTTCTCACAGGTAATTAGTGATAGAACAAGAGGGAACGGCTTCAAGCTACAAGTGGGTAGGTTTAGACCAGACATTAGGAAGAATTTTTTCCCAGCAAGTGTGGTCAGGGATTGGAATGTGCTGCCCAGGGAGGTGGTGGAGTCCCCAAGCCTGGCTGTGTTTGAAGGCAGTTTGGATGTGATACTTGGGGATGTGGTTTAGGGATGAACCTTGTAGAGTAGGCTTAATGATTGGACTTGGTGATCCTGGGGGTCTTTTTCCAACCTGAATGATTCTGTACCTAGTAGAGCAAGCAGAGCTGACTTCATGGTGAGTAACTCACATTCCCCAAGCTCAGCCTAAAGTTCTGTCAGTGTTCTGAACCACTTTGCATCACTGGGACTCCTGAAACTTCACGATGGAATAGTTTGACCCAACGTTGTAACTGTACCAAATAGTGTTAATTTCTGAGGAGGGTGTCTTGTCACAGAGTGACCCCAAAAATCCTGACAGGATGTGCCTTCATCACACGTCAACACAGCGCGACGTGGAACTACAAACAGCGAGAAGAGGAGAGTTATTCTGCGCAGCACAACAAACACAACTACCTCTAGTGAAGGGGGGAAAAAAGAGATGAAAGAAATGGAAAAAGAAGACCTGTGAGTTGTGTCAACTGCAGTGACAAAACAGCCTGTAGTACAAGTCCCTTGGATTTTAGCCAAAACAAACAGCTAACAGAGACAAGATCACAGGCTTAGAGACGTAAGAGTGGCAAGTGGGTACTGCATGGAGAGCTTCTCAGAAGCAGCCACTCTCTGCATGCATTTTTCTGGTGTTAATTTTTTTGCCAGTGATAGAGTGCTGGGGCCAAGTAAAGTAGCTCTCTTAATATATCCTATACTTTTAACTACTTACTGCCCTGCTTTGTTATTTCTTCTTTTAAAACTATGCCAATGAGTCTTTAGCAAGAGCGTCCAGCTTTTGCAAGGCAGGTAAGCAGAGTACAGTAGCCCTCTGAAAACTCAGTCAAGCCTGGAACAAAAGCAGCTATTTAAACAGTGAGCATTAAAAAGCTTTTAAAATCATCTGATTTGTGTAACCTGAGCCTCACCATGTGAGGTGTTTCCTCTCCGCTGGCCGACTCTGACTGCCGCGGGGGGTGAAGAGCACAGGGCTCCTTAGAAATGTCAACCTTTGTGTACCAAAGAACTTTGTAAAATTACTAAAATAACATCTCAGCCACAGTGCCTGCCCTTAGCAACTTGCCAAATAGTTCTGATCACTGAATAGGTGCCTCAGTAGTCCCAGTATTTCAGGAATTTCCTACTGTGAGGAGCGGGAAACCCAAGTCAATGCCCAGGCACTGCAGCACCTCATGCCACGCTGGCAATCCTACACGGAGCACACAGTTCCTTCCACTGGCATGCTCAGCCCTGAGAAAGCATGCTGCATTTATTAGATGGGATATAAAAGCAAAAGTCATCTCCTCAGCAGCAGAAGTGCTGAACTCTGGTTTCCTTTAAATTCCTGCCTTATATCCCCTAGGCCTCCTTCCCTGCTCCCAGAGGGCTCTCATTACTGGCAAACCACCACAGTCTTCCCACTGCAGCTGTTGGGGCAGCACAGAGTAGGGCTGCAGGGGAGGGTGCCTGCACTCTTCCCTCTGCACACACATTCTTCCCTTCACCAGAACATCATTTAGGTCCTCTTATATCGTGCCACTGATTTTCTCAGAGCATGGAGAGATATCTGGTAGGGCTTCTTACCACTTTCTGTTGAAATGGGTTATTTAAATGAAAAATCACAAAGTTTTTGAATCAGAGAATGTTAGGGGATGGAAAGGACCTCAAAAGATCGTCCAGTCCAACCCCCCTGCAGAGCAGGATCACCTAGACCAGATCACACAGGAACAGGTTTTGAATATCTCCAGAGAGAGACTCCACGACCCCCTTGGGCAGCCTGTTCCAGGGCTCTGTCACCCTCACAGGGAAATAATTCTTCCTCCTGTTTCCATGGCACTTCCTCTGCCTCAGCTTCCACCACTGCCCCTTGTGCTGGCATTGGGCATTACCCAGCAGAGCCTGGCTCCATCCTCTTGGCACTCACCATGCACATCTTTATCAACAGGAATGAGGTCACTCCTTAGTCTCCTCCAAGCTAAAGAGCCCAGGTCCCTCAGGCTCTCCTCATAAGAAAGATGTTCCACTCCCTTAATCATTTTTGTGGCTCTGCTCTGGACTCTTTCAAGCAGTTCCCTGAGCTGCTTCCTGAACTGAGGGGCCCAGAACTGGACACAATATTCCAGATATGGCCTCACCAGGGCAGAGTAGAGGGAAAGGAGAGCTTCTCTTCCTCTACTAACCTCAGCCCTTCTAATCCAACCCAGAATGGCATTAGCCTTGAAGTATCAACCTGCTTAAAAAGTGTGAGTAAATGGATCTTGCTTCTTTAGGAAACAAAAATGTTTTCAGAGGAGGAAATTTCAATGATGGACCATGAGAAGATTTGGATGAAAGCATGCACATAAGTGAGTGAACTCCAATTCTGCCAGAGATTGTGACAACTGTGCCACCACCACTAGCATGGTCAGCACTTCACACTGACTTTTCATGATCGATATCTGAGGGATGACAAACATCTGCTCTGTACCTTTGCACCATTTTGCCTGCTTATCCTCCACTAGCTCACTACCATGGTAAAGCAAACACACAACTTGAGGAATCAACTGCATTGATTAGTTGTCAAAGTGAGTAGATGTGGCACCTCATGACATGGTCCAGTGGTCATGGAAGTGTTGGGTAGAAGGCTGGACTTGATGATCTTAGAGTTTTTTCCAACCTTAATGATTCTGTGATTCTATGAGGAGTTAGGACTGATGGAACTTACACCTAAGAACTTCCCCACCTGCCATAGAGTTGCAATCAACAGTTTGTAGTCACAGAGCCCTGAGAAATGCTAAACACAATAAACAAAGCACCCTGAAACTAAGACTGCAGTCATTTTTGAAAGTCAGTGATTTCCTCTTTATCCTTAATATTCCCAGTCTCTCCATGAGCTGGAGCCTGTTATTCTGCTGTTCATGGCTTCTTACTTCTACATCTCCTATATGGAGGTGTGAGTACATCTCTGCCAGTGCAGAGGAGGGCAAGGAAGCTGTTGAAAGGGCCTGGAGAGTAAATCTGATGAAGAGCAACTGAAGGAGCTGGGAATGGTTAGCTTGAACAAGCAGAGGCTGAGGGGAGACCTCATTGCTGTCTACAACTACCTGAAATGACACTGTGGAGAGGCTGCTGCTGGTCTCTTCTCACAGGTAATTAGTGATAGAACAAGAGGGAGCAAACTCAAGCTGCAGCTTGGGTGAGTTGAGACTGGACATTAGGAAACATTTTCCCCAGCAGGAGTGGTCAGGCATTGGAATATGCTGCCCAGGGAGGCAGTGGAGTCACCAACCCTGGATGCATTTGAAGGTGGTTGGGCTATGGTTTAGGGGTAACCCTTGTAGAGTAGGGTTAATGGTTGGACTTGGTGATCCTGAGGGTGTTTTCCAACCTGAATATTTCAGTGATTCTGTGACTTTACATGAGCTCCCCCACTTTTCTCTCTGAGCTGTGATCATTTACTGGAACTGACCTCTGTGCCAGCCATGAAGCTCCAAAGAGCTTCTTGTGGATAATTAAAAGTGACAGTGCTCCTTTTGGTTAAAATTAACAGGTGAAACTTAACAGAAACTGCCTACTCAAGGAGTCACACCACTCTCCATTATCAGGCTCTAAATTATTAACCTGCCTTAGTTTTATCATGATTAATTATTAAAATTCAGCTGCTTGTCAACATATTCATCACAGAAGCAATAGATTAGCAGTGTCTTGAGCCATACTGGCTGTGCTCTAAACAGTGACCTTTCAGCAGTATTTCATGTCTCAAAAGGATTCTTGTGGTGGCACGTTTTACACAGGATAATAAAAGAAGAGGAAGAAGAAACAGTCACCACTCCACTGGAAATTTAACACAAACCCTCCCCTCCCCTGTTATCCCAAACACCCAACTGATTTAAGGGGGGAAAGCAAGAATCCAAGGTAGTCAGTAAGCATTCTGCAGCAGGAGGAGGAAGGAGATTTCTCCTATTTTTTTTTTAGCTGTATTCCCTCAGTACTCTTTTCTTTAGATTCAAGATTTAGAAGGACTGTTCAGACACTACTTGCTGCTTAATTGTAGCAGGGTTTGCCCCTAGTGTCAAGAGGCCACCGTTGAAAATGTTCACTTCATCGTGGTGTGTTCCTGGCAGTAAAGACAAAAGGCCATTATCTGAGGAACGTGGAGGGGTATTAATAGCAACAATTACAATTCCATGCAATATCTTGCACATTTAACACTTATTGGAAAAGTCAGCTGAATACCACAGATTGCAATCAACATCTTTCACAGATGCCAGTATGTTGGTTTTTGTTGTGGTTCCCCCCCTCCTTTGAACGTTCAGAGCTTTGCAAGTCCATTAGCACAAAGTTAAAGTACGCCAATCAATGTCACTTAAAGCTGCAGGTCATCTCGGGTTTTCACAAACAGTCTTAAGGCTAATGACAGCTATGTACCCTTCTGCTCTCATTTTCATTTCATCTTGAGCCTTCTTTGAAACATTAGATTTGGCACTTGCAAAGAAAACGAACCCACTGCGGGTGCTAAGTTTCACCATGGTGAAACAGAAATTCTGTTCTCAAAATTCACTAGGAGACTTCAGGAAAAATGCAGGATATTGTGGCCTGGGTTTGTTCTTAAACTTTCCAATATCCTTGGATTTACTAACTGATGTGAAAGAAGCCATGCCAGACAGGACTGTAACTGTTTGCCTTTAAACGCCTTTCATTCAAAGGTTAGAAAAAGTCTTGAGCTCAGGTTACGGGACCTGGCAACAGCAAATTCACTTCTGAGCTCAGGTCAGACCTCCTGCCCAGCCTCAGGCATATCACTTAATCTCTCAAAATACCTCAGTTTCTCCTTCTAAATGAAAACAAACCAGATTGCCTGATATTTTTTTCCCCTTTTTATCAAAATAGTACACTGGCACAGACTATCACCCTAAGTTGTTAGGGAGTTATATAGCTCTTCTGTGTCTTACATCAGCCTCCTGCTTTCTGCCTACCTGCAGGGAAAGGCCGGTTTGGAAAATAAAACTTTTCTTAGGGGGCTGGAGCACCTCTCCTATGAGGACAGACTGAGGGAGTTGGGGCTGTTCAGTCTGGAGAACAGAAGGCTCTGAGGAGACCTTATTGTGGTCTTCCAGGAGCTGAAGGAGGCTACAAGAAAACTGGGGAGGGACTTTTGAGGGTGTCAGAGAGTGATAGGACTGGGGGGAATGGAGCAAAAATAGAAGTGGGTAGATTCAGACTGGATGTCAGGAAGAAGTTCTTCCCATGAGGGTGGTGAGAGACTGGCACAGGTTGCCCAGGGAGGTGGTGGCAGCCTCATCCCTGGAGGTTTTTGAGGCCAGGCTGGATGTGCAGCCTGAGCAGCCTGATCTAGTGTGAGGTGTCCCTGCCCATGGCTGGGGCTTTGGAACTGGATGATCCTTGAGGTGCCTTCCAACCCTAACAGTTCTATGATCCTATGAAACCTGGAGCTCAGACACACAGCTTACCATGCTGAAAGGGTCCTTTGCAATATCTGGTGCCATCCTTGCACAGGCAACAGACAGAAGAGCATATTCACTCCCCAGTTTATCAGATACCAGCTAACTGGGGGGGAAAGGTTGGCTGGAGTCCCTGTGGAAACATAAGTGTGGAGCACTGCAACACTGGGAACACTCAGGCACCCCAGAGCTAAAGATAGTGGCACTACATGGAAAGTAGGAAGGGGGAAATCTCTGCATCCTCTGAATTTCTGTTCAGCTATCAAAAGAAATCTACATCACCCCTAGCTGTATCCAAAAGTAAGGTGCTGGTACCTTGAGCACCAAGAAGGGGGATTATTGGACCAGCACCTGAAGATTTGTTAGAAAGGGGAAGGCACTCTCCCAGTAGACATTCAAGTGACTTAGAGATGCTCTCCCTAGATTTTCCAGACCACTTTGGTAAAACAGCTGAACAGGAGGCAGAGCTATTTCTGTGGCAGTCATGCATGAGTTCAAGGCCCTGGGTGTTCAGAGCATCCAGTGTGTTGTCCACTCCTCAAAGCCTTAACATAACAGCTGTGGGCTTGGGAGGTTCTTGTTCCACTCACATCTTTATCATAATAATCAAGTCAAATAAGTGTCAGCCTCCTTTCTAGCACACACCAACTCTCCTGCTAATTCTGTCTACAGGAATATTTCTTAGATATCATGGATTTTCTTTGCCTACCACCACTTTCACCCAACCAAGAGACTCTAAGCAAAATAAGCACCATGCATGGAGTTACTCCAGATGAGTCAGCAGGGCAAGGAAAGAGGCAGTTGTGAAGACTGCACAAGCACCAGGTTTAAATTGGGTTTGCCATTTAACTGGCTAGCTGCCAACTTTTGTTGCTTGTTTGGGGTTCTTTGGTTTGGTTTGGGTTTGGGTTTTGTTGTGTTTTAATTTTGTTCCTCTTCTACTTCCTTTCTGCTTGTTTCCTGCCCCTCCCCCCCCCCCCCAATATGAGGAATAACTTTAAATTATCTTCATCATATACACTATACAGAATACAGGTTGGAAAAGACCTGTGAGATCATCAGGTCCAACCTATCACCCAACTGTATCTAATAATCTAAACTATGGCACCAAGTGCCCCATCCAGGCTTTTCTTAAACACTTCCAGGGGCATTGGCCCCTCCACCTCCCTGGGCAGCACATTCCAATGGCCAATCTCTTTCCGGGAAGAATTTCTTCCTAACATCCAGCCTAAACCTCCCCTGGCACATCTTGAGACTGTGTCCTCTTGTTCTGGTGCTGGATACCTGGGAGAAGAGATCAACCCCCACCTGGCTACAACCTCCCTTCAGGTAGCTGTAGACAGCAATAGGGTCTGCCCTGAGCCTTCTCTTTTCCAGGCTAAACAACCTTATCTTGCACCAAAAGAAAAAACCTGATTACACTCTTTTAGAGCCTGAAATAATCTCACTTCCCTGTGATGTGGAAGTCAGTATTTGATCTCTCACCCCTTAGGAAAAAGAAAGGTATTAGTTTTGACTGGATAGATGAGCAAGAGCTGCTATAAAATACAAGAGCTACAATTTCTTTTATCAACCCTGAAACAGCTCTTCTTGGTCTTTTATTAGGTCATTTGCAGGCTGATGTGAAAATGATGGTGAACAGTCTGCACCAGGACTTTCCAGCTCTGGGAATTGGTGGCATGCTGATGGCATTTATTAATTACTAAGGCATTCAAAGCAGAGTTTTGCCATAATGAACCCCACGTTTTGTGGAGAAAAGAGAAGTCAATTCATTATATGGCTTAGCTGGATGGAAAACAAAAACAAAAACAAAACAACCAAACAAAGAAAAAAACCCCAAACATTATAATTGCTATGAAAATGGGAAGAGGAATGGAACCAAATGGAGAAAATGTTGAGATGCCATTAAACACAGTCCAGTACAAGCACCCTTCACATGGACCTGTGGCATTTTTCCTATTACAAATTCATTTTTGGGTGGTCAGTCACAAGGAGGCCTCTTTAAGCCATGGAAGATCTTCTCCAGGTTGATTACTCTGGGTGGGGGTCTGCTCACTTTTTGCCAGAAGCTTTGGACAGATGCAGAGATGGACACCCCACCCCAGCTCAGCCCTGCCATTGAGACCCACACAGCACACCACCAGTTGTGGACACCCTGAATCAGACTCCAGAAGGGCAAAGTTAGTGAGTGTAAAAAAAACCATTCCCAAGCCCTTTGCTTCCCCATGTTTGAGTGTGTGAATCACATTCACATTGGTGGCTTCTTCATCGAGTGGAGCAAAACTACTGCTAGAAGCCTTACCTGGGCTTACATTTGGCTTATGCTGCCTTCATCTGCTGATGTTGACTTACAGCAGACAAAATGTAGGGTGGCTCTTATACAGGTAGCAGTTTGCAGGAGGTTGGTCTCACATTTGCAGCTCTGTTTGCCCATCCTTCCACCACACCACGTGTGGTAGTTTCAGGCTATGCCTTTAAAGTTTTTTCACTTGAGCAGAAAAGTAGTAAAATGTAAATAAATCACTACTGGGCATAAAGAGGAAAATAATGATAATTCTAAATCCCATGGAAAGAGATAAGGGAGTAAAACGAGTTGTACTAAAACAATTCCCTTCTCTTCTCGCTTCTTTGCTCTGGGAGAGATACTAACTTGCTTCTGCCTGACCTTGGCTGCACTGCTTTTCTTGTGACTGGTATCAACTTCTCTGCTTCTGTCTCTTCTCTCTTTTGTACAGGGCAGGTAAAGGGGAGGCAGAGAGGGAGAAGCCAGTAGCTTCCCCTGGTATTTGACCAGGGGGGATCCTTGTGCTGTTTATTAATTGTAAATACCTGTAAATATTGTAACTCCTGGATATTTTGTACACATTCATTGCATTCCATTCCATTGTAGAGTGTAGTTTTGGCTTGTAAATACAACTTTAATTTGGCTTGTAAATACAACTGAGCTGGTCTGGCAAATTTGATGCTGGGAGGGGGCGGAAATTTCAACCCACCACACCATGCCCAAAGATTAATACAGCAGACTGCAAACACTTTGCTTCCTGGGGAGCACACTCTTGACCTCTCTTGAGACACCCAAGCCCTCTTCAGTCTCCAAGAACCTCACTCATACCTCGTTCACAGTTTGTGCCTGTCAGAGCTCCTCCACAAGCTATTTTCTCCAGTTTGAGAAGGTTTAAGGCTAATCCTTTGGCAAGATCACTTTGCAATGCCACAGCTGAAGAGCTCTTATGGGTAACAGTGAAATTAGTTGACATCAAATCATTGCCATCAAAAAACCCCAACCCTTGTTCCAGTTGCATCCACCATTAACCTACGTTACCAGAGTCACTTCACACACCAGCCTAGGCTTTGGTGTGTGGTATTTATCAGCACAAAACCCAATCTTCAGCCTGCTCCACCCTCTTCTCCAGCTCTCCATGTTGCCCCACACTCCACAGAGAGCAGTTCCCAGGTAGTCAGAACCAAACATTGAGACTATGAACCTTTTCATTACTTGTGGTGCAGTGCTGGTTTGTAAAACACAGATTAAGCATAGAGACATGCTGTGCCCTCCACCAGGCTGGTGTGGTTCCATGTTTATTAAGAAAGAGATTTAAAAGGGAGATCACGCAGTGAATTACCAATCCTGCACAACCTACTAAAGCTGGGTGATGAAACAACATAATCACCACACATCAGCTTCATGTTACCTGATTTAGGGTGATTTGTATTCCCTGCTTCTGTGCAACCAGAACGTCACTTACTGGGCCGCCAAACTTCATTTTCAGAGTTAAAAGGTGGGTTTGTTGTTCAGAAAGCTAACAATTGGGAGTAAGTAAAGCACTCCATATGCTGGAAATCAAAACTTGTTGCCATGGAATTGGTTTACAGGACACTGACAGCAAATTACAGCTCTGACGACATTAGTTTTAGACTGAGAAAGCCTAAGAAAGAAGAGTTGCACAGAGAACTAATGCTGTGGATCTGCTCCTGCAGGCTGTCTTGGTATTCCAGATGCATGTTGAAAGCTATAGATTGGTAGAATGTAAATAAATTACCATTGGATGTAAAGGAAAAAAAATAATGATAAGGTCTAAATAATTCCATTGGTCTGATGACTAACATAAAGTCAGCTGTATAAACTATTGTTAGTTGTTTCTTTGGGCTTGGACAGCAAGTGTGCAAGGTGGCAAGCACAGGAGATGGCAAGAGCATGCTGGTGTGTGCACCAGAGAGAATCAGAGGGCCCTGGTTTTGTCCCCTTCACTCATTTTGGTAGGACACCTGCCAACACCCATAGGCAACTGCCACCAAGGACTCTTGCAGCTCTCTGATTCCAGCCCTCTGGTCAGGAAATGTTTTGAAGGCCAGTAAACCACTCAGCCCTGGTCTGCTCTTCATAAATAATTCCTCTTGGCCATTGAGGAAGACTAGAGCTGGCTTTCAGCTTCATTATGGTTACTTGAGAGCACTCTCTGGTCCAGCATCTTCGCAGGCAGTCTATTCCTCTGTGGGAAATTCTAGTGGGCTATGGGGAGTGGTGAAAGAGAGCCGTCAGCAGTGACTGCTCGCCTAGCTGGAAGCCACACTCCTGCGCACTCTTCATGCAATCAATCATGAAGGAAAGGTCAACAGACAGCTTTAAAATAACGGATCCATTTAACTACTGACATTGATCTGAGCCAGAGAAGTGGAGCTGGTGGGGGGGAGGGAGGAAGGGAGGGTTCAGTGGTCAATCAGTGGAAATCTAAGCCCCTTTCAGCCTTAATGGGAAGACTAAACACAGCCCTAAGCTTCTGCTTTAAATCTCACATGGATTTGCCTAAGGCACTACAAGACCTTTACATGGATGTCTTAAAAAGTAAAGAAAACCCCCCGCATAAAATTAAGTACCTAAACCAGAAGAGAGCCATCTTCCACTGCATAATGCGATGCTGTATGAGTAAGCATAATAGGTGGGATAGAGGGAGACGAGAGAAAATCCCTGGCGTGATCCCAAGGCCAACAGAACTCCAGCTGTTTTGCTTTGGCTCTAGTTTACAAGGCATTCTTTCTCCCATCCTAAGTATGCCTGTCAGTAGAACCCAAAGCATCCTGTCACCAGCTGTTCTGGAGACCAACTAGTTACCTTCCAAGTTAAAGAAACAAACACACTCCCCAAACCTACAATCACTACTTTAGGGCTTTCCAATACTGAACCCTCTTCTGAAGAGCCAATGACTTGCAAGAAAGCTCACAGGGACTGAATAGAACCACTGTGTCACTCACTGGTCATTGATTACCCAGCCTCAGCTGCAGATAACTCAGGTCCATAATCTGCCAGTGAGTTCCTACAGTCACCAAGCAACATTTTGTGCAGGCTGGATTTTACTCTTGCTGTATATATTCTTGTGGCAGTTTTAGGCTGATGCCTAGGAGGTGATGGAAGGTGTCCAGAGAAGGGCCACGAGGATGATCAGAGGGCTGGAGCACCTCTCCTATGAGGACAGACTGAAGGAGTTGGGGCTGTTCAGTCTGGAGAAGAGAAGGCTCCGAGGTGACCTCATTGTGGCCTTCCAGTATCTGCAGGGGGCTACAAGAAAGCTGGGGAGGGACTTCTCAGGAAATGAGGTAGTGATAGGACTAGGGGGAATGGAATGAAGCTGGAGCTGGGGAGATTCAGGCTGGACATGAGGAGGAAGTTCTTCCCCATGAGAGTGGTGAAGCCCTGGAATGGTTTATCTAGGGGGGTGGTTGAGGCCCCGTCCCTAGAAGTTTTTAAGCCCAGGCTGGATGAGGTTCTGGCCAGCCTGCTCTAGTGTGAGGTGTCCCTGCCCATGGCAGGGAGGTTGGAACTAGCTGATCCTTGTGGTCCCTTCCAACCCTGACTGATACTATGATACTATGATAAATTTTCCAGTAGAAAGTGGTAGAATGTAAACAAATTACCTTTGGATGTAAAGGAAGTAATCCCATAGGTCTGATAACTAACATAAAGTTAGATGCATAAACTCTTTTCTTAGCTCTTTGCTCTAGCAGATACTAGCTGGTTGCATTTGCTAGCTTGCTGACCTTGGCTGTGTTTCTTTGTTGTGCCTAAGTATTAACGAGCTACTCTCTGCTTTTCTCTTGTCCCTTGTACAGGGGGGAACTGGAGGGGACGAGAGGAGGAAGCTGTTGGTAAGCCCCTGGTTTTGTCCAGCGGGGTTCTTGTCTCGTTTATAAATTGTAAATAGATGCAAATATTGCATATTTTGTACATATTCATTGCATTTCATATTTCTAGATTGTAGTTTTGCTTGTAAATGCAGCTTCAGCTGTTTTCCAGCTGAGCTGGTCTGGCAATTTTATTTTGGGGGGCGGAATTTCAACCCACCACAATTCCACTGAGCGTAAATGCCGAGTGCATACCCAGGAGGAGAGAAGCAGGGAGGGAGAAAGCAGCCTTGCTGCTCTCACTTCAGGCTGTCATCCCAGAAGGATGGGAAGCCTTGCCTCCCAAGCTGTGCTTCCAGAACAGTCTCCACACTATTTCCCATGAACTGCATCATCTGTGTAAAGGTTACATACATTTCACCAGCACTGCAGACATTTGGCAGGGCCTTTTGGTGCCAATACACTGGAATTTATCTAAAGCAGGGCTTTAATAACTGAGCTCAGTCCCTGGCCAGATCAAGCACTTCATCTTGCTGTGCTTCAAACCCCCATCAATAAAATGGAAGCACTATTGCTTCCTTACCTCGCAGGCATGCGGCAGGGTAAATATATGTATTATGATATGCTCAGTGATGATGATAATGAAGCATAAAAGGCAGACAGCCTGACAAAGAGGTAACTGAAATCAATGGAAGGATTCCCTCTGCATTAATTGGGCTTTGGCTGTAGTCCCCATTTAATAGGAACAAGGCGCTTGGGGATTTCTCAGTTCCTAAGCTGGAGGTATAGAACAATTCTCTGAATCCCATAGGAGCTATTTCTCAATCAAGCATGGTAAGAAAAGAATCTTTGCCTGTGACACTACCACCAAAAAAAGAAAGAGAAAGAAAAAAAAACCAAACCAACAAAACCAAACCAAAAACCAGAGGCATGAAATCCTGTGCATGCTCATGTATGTGTGTCCAGGGAAATGATATTAAATTCGAGGGGAAAAAAAATAGAATTAGATATCAAAAACAGGATTAAACCATAAAAATCCACCCGCTATGGAGAATCCAGTTTGTAAGATAATCTTCTCTATAAAAGGAAGAATATTAAAGTAAATAACTCAGAAAAGCCCAGGAGAATGTGAGCTTTCAGTAACCAGCCAGATGGAGAATGCAATATAGGCAACAGCACTGCATGCCACACTTCATACATCTAAGGGGGGGGGGGGGGGAGAAGCAAAATAAAGGCTATTTCTGAGGCACTTTTTCGCTCTTCACTCTTTTCTCAATTACAACTTCGTTCTGCTCTGCTCCTCACCAAGTGCATCATCATCACTATTAGCAAAGTCAGCCATCAGCGCTGAAAAGTGTGATTCTGTTGCAGTGCTAATCACAAGTTTCCTGCCCTCTGTTATGACACGGAGAGGCCCCAGCTCTTTGCTCTGACTTCCTGCCATGCTGGGGTCGGTAAATATATTTCTTGGACCACAGCAAGGAAGCAAACTGAAAGGTAGTCATCAGCCTGAATATGCTTTTCACTCTTCATTTTGTCCAAACAGAGGGCTGTTATTTTGTCCTTTTCCAGAGGAGTCTACACAGGCAGGCTACAAATGCTCACAGACTAAGGGAAAAGCTGGTGCTCACGATTTTGAGGGAGGTTCTCCTCCGTCTCTGCTCTGCTCTGGTGAGACCTCACCTGGAATATTGCATCCAGTTTTGGGGTCCCCAGTTCAAGAGGGACAGGCATCTGCTGGAGATGGTCCAAGGGAGGGCTACCAGGATGATTAAGGAACTGGAGTGTGTGCTCTATGAGGAGAGGCTGAGCACCCTGGGGCTGTTTAGTCTGGCTAGGAGAAGACTGAGAGGGGATTTAATCAACGTTTATAATTGTCTGAGAGCTGGGTGTCAAGAGGGAGGGGACAGGCTCTGCTCAGTTGCACTCTGGGATGGGACAAGGGGCAATGGATATAAACTACAGCACAGGAGGTTCCACCTCAACATAAGGAGGAACTTCTTCACTGTGAGAGTCCCAGAGCACTGGAACAGGCTGCACAGGGAGGTTGTGGAGTCTCCTTCTCTGGAAACTTTCAAACCCATCTGGATGTGTTCCTGTGTGACCTGTGCTGGATTCTACGGTCCTGCTCTGGCAAGGGGGTTGGACTCAATGATCTTTGAAGGTCCCTCCCAAACTCTAACGTCCTGTGATCCTATGATTTTCTGTAACCGGTAACATCACAGTCCACATACACCTTCCTGCCTCCAACTCAGCCACCACACTACACTTGGAAAACAGCTGCATTTCTGAAAATCCAGCAGGGTACACACTCCAGAAAATGAATTCTGTGTATTTAACTTTCAAAAACTAGCCCCTAGTTTTGCCACTTCTCAGTTAGTCTTTTAGGAAAGGGCACCAGCACCCAGGTTGAGGAGGCATTGAGATAGGCAGTAGCGTGCTGCCAGTCCTCAGAAGTACCCAAGCAATAAGCAAGGCCTAGGAGCTGCTAAACTTTGTCTTCTTTCAGAATTGTATTTATTCTGTTTTATTTAAATGCCCTTTGCCTTATGTATTCATAATGAAAATAAAACCTTTCTTGGTAAAGCGAGGTTCTGAGGCTGAATTAAACTGACAGAACAAAACTGCTCAAAACAGCAAACCACAGAGAACATAATGCAAGAGGAATCACAACTCCACACTACCAACGACCTAAAACCCAATTAAAAGTATGCATAGACCAAGCTTAGCAGAAAAATTGTACCCTAAGAAAAAAAGATTAAAATTTGTGCCTATTAATTTTCAATTAACTGCTTTCTATATACCCATGAGAATCTAGACTTGGTATCTAAATGTCTTTGAAAATCATAGTTTAAGCTATCTCCCACCCTTCTCTGAAAAGCCCTACTAGAATCAGTGGTCTAATTCAGCATCTCCTTCCACCATGTGCAAATTTACACATGTGGAGTTAGTATGAGCTGATCTTGTCTGTCACAGCGTGAGCGCCCACAGAGACTCTCCCCGATCTATTCTGTGACTAAGACAAGTATCCCTCAGCTCTGATAGGAGGTTTTATGAGCAGCTTTTACCTAAACAATGATAGCATCTGCTGCATTATCCAAAAGAGCCCAGAAAGCAAATTGTATCCTGGACTGCATCAAGAGAAGTGTAGCCAGCACGGCGAGGGAGGAGATTCTCCCCCTCTACTCCACACTGATGAGACCCCACGTGGAGCACTGTGTCCAGTTCCAGAGGCCCTATTACAAGAAGGATCTAGAGGTGCTGGAAGGTGTCCAGAGAAGGGCAACAGGGAGAGCAGAGGGCTGGAGCTCCTCTGCTATGGAGACAGACTGGGAGAGTTGGGGTTGTTCAATCCAGAGAGGGAAAAGCTCCAAGGAGACCTTATTGTGACCTTCCAGTACCTGAAGGGGGCTACAAGAAAGCTGGGGAGGGACTTTTTAGGGTGTCAGAGAGTGGTAATACTAGGGGGACAGGAGCAAAACTAGAAGTGAGTAGATTCAGTTTGGATTTTAGGAAGTTCTTCCCCAGGAGGGTGGTGAGAGACTGGCACAGGTTGCCCAGGGAGGTGGTGGAAGCCTCATCCCTGGAGGTTTTTGAGGCCAGGCTGGATGTGTCTCTGAGCAACCTGCTCTAGTGTGAGGTTTCCCTGCCCATGGCAGGGGTGGTAGAACTGGATGATCCTTGAGGTCCCTTCCAACTCTGACAATTCTATGATAATTCTGTTTTACCTAATAGTTTGAGGTTGCTTCTTTTTGGCTGACATGTCAAGGTAGGGCATGGACAGGGAGACCAGCATAGGAATAAAAAAGGAAACAGAAGCATAAATATCTTTAGAACAACCCAAATACTCAAACAGGCAGGTACTTTACTGAAATATACCCTATTTCTCTTAAAACAGAGTCCCAAAATAAAATGTTCAATTGTTTAATGTGGAAAAACAGAAACCAAGCTTTAGTGATCCCCAGCTCTTCAGCTGGGTAAACAACAAACATGCCCTTATTTTGATTAAGGAGAGCTATTACATGTTTTTCCTGAAGCTATTATTCTGCTTGGAGTGTGCTGTAATTTACAAGTCTCTCCAAAAATGTCTCTTTAATGAAATGAACAGGAAATTAATCCTGTCAGGCAGAGAGCTTTTAGATAATAGTTTCTAACACTTCACCATTTGAGGAATTGGTGAGCAGTTTTTCATTTGCCATCCATCTAAAGGTGAAAGCAACCTGCAGCTTCTCTGATAGTACCTGAATCCTTGTCTGCAGTTGTCAGACATTTTTTGGTTTGGGGATAGCATGTGACAATTGTTGAGCCTTTTGCCCAGCAACACTGACATGCTGTATGTGCCCAGACCCAGTGACAAGAATTCCAGACAAGAACTTTCCGATTCAGGCACAAATGGGTGTAAGATTCATCCCTGCTCCTAATACTTTCAAGAGAAGCTGGGTTTAAAATTCCCATTGGCTCAAGGCACAACTGGGTCTAAGATGTATCCCTGCTCCTAATACTTTCAAGAGAAGTTGGGTTTAAAATTCCCATTGGCTCAAGGCACAACTGGGTCTAAGATGTATCCCTGCTCCTAATACTTTCAAGAGAAGCTGGGTTTAAAATTCCCATTGGTTCAAGGCACAATAAACATTCCTGCTCCTAATACTTTCAAGAGAAGCTGGGTTTAAAATTCCCATTGGCTCAAGGCACAACTGGGTCTAAGATGCATTCCTGCTCCTAACACATTCCAGGTATGTTGGGTTTAAAATTCCCATTGGCTCCTATGCATCAGTGGAGCCATTGGGTGAGATCACGTTGAGATCAAACTCTACATTTGTCACAGAGCAGTGGAAGGATCTACCCAGACTGAGACTCAGAACAGTAAGCATGCTGCATGGAAACAGCCAGATGAGAGAAATGATGTCATTACATTGGTCTAAAGCAATGCCTTGGAAATAATGGCAAGACTAATTTAAAGACTGGGACAAGAATTGATAGAACAATTAAGAGCTTCTTAACACGTGCTAGCTTCACTCTACTTTTATGTAGAAAACATAAATGTACTCAGTTTGCTCAAAGATTTGAGTGTCCCTCCCAACACTCCCATGACTCAGGGAACAGGCTGCCCAGGGAAGTGGTTGAATCATCATCCCTGGAGGTATTTAAAAGATGTGTAGCTGTGGTGCTTAGGGACATGGCTTAGCAGCAGACTTGGTAGGGTTAGGCTTGATGACCTCAGAGGTCTTCTCTAGCCTGAAGGATTCTTTGATGGGTTGTCGTGAGTTGAAATTAACCCCAAAATAAGATTTGCCAGACCAGCTAAGTTGGAAAGCAAATGAAGCTGTATTTATAAGCACAACTACAATCTAGACATATGAAATGCAATGGATGTGTGCAGAATACACAACATTTTCATCTATTTACAATTTATAAACAACACAAGAACCCCCCTGGACATAACCTGAGGGTTACCAACAGCTTCCCCTTCTCAACTCCCTTCCCCCCAACCTTGTACAAGGGAAAAGAGAGAAAAGCAGAGAGCAGCTTGTTAGTATCTACCACAACAAGAACGCACCCAAGGTCAGCAACAGCCAAGCAAAAGCTACCAGCTAGCATCTGCTAGAGTGAAGAAGCCAAAAGAGAACAAAATTTGGTTTATACAACTAACTTCATGTTAGCTACCCAACCAATGGGACTATTTAGAACTTATAATTCTTTTTCCCTTATATCCAATGGTAATTTTACTTAGATTCTCCCACTTTCACTCAAGATCTGTGGAAAATTTTCCTAGGCATCAGCCTAAAACTACCTGGTCTACCTGGACATCAGCAAGGCTTTGACACCGTCCCCCACAGCAAACTGCTGGCTAAGCTATCAGCTCATGGCTTAGACAGCAACAGTCTGCGCTGGGTTAGGAACTGGCTGGAGGCTGAGCCCAGAGAGTGGTGGTGAATGGTGCCACAGCCAGCTGGAGGCCAGTCACTAGTGGTGTGCCCCAAGGATCAGTGCTGGGCCCAATCCTGTTCAATGTCTTCAGTGATGATCTGGATGAGGGGATTGAGACAGTCATCAGCAAATTTGCAGATGACACCAAGTTGGGAGCAGGTGTTGGTCAGTTAGAGGGCAGAAGGGCTCTGCAGAGGGACCTCGACTGACTGGACAGATGGGCAGAGTCCAATGGGATGGCATTCAACAAATCCAAGTGCCAGGTGCTGCACTTTGGCCACAGCAACCCCATGCAGAGCTACAGGCTGGGGTCAGAGTGGCTGGAGAGCTGCCAAACAGAGAGGGACCTGGGGGTGCTGATTGACAGCTGCCTGAACATGAGCCAGCAGTGTGGCCAGGTGGCCAAGAAGGCCATGGGCATCCTGGCCTGCATTAGGAACAGTGTGGCCAGCAGGAGCAGGGAGGTCATTGTGCCCTGTACTCAGCATTGGTTAGGCCACATCTTGAGTCCTGTGTCCAGTTCTGGGCCCCTCAGTTTAGGAGGGACATGGAGACACTTGAAGGTGTCCAGAGAAGGGCAACAAGGCTGGGGAGAGGCCTTGAGCACAGCCCTGTGAGGAGAGGCTGAGGGAGCTGGGGTTGCTTAGCCTGGAGAAGAGGAGGCTCAGGGGAGACCTCATTGCTCTCTACAACTACCTGAATTGTGGTTGTAGCCAGGAAGGGGTTGGCCTCTTCTCTCTAGCAACCAGCACCAGAACAAGAGGACACAGTCTCAAGCTGCACCAGGGGAAGTTTAGGCTGGAGGTGAGGAGAAAGTTCTTCACTGAGAGAGTCATTCGCCATTGGAATGTGCTGCCCAGGGAGGTGGTGGAGTCACCGTCCCTGGAGGTGTTCAAGAGGGGATTGGACGTGGCACTTGGTGCCATGGTTTAGTCATGAGGTCTGTGGTGCCAGGTTGGACTCGATGATCTTTGAGGTCTCTTCCAGCCTTAGTGATGCTGTGATACAACGACCTAGGGAGTGAGGCCCCACGGCCACAGCAAAACTCCACCAGTTTGTACGAGGATTGCAAAGACTTCATCTTTGGATGGTGGTTTCTAGCAGTGGGAGTGAGGGAACAGGGGGATCATAAAGAATGGGATCGGCTCTAAAGCAGAAGTGTGCGAGTGACTCAAGGAGGGCACATCTGCTGCTGTCGGAATCATCAGCACACATCACAGAGACACATCAACGCATCTGCTGCCTTTTCTTACCATGGGAGTCCAAGACAGCAGCTGGCAAGCACACTCCAGACCCGGTGCTTATCTCACACCGATGTCATAGGAGCTGTGGCAGCTTTAGGCTGCGCCTAGGAAACGTTCCCACAGATCTTGAGTGGAAAAATAGCAGAATGTAAATAAATTACCATTGGATGAAAAAGGGAGAAAAAAATGATTAAGTCTAAATAGTCCCACTGGTCTGAAAAATAAAAAAGTGAGTTGCATAAACTAGCTCTCTCTCTTTTTTGGCTTCTTCACTCTAGCTGACACTAGCTGGTAGCTTTTGCTTGGCTGTTGCTGACCTTGGCTGTGTTCTTTTTGTGGCTAGGCACTAACAAGCGTCTCTCTGCTCTTCACTCTCCTTTACCTTGTAGAGGGGAGAAGGAAGCAGGGAGGGGGAAGCTATTGCTAGCCCCCTGGTTTTGTCCAGAGGGGGTTCTTGTGTTGTTTATAAGTTGTAAATAGATGTAAATACTGTATATTTTAATACAATAATAATGCAATAAACCAGTACATAATCATTGCATTTCATATTTTAGATTGTAGTTTTGCTTGTATGTACAGCTTCACTTGCTTCCAACTGAGATGGTCTGGCAATTTAATGCTGGGGGGGTGTGTGTGTGTGTGTGTGTGTATAACTTCAAGGCATCACATTAATGCAGCAATTTCCAGTGTGAAACTGCTGTGAGTGAAATCAGAGCTGTCCCTTTCTGCCTGAGGAAAGGTGGCACAAAATGAAGGGCACCATGGTTTGGCTGGACCTGCGCTGATGCCAACAGGCAGTGGTGCTCAGGCATGGCTGGTATCACTTAACCCAGAGTCTTTGACAGGCAGGCAGAAAGCCATACCTCTCTTGTTATGAAAAGTTAGCTAGGAAAATACACAGGGAGTACTGGCTGTGCTTTCCTCCTGCTAATTCTTCTCTCAGGAGCCCTGCTTTGAAGCCCTCTTGAATTACGTGCCTGACACTCACTTTGAACACACTCTCAAAATGATGAATGTCCCCCTGAGCAAGTTTTTATTTTGAAATACATTATTATACAGCCTTCTAGAGAGATGGAGTTGTCAACCATGTGAATGACAAGACCTGGTAGAAGACCAGCTCACGACCCCCCCCCCCCCACTGTCACTTGCACAAACCTTAAAGACAAAATAAAAGCAACTAATTAATCACCACTAACAGTCCACCTAAGAGAAAATGGTCCCAGCAGATGTAGAAACAAAGTGAGTGCTGGTTTGTTTATTTGTTCATTTTTAATTAGGAAACAGGTGCAGCTTTTTAGAAAAGATTACAGAATGTTAGGGGCTGGAAGGGACCTCGAAAGCTCATCCAGTCCCACCCCCTGCCAGAGCAGGAGCACCTAGAGCACATCACACTGGAATGCATCCAGGCAGCTCTTGAATATCTCCAGAGAGGGAGACTCCACAGCCCCCCTGGGCAGCCTCTTCCAGGGCTCTGTCACCCTCACAGGGGAAAAAAATTTCCTCCTGCTTCCATGGAACTTCCTATGCCTCAGCTTCCACCACTGCCCCTTGTGCTGGCATTGGGCATCCCCCAGCAGAGCCTGGCTTCAGCCTCTTGGCACTCACCCTGCACAGCTTTATCAACATGAATAAGGCTGGTCCCCAGCCCTTGCAACTATCTCCCTATTGAAACTGCAACGGAGATGCAACCCAGACCTTCTGCACATGAATGTGCATCCACGAGGGTATCTGAGAAGGCAGATGTGGTTGTGCCTTGGGCTAGTTCTGCATGGATTTTGCAGGTAGTCCCAGGTCACTCCTAGCTGGCTGTGCTCTGACCTGGGGCATCAGCTTTAGCATAGCACTGCACTGAAATTAAGAGGTGTTTCTTCTCCATTGAGAAGATGAGAGACTAAATTCTGCTGTGGCTGTACCCAGCTCACAACCAAGGCTGACTCTTCCCAGCTTAAACCTTGCTACAACTTTTCACAGAATCACAGAATCACCAAGGTTGGAATAGACCTCAAAGATCATCGAGTCCAACCTGTCACCACAGACCCCATGACTAGACCATGGCACCAAGTGCCACGTCCAGTCCCCTCTTGAACCTCTCCAGGGACAGTGACTACCTCCCCCTCCCTGGGCAGCACATTCCAAAGGCCAATTACTCTTTCTGGGAACAACTTTCTCCTCACCTCAAGCCTACACTTCCCCTGGTGCAGCTTCAGACTGTGTCCTCTTCTTCTGGTGCTGGTTGCTTGAGAGAAGAGACCAACTCCTTCCTGGCTACAACCTCCCTTCAGGTAATTGTAGACAGCAATAAGGTCTCCCCTGAGCCTCCTCTTCTCCAGGCTAAACAACCCCAGCTCCCTCAGCCTCTCCTCACAGGGCTGTGCTCAAGGCCTCTCCCCAGCCTTGTTGCCCTTCTCTGGACACCTTCAAGTGTCTCGATGTCCTTCCTAAACTGAGGGGCCCAGAACTGGACACAGGACTCGAGGTGTGGCCTAACCAGTGCTGAGTACAGGGGCACAATGACCTCCCTGCTCCTGCTGGCCACACTGTTCCTAATGCAGGCCAGGATGCCATTGGCCTTCTTGGCCACCTGGGCACACTGATGGCTCATGTTCAGGCAGCTATCAATGAGCACCCCCAGGTCCCTCTCTGTCTGGCAGCTCTCCATTCACTCTGACCCCAGCCTGTAGCTCTGCATGGGGTTGCTGTGGCCAAAGTGCAGCACCTGGCACTTGGATTTGTTGAATGCCATCCTGTTGGACTCTGCCCATCTGTCCAGTCGGTCAAGGTCCCTCTACAGAGCCCTTCTGCCCTCCAACTGACCAACATCTGCTCCCAACTTGGTGTCATCTGCAAATTTGCTGATGATGGACTCAATGCCCTCATCCAGATCACCAATAAAGATGTTAAAGAGCATAGGGCCCAGCACTGATCCTTGGGGCACACCACTAGTGCCTGGCTGCCAGCTCTCTGGGCTCAGCCTCCAGCCAGTTCCTAACCCAGCTCAGAGTACTACTGTCCAAGCAGGAGCTGACAGCTTGGCCAGGAGTTTGCTGTGGGGGAAGTTTCAAAGGCCTTGCTGAAGTCCAGGTAGACCACATCCACAGGCCTCCCCACATCCACCAGGCAGTCACCTGATCATAGAAGGAGATCAGGTTGGAGAGGCAGGACCTGCCCTTCCTAAATCCATGTTGGCTGGACCTGAGCTCTTGGCCATCCTTCATGTGGTGTTTGCTATAAATCTGTGAAAAAACCCAACACCAACCACAACCACAAAACAAAACACAACCACAATCTTTATAGTGAGGGGGGGGAAAAATCCTACACTGTGTTATCCACTATGTGCTTTTTAATTACATAAGTAAACAACCTATCAGAAATCTGAAATACTAGCTGGACTTTTGGGTGAAGAAGCCAGGGATTTCTGAGACCTAGGAAAGGATGCAAAGATGAATGTTTCCTGGGGCATTTAATCACAAAGTAAGGAGAGCTCTGATGCAAAGTAACAGCCAATCTCTCCAGGCTGCACGTAGCATTGCTAGGAAACCTACAGATCGGCTATCACACTTACCTGGGTTGTTTCACATCAAGGGAAAAACAGAGGCAAGGGCAAAGAACAGACTCAGGGCCTTGGATCTCTGCGTTCAGAGCCATAATTAGGGGAACTCAGGTCACATCACCTTTCTTTTTCACTATCGCTTTGGACCAAACGATCTGTCCTGCTTTTCATTTCAGCACACTTCACAAAGGAAACCCCAGGGGGCAGGGGATGGTTTCTGGCAGAACAGCCTTATCTTTGCCATCAGAGCTGTCTCCTGGAAGAGCTCGATTTTGCAGCAAGAGGAATGACTGGAATCTGGACGCCTTGTCAGTGCTCAGATCATTAAACCTACCATTTAAAGAAACCCCACACTTTTCATGCAAGTGGGAGGGAAAAAGCAAACATCATCACCAAACCTTGGAAGGGCTGGGCACAACCCCAATCCATTCTGTGTGCCACTTGGATGCTTGATTTCTAAGTTGTGCAAGCCATCCAACCCTCACCTGAGGAATGTAATCAAGTTCAGCAAAGCCAGTCTCTGGAGGCAGGGCTGAATCACAGAATAGTCAGGGTTGGAAGGGACCTCAAGGATCAGACAGTTCCAACCTCCCCTGCCATGGGCAGGGACACCTCACACTGCAGCAGGTTGCTCACAGTCACATCCAGCCTGGCTGCAAACACCTCCAGGCATGAGGCTTCCACCACCTCCCTGGGCAACCTGTGCCAGGCTCTCACCACCCTCATGGGGAACAACTTCTTCCTAATACCCAATCTGAATCTACCCATTTCTAGTTTTGCTCCATTCCCCCCAGTCCTGTCACTCCCTGACACCCTAAAAAGTCCCTCCCCAGCTTTTCTGTAGCCCCCTTCAGATACTGGAAGGCCACAATTAGGTCTCCTTGGAGCCTTCTCTTCTCCAGACTGAACAGCCCAAATTCCCTCAGTCTGTCCTCACAGCAGAGGAAATCCAGCACTCTGATCATCCTCTTGGCCTGCTCTGGACACCTTCCAGCACCTCCAGATCCTTCTTGTAATAGGGACTCCAGAACTGGACACAGTGCTCCAGGTGGGCTCTCAGCAGAGTGGAGTAGAGGGGGAGAATCACATCCTTTGCCCTGCTGGCTATGCTTCTCTTGATGCATCTCTGAAGTTGACACCCTCATCACACAGTCTCCAATTCAGCTGTGTATTTTGCCTAAGTACCAGAATCACAACATCAATAGATAATGTTTTTTCCCAATAGGCCACCCACTGACTTCAGAGGGAAGGGCAAACCTGCACAAGGACCTACTTGTTGGTAAAATACTCAGGTCCACTGAAACCCATGTCACCAGCGTCCAACAATGTCTGGTGGGCATGGAGTTAAACTCCTTTAAAGAGCAGCTGCAAGAAATGAGAAGGCTCCCATTTCCATGCTCTATTCACAGTTAAACTTAGAACCAAGATGTAATAAATAAATTTCTCCCTTACAAGTGTGTGCAAGCTCATCTCATGCAAAGAAGAAAAGGCCACTCTGCCCACAGAGTCCAGTCTTATCCCTTTGACATTTTTTTTCACCCTTCCCATACTTGCATCTGTTTCTGTGCTCTCAGGACCCCCTCCTCGTTTGCAATAAGCACATCACCCTCTTGGTCTCTCTGCAACTCACATATCTGTTTGAATAGCTTTGCTCTATAACTTACTCCATATGTTTGCTTCCCTGCAAGAGGCAATGGATATAAACTACAGCACAGGAGGTTCCACCTCAACATGAGGAGGAACTTCTTCACTGGGAGGGACCCAGAGCACTGGAGCAGGCTGCCCTGTGATAGGACTAGGGGCAATGGAGCAAAACTAGAAGTGGGTAGATTCAGATTGGATGTTAGGAAGAAGTTGTTCCCCATGAGGGTGGTGAGACACTGGCACAGGTTGCCCAGGGAGGTGGTGGAAGCCTCATGTCTGGAGGTTTTTAAGGCCAGGCTGCCTGTGGCTGTGAGCAACCTGCTGTAGTGTGAGGTGTCCCTGTGGCAGGGGGGTTGGAACTAGATGATCCTTGAGGTCCCTTCCAACCCTGAAAATTCTTTGATTCTATGACAGCGTTGGGGCTGATTTCTTCTTTCTTGAATTTACAGCAAGGAGCTTCAGTGTTTCTAAAAAAAACAGAAGAGGAAGGTGCTGCCAGAAGTCAGCTACTTTGTCAGTTACCAGAATCTGACTCTGAATCATTGCTTGGCCCCAAACATCTCTCCAGCCAAGTGGTGTGAGTGAGCAGTGAAAGCCTGGAGAGAGCACTGTGAGCCTGTGCACAGGCTGAAGGAGATGGGCGAACAAGAGGCCGATTCAGAGGACCTGGAAGGGATCCCAGAAAAACAAACAGTGGAAATGCTTCAGCCACTGAACTGGACCATCAGTGAGCCTCTCAAAGAGGGCACTGCTACAGCCAGCTCCCAGCAAAGGCTAATGGTAAGCCACAAGGATACCACTATCCCTGCTGCTTGGTATCACATCCTCTGCAGCACAATGCAGCACAGCACAGCACACCTCCTCTTTGGCACTGCTTCTTTCACACTGTTTCCAGAGAGCAAAGCACACTCCTGGCAGTGAAAGAGGCTGCACTGCTGCTAGGCTCATCCAGCAGTATTTTGCATTTTGGGTGTACTCATGGGAAATCGCTTACTCATTTTGCTCCATGGGAAGGCAGGCAGCCCCAACACCCCAAGAATAATTTGAAGTCATTAATAATAATACACTGATATATAGAACTTTTCATCCCAAAGGATGAAAAAAGCAATTTACAATCTCAAAGCAATTTTCAGAGCGTAATAGTTTGTGCTTGAAGGCACAGGCTGCAGTAGCACTCCGGTGTGCCTGGGCGTGCCCACACGTGTTGCACGTGGAGGAGCTGACATCCACCCCCCCTGGCACCCCCATGCAAGTACACCTTCTTGTCTATGGCTTAAAAACCCCAAACAACTAAGTAACCAAACCTGTTAAACTACAGAAGCACAGAATCAGCCAGGTTGGGAGAGACCTCCAAGACCATCAAGTCCAACTGATCACCCAACCCTAACTAATCAACTAGACCACGGCACTAAGTGCCTCATCCAGACTTTGCTTAAACACCTCCAGGGATGACGACACACCACCCCCCACCCCATCTCCCTGGGCAGCACATTCCAATGGCCAATCTCTCTTGCTGGGAAGAACTTCTAAGATCAAGCCTAAACTTCCCCCTGCACAGCTTGAGACTGTGTCCTCTTGTTCTGGTGTTGGTTGCCTGGGAGAAGAGACCAACCCCCACCTGGCTACCTTGAGGTTGTTGTAGACAGCAATAAGGTCTCCCTGAGTCCCCTCTTCCCAAGTTAAACACCCCCAGCTCCCTCAGCCACTCCTCATAGGGGTGTGCTCCAGACACAAGATCTCTCTTCCCCTTGTTTCAACTCCTTCCTTGGGAGCAGTTCCCCGGGAACTGTCCTGGGAACAGTTCGCATAGGAGCTCAGAAATTAAAACAGTTCAAAGGAGATTAGAGGACAAGGTCAGGTAGAATAATCCCCATTGCTACTTCATGCAGCTAGTTTTCATTACAATGAAATGAAGAGGTGCTAAAAATAGGTGTGAGTACAAAGCATTGTCAGTACCCAGACTCCTATCATTGGCAACTCTGGCAATTAGTTTATGAATCCTCCCAGTGCAGATAAAGCTTTAAAAACACACTGCTGAGATCTGGACTGGGGGGAGAGGAAGGAAGGAAAAGAAAAGAAAAGAAAAATAAAGAGACCATGTCAAATATTTATAGAGTCATGAATCTGCTTGTGTGAAGGTAAGACCACAGAATGGTAGTGGTTGGAAAAGACGTCTGGAGGTCATTTAGTTCAATCTCCCTACTAAAGCAGTTTCACATAGACCAGGTTGCCTGGGACCACATCCAGGCTGAGAAGCAAACTCCATAAACTCTCTGGGCATACTGTTTCAGTGCTCTGTCACCCTCAAAGTAAAGTTTTAACTCATGTTCTTGTGTTCCAATTTATGCTCATTACCCCTTGTCCTGTCTCTGGGCACCACTGAAGAGAGTCATAGAATCATAGAATTGTCAGGGTTGGAAGGGACCTCAAGGATCAGCCAGTTCCAACCCCCTGCCATGGGCAGGGACACCTCACACTGCAGCAGGTTGCTCACAACCACATCCGCCTGGCCTTAGAAACCTCCAGGCATGAGGCTGCCACCACCTCCCTGGGCAACCTGTGCCAGTGTCTCACCACCCTCATGGGGAACAACTTCTTCCTCACATCCAATCTGAATCTACCAATTTCTATTTTTTTTTCCATTCCCCCCAGTCCTATCACTCCCTGACACCCTATAAGGTCCCTCCCCAGCTTTCTTGTAGGCCCCATTCAGATCCTGGAAGGCCACAACAAGGTTTCCTCGAAGCCTTCCCTCCTCTGGACTGAACACCCCCAACTCTCTCAGACTCATAGAGCATCTCCAGTCCTCTGCTCATCCTCATGGCCCTTCTCTGGATACCTTCCAGCACCTCCAGATCCTTGTTGTAATAGGGGCTCCGGAACTTGACACAGTGCTCCAGTGGGGGTCTCACCAAAGTGGAGTAGAGGGGGAGAATCACCTCCCCTGCCCTGCTGGCCACACTTCTCTTGATGCAGCCCAGGATGTGATTGGCTTTCTGGGCTGCAAGTGCTCACTGCTGGCTCATGTTAAGCTTTTCATCCACCAGCACCCCCAAGGCCTTTTCTTCAGGGCTGCTCTCAACCCAGTCCCTGCCCAGCCTATATCGGTGCCTGAGATTGCCCTGACCCAGATGCAGGATCTTGCATTGGGACCTCATTTTTCTTGCCACCTGTCCTTTAGATATTTATAAGCATTGGTCAGATCCATAAAACCAAGCATCCCACATATCAGGTTGTGCTCTGGAAAAACAGAAGAATCTGCTCTTCTGTGCCTGCTATCCCACTTGCATCCATGAATTCTTTTATAGGACTGCAGTGAAATTTTCATTAAGCATGTGAGGCTTTAAGGAATCATTTGTGTGCATTAAAATCAATATTGAATTGTATTGCTCACTGGCAAATCACTCCAGCAGCATTACACTAAATGTTTTAGACCATACTGAATGAGTGATGATGGTATAACCCCGTTCTGAGGAACCTTTGATTTGCATTGAGTGCAGGGCTGTTATTTGATTCTTAAGCAGCCTTTATCAGCATCAAAGGGATATAACGGAAATATGTTGCAAGGATTTCAAACCTCGATGGCTGCTGATACCTATGATTCTACAAACCCACAGACAGAAATTAGGATAGGACAGGCTATTACAGCTCCAAATAAACTTTTAAGCAATTTAGGAATACATTAAAGGAAGGCTCAGAGGACCAAGGAACTGACTCACATGGCTCCTGGTGAGTATGCAATGACAGATAGCAGAGCACAGCAAAGAGCATGCTTGCTGCCAAGCAGAGTGGGTGTGCAAAAGCCAACAGCCTGCCCTCCCCTAAACTTTACAGATAAAACCTGTCAAGTCAGGATCCTGCCTGCATTGCACAGCTATGAAAATCCCAGCAAACTTTCTGGTTTTGAACACCAGCTTCAGTGGTGCCTGAAGTGTTTCAACTCTGCCTTGCAGAGCACTGGGCCTGAATGGGTTTCCTCCCAGGATGGGATGGCAGTTCACACGTGTTCTGAAAGCTCCTAACACCAAAGTTTTGCTCTATTTGGAGTACTCTGTCTGACATTAAACATGAACACAAGATGAGGCCTCCTGCCATAGCAGAGCCATAGTGATGCTTCTCTTGTCTTGCTGTAGAAAGGGAAGAATCCACAGCTTCCTTTAAGGATAAAAAGCCTTGAGCATTTCCTAAGATTGTGTTCAAAGCAGACTATCAACAAGGTGCCAATAACAAAACTCTGCTTTCACTGCAGTAGGATGGAAATTGCTTTCCAATTTTGTGCACTCCTCATTACTGTACACACATGTGTCTCTCTAAATAGATACAGTTAAATATGTATATCATGGAATGGCTCAGGTTGGAAGGGACCTTAGAGTTCATCTACTCCAACCTCCCTGTCATGGGCAGGGACACCTCTCAACCAGGCTTGCCTGCACAAGGCTTCAGCCTAGCCTTCCAAAATGAGAAGAGATAAACATCTTTCTCCACAATCTTACCAGGAACTGAGTCATCACCTCTATGAGAATCCTGTCAGGATCCACCTTGAGCATCCTCTTCCACTTTCAAGCCTTCCTTTCTGGACCAGCAAGTCAAGAGGAATGCTGAGTAACCTTTGGGCAGTGCTTCTCTGCTCTGTTCTCCATTATGGTCCTTTGTGTCTTCTCACAGTACGACAGCAGCTCATAGGAACTTTATTATTTCTGATGGAGTCACACTTTGTATGCTAGACACATATGTATTTCTGTTTAAAAAAATAAAGGTAAGATTTCCAAGGGCTAGAGTTTTTATATTGGTTTATGGCATGGGCTGCTGAGAAAGGCATTATACAGAAAATTAATGACAGGTTGTTTCACTTTGTTTTTAAAACCAGGCTTCTCTGAGCTCCTCCTCAAAGGAATAGATGAAACTCTCTCCCCAAATTAACAACAAATAATACATACAGTGGCCAGATCTTCAAATTACTCTAAATTGCGTGGAACATCGACCTGAATGTGGTTACAGCAGTTTACATCACTGCAAAACTTGACTGAAATGAATATTGCAGGCAGTTTAGTAACACTGGTACGGGCTGTTCCCATTTGTTTATTTAATAGCTAAAGTTAAGTGTAAATTTGCACATAATAAATGTGTTAATGACTATATTTATATGCACACACTTCTGTCAAAACTTCTAATGAGGCCTGAAGCACAACAACAAACCAGCAACAAAGCTGAATATTCAAGCCTGTGCCTAAGAGCAGCAGTCTTCCCCCATTCACTCATGAATGCAAACGCCTCCAGAGAAAACAGAACCAGGCAGACAAAAGGGCAGATTTGGGGGGAACCATACAGACTACTGTGTGCTGTGGGAGCACCACACCCTCCCACCACAGCAGTCTTCCTGTGGTCCAGCACTACATGCAGTAGGGGTATTGATGCTGGCATGGCTCCCTTGAGTTAAAAAAGGTAGAAATTAGAATAGAATAGAATAGAATAGAATAGAATAGAATAGAATAGAATAGAATAGAATAGAATAGAAGTACAGTAGAAGAAGTAGAATAGAATAGAATAGAATAGAATAGAATAGAATAGAATAGAAGTACAGTAGATAGAATAGAATAGAATAGAATAGAATAGAATAGAATAGAATAGAATAGAATAGAATAGAATAGACCAGACCAGGTTGGAAGAGACCTTTGAGATCATCAAGTCCAACCTATCATCCAACACCACCTAATCAACTAAACCATGGCACCAAGCACCCTATCAAGTCTCCTCCTAAATACCTCCAATGATGGTGACTCCACCACCTCCCTGGGCAGCCCATTCCAATGGGCAATAGAATCACAGAATTGTTAGGGTTGGAAGGGACCACAAGGATCAGCCAGTTCCAACCCCCCTGCCATGGGGACACCTCACACTACATCAGGTTGCTCACAGCTACATCCAGCCTGCTGTTAAAAACCCCCAGGGATGAGGCTTCCACCACCTCCCTGGGCAACCTGTGTCACTGTCTCACCACCCTCCTGAGGAAGAACTGCTTCCTAATATCCAGCCTCAATCTATGCACTTCTAGTTTTGCTCCATTGCCCCTAGTCCTATCACAGCCTGACACCCTAAAAAGTCCCTCCCCAGCTTTCTGTCTCATTCTACACTAAATATGGGACAGGCTGAAAAAGACAAGTATTTACACTCTGTATATACATATAGCTTCAAAACAGCATTCTAATGTTAGCTGTATAGGAAGACTGCTCAAAGACCTCTTACCTGTAAAAAAGCAAAGCTCCCAGCAACTCAAATCACAAATCCCAGTTCCACAGACAGGCAGGAACCCTTGCAACCTTGTCTATAAGTAAAATTTTATCTCATAAGTAGAAAAAAAAATCAAATTAAAGGCTGTACTTCCAGTTAAATGGACAGCAATAGATGCTGCAGAACTCGTTCCTGCTCTACCACCCTCAAATTCACTCATCAATACCCACACTGGCAGGTGTTGCTCACCCCACAAATGACAGCATTCCTCAAGCCATACAGGAAGGACCTGAGGTTTTCAGTTGCTGTGGCTATGTTAGGCCTTTCAATTCTTTTAAAAGATTACCAAATAGATCAGAAAATGAAAATTTAAAAGAAATACACATCTGATTTGTTTTGGTTTCGTTTGGTTGGTTTGGTTTTGTTTGGTTTTGTTTGTCCTTTTTTATTTTTACTCTTAAAAATGACTGGAAATTCCAATCAAAACATCTCCACGTGGACAAATACAACTTGTACAGGCAAAAATAACATGATCAAAACTTCTATACAGAGAGAGTGATTGCCCATTGGAATGGGCTGCCCGGGGAGGTGGTGGAGTCACCATCATTGGAGGTGTTCAGGATGGGGTGCTTGGTGCCATGGTTAATTGATTAGGTGGTTGGACTGGTTGATAGGTTGGATGTGATGATCTTGAAGGTCTCTTCCAACCTGGTTTATCCTATTCTATGCTATGCTATGCTATCCTATCCTATCCTATCCTATCCTATCCTATCCTATCCTATCCTATCCTATCCTATCCTATCCTACCCTACCCTACCCTATTCTAATCACAGAATCACAGATTCTAAGTGAAGTTTTGATCACATTTTTTCACCTGTGCAGTTTGGATATTTTAATTGGAATTCACAGTCATTTTTATTGCTATCTTTTCTTTTTATTGCAGCCTTTCCCATTTTATCTTTTTTTGTTTTTAAATCTCCAATCCACTGAACAGGAGGGATGGGCAACAGTCGTCGGAATCTTAGCTTTTAATTGCTGTGCAAGTTGTTTCATGGGGATTTAGCAAAAGCATTAAAATGGTTTAATTGTTTAAAATGTTTCTCAGTACTAGAAGCTTCATTAGAAGGTCAGCAATGCAACTGCCTGTTCTACAAAGAAGCAGGGTGGTGAGACACTGGCACAGGTTGCCCAGGGAGGTGGTGGAAGCCTCATCCCTGGAGGTTCTTAAGGCCAGGCTGGATGTGGCTGTGAGCAACCTGATGTAGTGCGAGGGGTCCGTGCCCATGGCAGGGGGGTTGGAACTGGATGACCTTGAGGTCCCTTCCATCCCTGACAAGTCTATGATTCGCCTTCCCCTTCGCCCCCCGCGGCGGGCAGGGCCCGTGCTTTCCTTACGCTGCGCGACAGCGGCCGCTGGAGGGCGCCCTGACACGGCCCGGGCCGCTTCGTGGCGGGGAAAGCGGCAAGCGGCGGCAAGCGGCGGCAAGCGCTGCCCGCCTCCCGTTAAGGCGCAGAGACGCTGCCGTCGCTCTGCGCATCCCGTTTTCTCTTCTCCCCTGCCCACTGTTGTGAAAGCGAGGCCTGGCAGCGATCAGTACCCGAAGTGTGACATCGGGAGGATGTTGCTTGAATCGGTGCGCTCAGCTCCGCAGCAGCGCTACGGGGCCACCTCAGCCCAGCTCCGCAGCAGCGCGACGGGGCCACCTCAGCCGCCAACGACGAACAGCCGCTTTCGGGAGGAGATTAACCTCCGAGGGGTGCCAGCAGGTTCGAGTCAGCATGCTTCGAACTTGGACTCTGAGTCCAGCTTTAGCAATCCCTAGCATCCATATAGGCTGGGCAGCGACTGGCTTGAGAGCAGCCCTGGAAAAAAAAGGGCTTGGGGGTGCTGGTGGATGAGAAGCCCAACACGAGCCAGCAGTGTACACTCACAGCCCAGAACGCCCATCACATCCTGGGCTGCATCAAGAGAAGTGTAGCCAGCAGGGCGAGGGAAGAGATTCTCCCTCTCTACTCTGCTTTGGTGAGACCCCACCTGGAGTACTGCATCCAGTTCTGGAGCCCCTATTGCAAGAAGGATCTGGAGCTTGGATATTAGAAAGAAGTTCTTCCCCATGAGGGTGGGGAGACACTGGAACAGGTTGCCCAGGGAGGTGGTAGAAGACTCGTCCTCATCCCTGGAGGTATTTAAGACCAGACTGGATGTGGCTCTGAGCAGCCTGATGTAGTGTGAGGTGTCCCTGCCCATGGCAGGGGGGTTGGAACTGGATGATTGTTGAGGTCCCTTCCAACCCTAACAATTCTATGATTTTCATAACTCAGTTCCTCGCTGCTCTGACAGAGATGTATAGCACGGGTATGCAAAGCCAGTGTGCTGGTGTCAGGGACAATTAAGATCTGTACTCCTGTGCCCATTAGCTGAGTGATTTGGGGCTGCTGGAAAGGTTTAGTCATTCCTGCAGGGGATAAAGGACATGGATACTCTGTCTGGGGATATTGATTGAGAAGGACACAAACGGCAGCGAGGATACCTTTTCAGTGACACATAAGTTAATGATTTAGTGATTCACACAAGAAAAGCTGCCTTGCCACCTTTGGTAATTGTTTGCATTGCAGATAGTGCCATGTGAAGTGACCTTGTCAAGTTAGCAAAAGCCCAGAGCACCATGCAGCAGGTAACTCACTGGCCAATTACAGTGATTTCATCAATAAGTGAATCTCTGCATGCGCACACACACACAGAGTCTGTCTTCCATCCTTGCTCAGCACAATTTCTAGGAGCTCTTTTTAGTACAGAGCAGTTCAGCACTGGATTTCTCTTCTGCTTATCCCATCCCTTCACAAAAGGCACCAGCAAGCCCAACTCAGGCTAATAGACAGGAAAACTCAATCCTGCTCCCCTCCCCCTTTTCTTCTCCACCCCCCTCTACACCCCCCCCCAAAGGAGGAGAGCCAAAGGAGGAAATCTGCCTAACTGTTGGAGAACCACAATGCTGTAGCAGAGCACAGTTACTCTCCAATTTGCTCACAAGCGGCAGGCACAGCAAAGCAAACACAAACGTGAACTGTGATCTCAGAAAGAGTAAGAAATGGTCTCAGCTGCAGGATTACAGGCCTCAGGAGACTGTTAATGGGCTACAGTGACTGTCACCTGCAGGCTACTGTTTGGCTCAAATTCACACTGGCTGAAAGTTTTCACCAGATGAGGACTTGGCGGTCTGTCTGGAATAAGCTGGTGCCTTCCTATCTGCCTTTAAAATCACTCTTCCAATTCCCACTAACTTTGTTATTGGGTCTGGTTTATGCTTTCTCATCTGCACTGGGATTTAGTTATTTTTCACATTTCACACCTATCTGCAGTAAATTTAAAGAACACTGGTGTAGAGGGGGCAGTTTTTGAGGCTGTGTAGTTTAAATTTGCTCAGTAAAGCCAATGGTCTATGCATTCAAAAGCACAGCTCTCCATCTTGCTATAAGAAAAAGTATGTGCAGGCTTTTGTTCTCCCCACTTAAAAACAGCTGCCTTTTCACTCTGGATGCACAGGGTCTTACCTCTCACTTGGTAAAACTCCTCACAAGGCAAAGCAGGATAGCTTTACAAGAATCATAGAAGGAAGGAACCTCAACCACCTCCCTGAGCAACCTGTTCCAACATTCCACAACCCTCATAGTAAAGAACTTGTTCCTGATATCAAATCTAAATCTGCCCTTCTCTAGTTCAAAGTCATTGCCCCTCGTTCTGTCACTTCAGGCTTTTGTAAACAGTCTCTTTCCATCCTTCCTCTAGCCCCCTTCAGGTACTGGAAGGTTGCTATTAGGTCTCCTCAGAGCCTCCTCCAGGCTGAACAACCCCAGCTCCCTCAGACTGTCCTCAGACCAAAAGCTTGGCTAGACATTTTCCTCCTCCTTGAATTTGGGGCAGAGGGAAATAAATGATAATTTGATATCATCACAGAATGTTTCCAATTGGAAAAGACTTTTATTGAGTCCAACCACTAACCTAACACCATCAAAGTCACCACTAAACCATGTCACAGAATCACAGAAAACATCTGGTTGGAAGAGACCTCCAAGCTCATCCAGTCCAACCTTCAACCCAGCACTGAAAGGTCAACACTAAACCATGGCCCTAAGCACCAGCTCCACACACTGCTGCAACACCTCCAGGGATGATGACTCCAGCACTGCTCTGGGCAGACCATTCCAATGTCTGAGAACCCTCTCTGGGAAGAAATATTTCCTAGCACCCAGCCTGAACCTCTCCTGTTGCTAGCCCTGTCCCTTGCCACCAAGGAGAAGAGGCTGCCCCCTCCTTGCTCCAACTTCTTCTCAGGCAGTTGTCCCTTCAGCCTTTTAAATATCTCCATGGACAGTGACTCAGCCCCTTCCCTGGGTAGCCTGTTCCACTGCTTGACAACATTTCAGTGAAGAAACTTGTTCTAATACCCAATCTAAACCACCCCTTGTACAACTTGCCCTTTACCTCTTGCCCTATTGCATGTTAATTAGGAGAACAAACTGACACCCACCTCTCTACAGCCTCTTCTTATAGCTGTGGAGAGCAAGAGGGGCTTCCCCTCAGCCTCCCTTTCTCCAGGCTGAACAACCCCAGTTCCCTTAGCTGCTCCTCATAAGACTTGTGCTCTAAGCCCTTTACCAGCTTCATTGCCTCTCTTTGGACATGCTCCAGTACCTCAATGTCTTTTTTTATTATGTTAATATTAAAATGTCCACAGGGATTTGTAGCTTCTCCATTAAAGTATTCAACATGAACAATGTATTTCATGGTCTCTATGTTTTTTAACAGAATTCTGTGACAGAACCACCCCATTCTCCTTGAAGCTAATGGAAGATTCATGGTTTAGATCACTTACATTCACTATCTCCTGAAATACACACGTGTACCAGATCATGCTGCTTCCCAGCACCCACTGCACCTGCCTCTGAAATGGAGTAACCTTATGAAGGTGTCTAAGCTAGAGGGGAACCCAAACATTTTTTCCTAAATGGGACCCTGACAGGCTGGACAGATGGGCAGAGTCCAACAGCATCCAAGTGCTGGGTTCTGCACATTGGCCACAGCAACCCCATGCAGTGCTACAGGCTGGGGTCAGAGTGGCTGGAGAACAGCCAGGCAGAGAGGGACCTGGGGGTACTGGTCAATGGGAGGCTGAACATGAGCCTGCAGTGTGCCCAGGCAGCCAAGAGGGCCAATGGCATCCTGGCCTGCATCAGGAACAGTGTGGCCAACAGGAGCAGGGAGGTCATTCTGCCCCTGTACACTGCACTGGTTAGGCCACACCTTGAGTCCTGTGTCCAGTTCTGGACCCCTCAGTTTAAGAAGGACATCGAGACACTTGAAGGTGTCCAGAGAGGGGCAAAGAGGATGGGGAGAGGCCTTGAGCACAGCCCTGTGAGGAGAGGCTGAGGGAGCTGGGTTGTTTAGCCTGGAGAAGAGGAGGCTCAGGGAGACCTACAACTACCTGAAGGGAGGTTGTAGCCAGGAGGAGGTTGGTCTCTTCTCCCAGGCAACCAGCACCAGAACAAGAGGACACAGTCTCAAGCTGCACCAGGGGAGGTTTAGGCTGTAGGTTAGGAGGAAGTTCTACACAGAGAGAGTGATTGCCCATTGGAATGGGCTGCCCAGGGAGGTGGTGGAGTCACCATCATTGGAGGTGTTTAGGAGGAGACTTGATGGGGTGCTTGGTGCCATGGTTTAGTCGATTAGGTGGGGTTGGATGATAGGTTGGACGTGATGATCTTGAAGGTCTCTTCCAACCTGGTTTATTTGATTCTATTCTAATTATGTGCAGCTACCCCACTGGTGTGACTCCAGTTTTGTTTCGGTGGCACTATGCCTGTACAAAACTCAAGTACCACTGGAGGTAAGTCAAGCCCAAGACTTTCAAAGTCCCATCCTGATTTCATGAGGGATTAAGCTACCTTGGGAGCACTAGGTACTCAATCTCTTCCCTTTTCTTCACTCTAATTAAAGAAAATCCTTCAGCTAAAAGCACAACTTCTTTGATGTGGTTTACTCACACCCTCCCCCTGAAAATGTACAATGTTAATCATGTAGATCACAGTGAACATTACCAGTCTAAAGGGAAGTGACAGATGACTGTGACTGCCATTAAATGTTTATTGCATCCCTACCACGTAATGCAGAGATGGCAGGGAACACGTAATGTTTATTGCTCTGGTGGGAGAATGGAGAAATTATTGGATTTTCTCTCTTAATCTGTTTAGATCTTGCAGTGGGGGCATTAGGCAGAATAATTTAGGGACAGTGCCCCCATTCAGTATGCTAAGTAGTGTTTGTCACTCATTGCATTATGTGGCAGTAACAGCTGTAAGAGTCCTGCACACTGCAATAAGACTGAATCAGAGGGGAAAGTAGCTGATGGGAGTCTTCTGTTATCAAAGGATGCTATTAGTGTCCATTCTAAAGTGTTTCTCTCAACTAAGGGGCAAAATCCCCTAAAAAAAATGATAAAATGCAGTACTAACTTTGGGCATGTATTTACTCCTAGGAGCTGGTGATATTATAACCTGTGTGATGTGTGGCTTTAATAAAACACCACTGTGCTCCTTCAACTCTGCTTTATCTCCACGTAGCTCTTCAGCCTCTGCTGAGGCTGAAAACTTCAAAGTTTAATGAACTCAGCTTCGTGGTAGCTCCTGGAGGTCAGTGAGTTTAAGAGGATCTTTGTGCTCAAGTGAGGACACGAAGCCATTAGAGGGTGCAAGTACAAAATAAATAATCAGAGATGTGGGCAGGATCCAACGCACTGTTCCAGCTTCGCTCTTGCTGCACACCCTCTATCATTCAAAAATTATACCTTGCTATCTCGGCAAACTCCAGCCCAGAACATGTGTTTCTAACACTGAATTTGCAGCCTGGCTTCTGCAGCAGGCTCTGCTGCAGCAGAGGAATGGTTACATGGCTACAACTTCTGCCGCACCTTAGCCCCGGGACCACATCCCACTCTCCGCTGGTCAGAACCCCGAAGGCTCGAAGGCTCGTTGTGGATCTGTCAGCAGGTGGGTTTTCCAGAAGTTGATTAATCCTTTGAACATCTGATCTCAACACTGTCCTCACAATTTTGCTAATTCAGGCTTCCTCAGCAGATTTCTAGGGCTTCCTGACTTGAACCTAGCAATGGTTGCTATTGACAAGCTAAGTGGCCAGCTGTGGCTCTTTCATACAACCTCTCGTTATTGCTGCTCTAGCATCTTCCTCCTCCAGCCCTTACATTTATTTGTGTGAGGTAATTGATAGGTAGCCCTAGAAACCAACAGCCTTTGTTCACATACAGGTAGATTTAACTCAGCAGCAAAATAAGGCTTCTCTGAGAGATCCTACTGCCACGCTGTCGCAGCACCATTAAAAGTGTATCTTTCTCAGAGACTTCAGTAAGCATTTGCTCCTCATGTTTGAGCACTGAGCTTAGCTTAGCAGAGCCCTCAGAGGCTATGTGCTTTTCCTGAGCCCATGTTGCTTCACTTCTGTTCACAGAATCACAGAAGGTTAGGGGCTGGAAGGGACCTTGAGAAACCATGCCGTCTAACCCCCCTCCCAGAGCAGAGCACACAGGAACACATCCAGGCAGGTTTTGAATATTTCCAGAGAGGGAGATTCCACAACCCACCCTGGGCAACCTCTTCCAGTCTTCTGTCACCCTCACAGGGAAATAATTCTTTCTCATGTTTCCATGGCACTTCCTCTGCCTCAGCTTCCACCATTGCCCCTTGTGCTGGCATTGGGCATCACCCAGCAGAGCCTGGCTCTATCCTCCTGGCACTCACCCTGCACATTTTTATCAACAGGAATGAGGTCACCTCTCAGGCTCCTCCTCTCCAAGCTACAGAGCCCTCAGCTCCCTCAGGCACTCCTCATGAGGAAGATGTTCCAGTCTCCTGACCATCTTTGAGGCTCTGTGGCACTGCGTGGTTCTGCATGTGCAGGAGCATGTCTTCTGCAACCCTAATCCACTGCTCTTGGTGCTGCAAGAAGCTCTGCTCCTTTGCTGTTGTTTCCTATAGGACTGTGGGAGGAGGCAGCCATCTGCCTGGGCACATGGCAGAAGGCGCTGGAAGACTCCTCCTCTTTATGTGGCAGCCTGCATCCTCAGTAAACTCATACCAGGGGGAATGGAGCTGAATCCCTATGCAAAGCCATGGTTGCCAACTCAGTGTCACAGTACAAACAGTAGAGTTCATCTTGTTAACTGCTTTGAACAGCTTTATCTTCAGGCTTACCACTCTCTAACCTCCCCCAGGCCCTCATGCAAGTCACCACACTGCAGTCACAGCCAAGACTAGCACCCAGCTAGGGTGCCAAGGGGTGCACAGCTTTGCATTTGGTGACAGAACTTCCAGCCCTGCTAGCTCTGAATGTGGCAGCAACTTGCATGTGGAAGGACTCAAGATGCTGCTCTCACTGATCACTGATGATTGGGGTAACACTGAGCTGCTGCCACCCCCTTCACCACAAAAAGTCAAGCAGCACCAAAAAAAAGTCTATGCAAAGAAAGTTCCATATCATCTCCATACAGGGCTGGAAACACTGTATCACTCTTCTTGTGGCTACCATATGTGGTAGTTCAGGGGGATCAAAGATTCCACTTTAATAAGAGATCCAGGTCAGAAACTCAGGAAACGATTCTGACCTCAGCGCTTGGCCTGAGGAATTCGAGAGCCACAACTAAAGCGAGCTTCAATTCAGAATTCTCATTTACACATGAACAAACTCACAGGAGCAAAGCACTTCCATGGAGCCTTCTGCACCTTTCCAAGAGTAAAGGATCACAGAGATGGATAGCTCCTCTCCTGGGGGTGGGCAATTACCAGGTGAGACTAAGCGCTCAGCCGAGTCTGAACCTTTCTGCTTCTTTCCAAGGGCCTTTTATCAATTCAGTTTTCATGCCTTTTCCTTTGCCAGGTGAAATATTTGAATTGCTCTGTCTGATGGTGGGATATATATTCACAGTGAAAATCCCAGTCCTTCACACTGTGTGATTTTTTTACATTGAGCACAGGAACACTAAAAGTTTCTGCCTGACACCTTTCATTAAAGGACGAAAAAAGAAACCCCAACCCCACAACATAAACCAAACCCAACCCTGCACACATCTATCAAGTCTCTAGGTGTAATAATGAAATCAGGTTATTGCTAAAATAAGATCAATTTATGGTGCAAAAAAAAAAATCAATTCTAGCAATTTCCACTGCTAGACATATTGCTTTTATGTCCTTTTGTGTACAGGACTTCAACTAACTGAAAGCTGACACTCAGAAGTTCTCACATGAACAGCTTGGCTTTCCAAGAAACTCATGTGAAAAATGCCCCCATAAAAAGTATTTCTTAAGGGGTTACAGTGGAGCAAATGGAGCCCTCCTGGAAAAAGACTACAGCTCAGGAGAGCTGTAGCTGCAGTGGCAGAAGCTATCCATGCAGAAAGGTTTGGTCTCCTCCTGTGTCCTAGGGCTGCAGTGATGTGATGTGATGGTAGATAACGAATTTGTAAGCTTTACAGGCAAAGCTTTACAATACAATACAATACAATACACCAGGTTGGAAGAGACCTTCAAGATCATCGTGTCCAACCCATCAACCAATCCAACCCACCTAAATACAATACAGTACAATACATACAATCCAACCCACCTAAACAACTAAACCATGGCACCAAGCACCCCATCAAGCCTCTTCTTGAACGCCTCCAATGAAGGTGACTCCACCACCTCCCTGGGCAGCCCATTCCAATGGGCAATCACTCTCTCGGTATAGAACTTCTTCCTAACATCCAGCCTAAACCTGCCCTGGCGCAGCCTCAGACTGTGTCCTCTTGTTCTGGTACTGCCTGCCTGGGAGAAGAGACCAACCTCTGCCTGTCTACAACCTCCCTTCAGGGAGTTGTAGAGAGCAAGAAGGTCACCCCTGAGTCTCCTCCTCTCCAGGCTAAGCAACCCCAGCTCCCTCAGCCTTTCCTCATAGGGCTTGTCTTCCAAACCCCTCCCCAGCTTTGTTGCCTTTTTCTCTGGACACGCTCCAGCAAGTCAACCTCCTTCCTAAACTGAGGGGCCCAGAACTGGACACAGTACTCAAGGTGTGGCCTAACCAGTGCAGTGTACAGGGGCAGAATGACCTCCCTGCTCCTGCTGGCCACACTGTTTCTGATGCAGGCCAGGATGCCATTGGCCTTCTTGGCTGCCTGGGCACACTGCAGGCTCATGTTCAGCCTACAATCAACCAGCACCCCCAGGTCCCTCTCTGCCTGGCCTCTCTCCAGCCACTCTGACCCCAGCCTGTAGCACTGTCTGGGGTTGCTGTGGCCAATGTGCAGAACCCGGCACTTGGATGTGTTCAATCTCCTGCCCTTGGCCTCTGCCCATCTGTCCAGCCTGTCCAGGTCCCTCTGCAAAGCCTCTCTGCCCTCCAGCAGATCAACTCCTGCCCCCAGCTTGGTGTTGTCCGCAAATTTACTGCTGATGGACTCGATTAAGACAAAGAAAACTCAATCTTGTCTGCCTCTCAAATTTGGGAGATGAATAGTATTATGAAGGGAAGTTTTTATTGCTACATGTTAATCAGTCTTGGAAAGCCAAAGAGTGGAATAATACTCTTATGGAGCCAGTGAAACACCACACTGCAAACTTGGAAAGTCATTATGTTTTGAAGTTTGCTGGTCACTGCAGAACATCTGCAAACCACTCGTGCTATCTGATGATCTTTTTGGTGTTTGGTAATGTGGTACTAAAGGCACAAGTGAACAAAAGGCAGCCTGGGAATTATTTGTGAATTATACAATATTGGTATTCAGTAATTAAGCCGTAGAATTAGTTGGGAGAGGAGAGAATTAGACTTCAAAATTGCTCTACTGAGTAAAATATTTGTCTTCAATGTCAAACACATTTATTCAACTGAATCATGCAGACCTCTTTCCAAGCTCTGTGACTTTATGCCTACCAAAGGGCTTGAAAATGACTGACTTCCAGCTGAAGATGAAAGCATTTACCATACACTCACAGATGAATCCCCAACCCCCCTTTCATTCTCCAACCTCAGCAGTCAGCTAGAACTGCAATGAATTAAATCCCTATTCTTTATGTATGGGAATATCCTGGTTTATATAACCTCAGCATCACAGGCTCATAGGAAGGGGGCTGGAAGGGACCTCCAGAGGATCATTGAGTCCAATCCCCCCGTCAGAGCAGAACCATAGAATCCAGCACAGGTCACACAGGAATGCATCCAAATTGGTCTGCAAAGTCTCCAGAGAAGGAGACTCCATAACCTCTCTGGGCAGCCTCTTCCAGTGCTCTGGGACCCTCACAGTGAAGAAGTTCCTCCTCATGTTGAGGTGGAACCTCCTGTGTGTAGTCTATATCCATTGTCCCTTATCTTAGCACAGGGCACAACTGAGCAGAGCCTGTCCCTTCCTTCCTGACACCCAGCCCTCAGATATTTATAGACATTGATTAGATCCTCTCTCTGTCTTCTCTTCTCCAGACTAAACAGCCCCAGGTCTCTCAGCCTTTCCTCATCAGGCAGTCATTTCATCATCCTTGTAGCCCTCTGTTGGACTCTCTCAAGGAGATCTCTCTCCCTCTTGAACTGAGAAGCCCAGAACAATATTGCAGGTGAGGTCTCACCAGGGCAGAGTAGAGGGGAAGGAGAACCTCCCTTGATCTGCTGGACACACCCTTCAATGCACCCCAGGATCCCATTGGCCTTCTTGGCCACTGGTGCACACTGCTGTCTTATTTCCCTGACTCCTTTGTTTGACAGTAGGCTCCTGTAGGTAAATGTCTGCTACATATTCAGTTGTGATTCTACTGAAGCCAGTTTATAAAAATCCCTCTAACTTCCTGGAGAGCTCTCAGACAGTAAAGATTTGTTGCAGACTGCTATAACAGTGATTTACAGTTTATAAAGGAAGTATCCATTGGAGTATAGATTTAACTGTAAATAAGGGAAACTGTGGGCAAGAAAGAGAGGAATTTCATTGTGAAACATGCAAGGGACTATAAAATATCTGGAAGATGTCAGTGACTGCATTGGCTGTGATCACAGAGTGTGTTATCTATGCTCTGAAAGCTGATTCTCCTTTACTTAAAGTCAAGGGAGATAGTGGACATGTTGCTACTCAGCTTAAGAAGGCACTCCTCAAGCAAGTGCTGATATAATACCAGAGGGAGGCCCTGACTGTGCTAGTTTTGCAAAGGAGAGACAGCCAGCTTAAGCTTCTTTCAGACTGGCCTGAGTGTCACCACTGACAGCCACTCAAGAAACACCCAGGATGTGGAGCACTGCACAGCCTCCCACCAATTATCAAGCCTCTGGATACTTTGAGGTGGGTGGAACCTCTCTCTCCCTCTGACTTACCTACCCTCTTTCTCTGCTCCCACCTCCTGCTTTCAAAGGGTAAGGGCTATGTGAAGTCTCTCAGATTTTACTGGTTTGTTTTTCTCCCCACCCTCCAAAAGATTTGAACTGCCCAGACATCTTTCTCTAAACTATTATTTGCAATTGTAGAAGAATAATACACAGTAAGGTAAGATGCTTAGCATAGAGGCAGAAGGTGATGGAAGAAAGCATTAGATCGGAGCAGGAGAACACATTAATGTGTTTCAGTTGCTTTTGACTCTCTTTGATTTTTCTCCTGTGCCCTGAGGGGTTGAAATTCAAGCATCTGCAGTCCCTGTCCTGCTTTGAAAGGCAAAGCCTGCTCTGCCACTGAAATGGATATTTCAGTTGTGGTTTTGCTTCTTAAGTAGAAGAGGATCATAAAATAGTCCTGTACAAGGCTGATTCACTTGTAGCTTCTTGTTGGGGTTCCCTGAATTAAGTGGGTGAAGTTCAGTCCCTGTCAATGTTACAGTATCACAGTATATTAGAGGTTAGGAGGGACCTCCAGAGATCATCCAGTCCAACCTCCCTGCCAAAGCAGGATCACCCAGGGGAGTCTGCACAGGAATGCATCCAGGTGGGTTTGGAAAGTCTCCAGAGAAGGAGACTCCACAGCCTCTCTGGGCAGCCTGCTCCAGGGCTCTGTACACCCTCACTGTAAAGAAGTTTATCCTTCTCATATTGAGCTGAAACCTCTGTTCAAGTTTGTATCCATTGTTCCTTGGTTTAATACTGCACACCACCCAAAAGAGCTTGGCCCCCTCCACTTGGCCCCCACCCCTCAGATATTGATAGACATTGATCAGATCCCCTCTCAGTCTTCTCTTCTCCAGACTAAGGAGCCCAGAGATCAACAGAGATCTTTCCAATGGCTGCTGTGGAGGCAGGGTCTTATGTCTGCTGAATCCTTCCTCGTCTTGGTGCCACCACCCCTGCTTCAGATACCAGTCCCACTTCACAGGACTTCTCAGCTCTAGCTGTGTCAGGCTACTGATGTTGCTTTTATCTTGTTTCCTAAGAACAAAATCTGCTTTCTATGTGCCATGTGAGTCAAAGGTGACACCAGAGATTTGTGTTTACCAAATCCCAGTAAGTCAAAAGTGCATTTCAAAGTAACCACAGTAACTCTGACCTGTGCAGCAAGACTGGGGGGGGGGAAAGTGAATGATGTTATTCTTTACAAGTTGTACACTACCTTAGTTCTTTCTTAGCTTTATTTACAATCTGGTTTTAATATTATTCAGCTGTTTGCCAGTATTCATGGAATTATTTTTGGTTTTAATAGCGAATTTTTATGTAGACTTTACTCCTAACCCTATGTGTTGGCAATATACCATTCCACCTGGCAAGGCACACGAGACATTAAGAGCCATTCCTGCTTCCTAGAGCCAGAAAGCAGTAAATCAGAAGTAGGCTGCTGACACCCCTCTGATATGAAATACATTTTTAATACAAATCCTCAGACAAAGGATCAATCACACCACAACTCAATGGACATTAAGGAATCACCAATAATTTCAATACTACCTTCTCCAGATGCTGAGAAATAGTGGTGACAAGGAATGAAAGAGTCACAGAAATTAAAAGTATGTACTGCTGAATATGCTAATCCTCATTAACACTCTTTGCTTGGGAGACAAGAAACATTACAGATAATGACCACACCAACATTATCAACAGTGTTCAGAGAATCAGAGAATCACAGAATTGTCAGGGTGGAAAGGGACCCTCAACAAAGTTGGTGAGGGGTTTGGAACACAAGCCCTATGAGGAGAGACTGAGGGAGCTGGGTTGCTTAGCCTGGAGAAGAGGAGACTGAGGGGTGACCTTATTGCTCTCTACAACTACCTGAAGGGAGGTTGTAGCCAGGCAGAGGTTGGTCTCTTCTCCCAGGCAGGCAGCACCAGAACAAGAGGACACAGTCTCAGGCTGCACCAGGGGAGGTTTAGGCTGGAGGTTAGGAAGAAATTCTATACAGAGAGAGTGATTGCCCATTGGAATGGTCTGCCCAGGGAGGTGGTGGAGTCACCATCATTGGAGGTGTTCAGGAGGAGACTTGATGGGGTGCTTGGTGCCATGATCTAGTTGTTTAGGTGGGTTGTATTGTATTGTATTTAGGTGGGTTGGACTGGTTGATGGGTTGGATGCGATGATCTTGAAGGTCTCTTCCAACCTGGTGGTGTGGTGTATTGTATTGTCCTAACCCCCTGCCATGGGCAGGGACACCTCACACTACAGCAGGTTGCTCACAGCCACATCCAGCCTGGCTGCAAAAACCTCCAGGCAGGAGGCTGCCACCACCTCCCTGGGCAACCTGTGCCAGTCTCTCACCAGCCTCATGGGGAAGAACTTCTTCCTAACATCCAATCTAAATCTACCCATTTCTAGTTTTGCTCCATCCCCCCCCAGTCTTATCACTCCCTGACACCCTCAAAAGTCCCTCCCCAGCTTTCTTGTAGCCCCCTTCAGGTACTGGAAGTTAAAAAAGAAAGAAAATTGGATAGCTGTTAAGACAGCTTCTGAGAATCGTCTACGGAATTCTGTCAGAAGCATTGCTTGGGATGTTTTTCTGGGGCAGATGGTCTGGGTCTCCTGACTGGCAGGACTACCACCAGGGACAAACGTGCTGCTCTGTCAGGACCGCCCTTCAAAATGCTGTGCAGAAACAAGATATGACAGTGGAAAGAGTGCCAGTTAACAGAAGGCTTAAGAGACCTCAAAAAAGAGTCAAACTTAAATGCCAGAATATTGGGAAGATGTGAGGGGAGGAAGGAGCTGGGGGACAAGGCAGAGATTAACTTTTGAGCGTTGCTTCACATAGTCAGAGGAAGAAGAAATTGGAAGGAAAGGCTGAAGCTATGCTAGAGAGAATTTAACATGCTTTAAGACATTTGTGGTTTCATTGGTTTATGCTCAGGGAATAGTAAGAACAGACAGCTACGATGGATGCTATTTAAAGACAAAGCAGAGAGTAAATCCTAGCAGCATGTCTTTTTAAAAAGGAAGGGAAGAATGCTAGTTCTCAATTACTTGCTTTCCTTGGTCAAGTCTACACACAAGATCAAAGAATCACAGAATGTTAGGGGCTGGAAGGGACCTCCAGAGCTCATCCAGTCCAACCTCCTTGCCAGAGCAGGATCACACAGAGCAGATCACACTGGAATGCATGCAGGCAGGTCTTGAAAGTCTCCAGAGGGGGAGATTCCACAACCCCCCTGGGCAGCCTCTTCCAGTGTTCTGTCACCCTCACAGGGAAAAAAAATGTTTCCTCGGAACTTCCTCTGCCTCAGCTTCCACCACTGCCCCTTGTGCTGGCATTGGGCATCACCCAGCAGAGCCTGGCTCCAGCCTCCGGGCACTCACCCAGCTCATCTTTATAAATATGAGTGAGGTCACCCCTCAGGCTCCTCCTCTCCAAACTACACAGCCTCAGCTCCCTCAGGCTCTCCTCATATGGAAGATGTTCCAATCCCTTCATCATTTTTGTGGCTCTGTGCTGGACTCTTACAGGCAGTTCCCTGAGTTCCTTCTTGCACTGAGGGGCCCAGAACACAACACTCCAAGACTGCCTGCCTGTATCTCTGTAGTTAGAGAGCAAGGCAATAGCAGAAGTGTTTTGACTGGGGGGACACAAAATGACCAGAGAGGTCTGCTACCCGGGTCTGGCTTCCATTGCACACCCTTCAGTGACCAAACTTGACAATAAAGCCTTAAGTATGAGCACATACATATGAAGAATTTCCTGAACTTCTGAAAATAAAAAGTAGGGGTCTTTTTCATATGGTTTGGTTTTTCTGGTTTTTGCGTGTTTGGTTGGTTTTGGTTTTGTTTTTTACTTGCATTGGAGTTGATGTCAATCAAATTGGGAACTGTTGGACTAAAGGTGGTGGAGTCACCTTCATTGGAGGTGTTCAGAAGGAGACTGGATGGGGTGCTTGGTGCCATGATCTAGTTGTTCGGGTGGGTTGGATTGGTTGATGGTTGGACTTGATGATCTTGAAGGTCTCTTCCAACCTGGTGTTATTGTATTGTATTGTAAAGTACATGTGCAAATGTAACTGGCATAATGACTGTAAGAGATTAAGGCAGGCAAACTTGCTGGTACCTAACTGGGAAAGGATGCTTCTCTCCTTATCCATCCAAAAGCTCCTTTCCCAACAGGAAAGTTAGAATAGAATGGAAGGGAATGGCAAGGGAATGGCAAGGGAATGGCAAGGGAATGGCAAGGGAATGGCAAGGGAATGGCAAGGGAATGGCAAGGGAATGGCAAGGGAATGGCAAGGGAATGGCAAGGGAATGGCAAGGGAATGCATAATTAACCAGGTTGCAAGAGACCTTCAAGATCATCGTGTCCAACCTATCATCCAACACCACCTAATCAACTAAGCCATGCAACCAAGCACCCTATCAAGTCTCCTCCTGAACACCTCCAGTGATGGTGACTCCACCACCTCCTCGGGCAGCCCATTCCTATGGGCAATCACTCTCTCTGTGTAGAACTTCCTCCTGACCTCCAGCCTAAACCTCCCCTGGCGCAGCTTGAGACTGTGTCCTCTAAAGTTAGAACAGGACAGAACAGAATAGGTTGGAAGGAGCCTACAATGATCATCTAGTCTAACTGTTTGAATAATTCAGGGCTGACCAGAAGTTGAAGTAAATCATGAACTGCATTGACCAAATGCCTCTTAAACACTGACAGCCATGGGGCATCAACCACCTTTCCAGAAAGCCTATTCAAGTCTTAGACCACCCTCTGTATGTTCTAGAATGTTTTGGAGACTCAGCTTGCAGGCATTGTTTAGTATTCCACACTGCAAACCAGTACCAGGTATGGTCCATTGTTCCCCACAACTGACACCCTGTCTGTTCTGCTGCATCTTTTCCATACCTTCCCTTGAAACAACAAAGATTGCTATGGAAAGCACAGTATCTCCATGTCAACAGAAGTATCAGACAGATGATTCCAGTTCCCCAGCTCAGACACTTGCTGTACTATGTAGAAACTAAGTGAGGTAGATTTATTTGCAGTATAAAAGGGCTGCAGCAGGTATTAACTGACTGAAACAGATTTATTATGTGCTAGACAGACAGATTTGCAAACAGTCTTTTAGGACAACAGAAGTATGTGGAATAATCCCAGTGTCAAAGTAAGACTCAGGGTGGTAAACTGTGTAACAGAAGGGAGAAGAACAGGAAAAAAAACAAACCACCCAGTTGGACCCAAGAGGATATAACAAAGATGTCCCTGTCCATGGCAGAGGGGTTGGAACTAGATGATCCTTGAGGTCCCTTCCAACCCTAACAATTCTATGATTCTATGTTCTCAAATTCAAGAGCAGACAGACAACTCTTTTAGCCTGGAGAAGCCAACTGCTTCACTCTGTCCAGAGAACCTTTCAGTATCAGAAGAAAGATAAAAGCAGGCAGCCTTGTAACAAGGGTCATCACTTCTTAACTTCTCTGAGGCAGTGTATGACAAAATTTCTGAATGCTAATGGGAAGTGTTGAGTGGGAAGACAAAGTGGGGCCAGGACTAAGTTCTAGAGAGCTGGGCCAAGGCTTCTGGAAATGGTTAAGGACCATGGGGTGGTTGAAGTACAATGCCTGCTGGACAAGCCCCAGAAACTGCTTGAAGAGGAGCCCCCTTAGGCCAGCAGCTCTTTGTTGCCCTTCTGAATCATGTTACCCTCAGTTTAGGAAGGATGTTGACTTGTTGGAGTGTGTCCAGAGAAGGGCAACAAGGTTGGTGAGGGGCTTGGAACACAAGCCCTATGAGGAGAGACTGAGGGAGCTGGGGTTGCTGAGCCTGGAGAAGAGGAGGCTGAGGGGTGACCTTATTGCTCTCTACAACTACCTGAAGGGAGGTTGTAGCCAGGCAGAGGTTGGTCTCTTCTCCCAGGCAACCAGCACCAGAACAAAAGGACACAGTCTCAGGCTGTGCCAGGGCAGGTTTAGGCTGGAAGTTAGGAGGAAGTTTTACAGAGAGAGAGAGATTGCCCATTGGAATGGGCTGCCCAGGGAGGTGGTGGAGTCACTATCACTGGAGGTGTTCAGGAGGAGACTTGATAGAGTGCTTGGTTGCATGGTTTAGTTGATTAGGTGGTGTTGGATGATAGGTTGGACATGATCTTGAAGGTCTCTTCCAACTGGTCTATTCTATTCTATTCTATTCTATTCTATTCTATTCTATTCTCTATTCTTTCTATTCTATTCTACCTCCTTTCCACATCACAAACCAGTCACTGAATGTGATCCTCTGGCTGGCCAGTTGCCCAGGTGAAAGTGCTAACTGGAGCAGGGTATTATGGGGGTTGAAGTTCAGATTGTAACACGGGAAGCTTCCTGTTCTGGTTGCTGCTTCTGCATTCTTGGGTGTTGTCTATTCTGCTGGGATGATAGCAGGAGAAGGAGGGATGGGGGAGTAGTTTCCTGGCTTGGGCTTTTGGCTTGTTTGTGTCTGCTGGCTGCTGCTTTGTGCTGTGCTTTTCTGCAAATGGCTAAGGGAATCATGCTTTTTGTGCCATGTTTTCCTGATTTTGCTCAGTAAACTCCATTCTTATCTCACTTTTTTTGGTCTCAGTCCCTAGTTTGTGTTTGTTACTTTTCCCTCAACTTCTGTACTGGGCAAATAGAAACAGCCAGGGTAACCTGCCGGTCTGGTTTGACCCTTTTTGTTCTGATTTAAACACCTGTTTGATCAATAAAAGAATTCAGCAACATAGCTTGGAAACACAGCATTACCAAACATTGAAATGTCTTTAACTGTCAAATATGTAAATCTGCTGATGCATTGACATTTCCAAATGGCAAAGAAGTTGAACCAAAATGTTCAATTAAAAGGAAAATAACCTAAGTCTTACTCTCTACGCTGTTCACACATGAAAACAAAAGGTAGCAGGCTTGCCTGTCCCTCTGATTCACTTACCTCCTGCAATGCATCTTAGACATACTGCTCAGACACTTCTGCAGGACTCCTACAGTATCTCAGGTCACTACTGCTGTTTTCTGGGAGTGGTCCCACCCAGGGAAACCCAAGCAATGGATTTCTAGATACACCTTCCCAAGGAGGAAATAGAGGATCTAATGGGCTGCAAATCTGTGTCCTCCAGCACAGATGACATTTCACGAACACCAGAGCCTGAATGATCATTATTCAAAACCCAAAGCAGTAACAGACTGCATAATGTGACTGAAAGAATACAAAAAGGCAAGCTGACTTGTACCTGTTTCATGAGCTGAGAAATGTAGCCACATCTAGTCCTAGTTTCATGACTGCTAATAAAAGTGCAAGAGCAGAGCTAAAGAACGCTTCTGTGGTTTGGGATGTAGCTTTTTATGGCCTGATTTTGTAGTGCTCTGAAGGAGGCTGGAGCTCCAGACCAGGAAGCAAAACCATTCACCCTCTGGGCACAGACAAAGTCATGACACACTGTGTGATGCTTCTGCAGCAATTCCAGATCAGCATCCCCAGCCCATTCTGCCCTCCTTCAAATAAAACTGCTGCTTGACACCAGAGTGGAATGAGAGTACTTCTCTTGAGTGACTGCACAAGGACCCTGAGGGACTTACAGCTGTGCAGATTTGGAGCATGCAGCATTGCAGTGTGGCTCCCTTGTGTGAAACCCAGCACAGCCTCCTGCCTGAGCACTGTCCCCCACAAGGCATGGGGGCAGTGGTAGAGCTGCATTCCCTCTTCTTCACTGCTAAAATGTCTTGGAAATACTCTGGGGAGACTGTCCATCCAGTGAGGAGAAAAATGAGACTTTCACACAGGCAGTGAGTAACCAAAAAGCCAAGTGAGAGGTGTTACTAGAGCCACACAAACTTGTGCCTTTAGGTGAGGAGGCTGAAGGAAACCACATGGTATCAGGGGAGGGCTGGTCCTCACAGGCACTGGCAAAGCCAGACCAACGGGTCTGTAGCACAGGGCTCCTCCAGCTGCCTGTTTGCAGCCAGCTACTGTTCTCACTGCAGGTCTGTGGAGCCAAAAAATCAGCATGAGGAGCTCCACTCCTAATTCTGTCTGTACCAGCAGCTTGCTGAGCGGCTGATATGAATGATCAGCAAAGACAAGGGGGGCCAGCAGCAGTTAGGCTGGTCACAAATCAGACTGTGGTGCAAAAATCCAGTCTCCATTTCCTGTATTCTCCATGGCTTTTGGATGGAAATAAGCAACACCAGCCATTTTCATGCCACTTCAATATTTTCTGTGAGCCCACCAGAGGGGAATTCCGTGTCTGCTCCCCAGTCCTTCCCTCTGGCTCCTCTGGTTTCCATCTAAAATTAGAAATAATTATACTTCCCTCTTTGCAAAACGTTTTTCCTATTGCAAATAAAAATGCACAACATTGCCTCAGAGACTCTTGAGCTTCTGATGAGCATGATCTGAGCTTTCACTACACAGAAAGGCATCCCCTTCTCAGGGGGGATTATCTTTGTACTTCATATCCAGGAAGGCCTTCATTAATATAAGTGGTATTAAAAAAAGAAAATATGTGTAAGAAAACAAGTGCAATGAGGTAACACACTGAACATTCTTCCCAAACCTTATCATGAATATTTTTGCAGATAGTTGGCTTCACCAAGGGCAAATCCTGCCTGACAAACCTGGTGGCCTTCTATGAACAGGTCACAACATTAATAGATGAGGGGCAAGCAACTGATGTTGTTTACCTGGACCTGAGCAAAGCCTTCGACACTGTCCCGCAGCACATCCTGGTCTCCAAGCTGGTGACACATGGCTGTGATGGGTGAACACTAGATGGATACAGAACTGGCTTGATGGCTGCACCCAAAGAGTGGCTGTCCAGGGGTCCATGTCCCAGTGGAGGCCAGGGACAAGCAGAGTCCCTCAGGGATCAGTCCTGGGACCAGGCTTGTTCAGCATCTTGTGGGTGCCATGGACAGTGGCAGTGAGTGCACCCTCAGCAAGGTTGCTGATGACACCAAGCTGTGTGGTGCAGCAGACAGCTGGAGGGAAGGGATGCCATCCAGAGGGACCTGGACAGGCTGGAGAGGTGGGCACAAGCCAACCTCAGGAGCTTCAACAAGACCAAGGGCAGGGTCCTGCAGCTGGGTGGAGGCAACCCCAGGCACAAATCCAGGCTGGGCAGGGACTGGCTGGGGAGCAGCCCTGAGGAGAGAGACTTGGGGGTGCTGGGGGAGGAGAAGCTCACCAGGAGCTCTCAGTGTGCACTTGCAGCCCGGAAAGCCAATCAGAGCCTGGGCTGCAGCAGAAGTGTGGCCAGCAGGGCAAGGGAGGGGATTCTCCCCCTCTACTCAGCTCTGCTGAGACCCCACCTGGAGTACTGCCTCCAGTTCTGGAGCCCCTGTTACAAGAGGGATCTGGAGGTGCTGGAAGGTGTCCAGAGCAGGGCCACAGGATGATCAGAGGGCTGGAGCACCTCTCCTGTGAGGACAGACTGAAGGAGTTGGGGCTGTTCAGTCTGGAGAAGAGAAGGCTCTGAGGTGACCTCATTGTAGCCTTCCAATATCTGAAGGGGGGCTACAGGAAGGCTGGGGAGGGACTTCTCAGGACATCAGGTAGTGATAGGACTAGGGGGAATGGAATGAAGCTGGAGGTGGGGAGATTCAGGCTGGATGTGAGGAGGAAGTTCTTCACCGTGAGGGTGGTGAAGCCCTGGAATGGGTTGTCCAGGGAGGTGGTTGAGGCCCCATCCCTGGAGGTGTTTAAGCCCAGGCTGGATGAGGCTCTGGCCAGCCTGATCTAGTGTGGGGTGTCCCTGCCCATGGCAGGGGGGTTGGAACTAGCTGATCCTTGTGGTCCCTTCCAACCCTGACTGGTACTATGATAGATATTGGATATTTAATCCAATGTATCCCATTTAATGTCCTACCAAGTCAATTCCATAGATAATCTGAGCTCTTTACATTTCTTCCTCTGTTACCATAATAACCTGGGTCAAGTGTGACTACTATTTAGTTTAGCTTTGCAAAATTGATCCCAGCTTCATATTTTTGAAAAAAAAGGTTAGTACATTTTGGTCTATTTCCAGAAGTGGGAGAGACTCCAGATATATCATCATTGTGACTGTGCAAGGTATTTCTGGCATCTGTAATGAGTGACTGACTTGTCTGCTTGTTTTCCTACTGATAAGTATGTGAATGTGTCCAGAGAAAGGCCATGAGCACGATTAGAGGGCTAGCAACCAACCATTCCCACAGGCAACTTAGTGACTGCCTTTTACCATAATTTATTCCCACCTGGTGCTCTGTGTCCAGTTCTGGAGCCCCTAGTACAGGAAGGATTTGGAGATGCTGGAACATGTCCAGAGAAGGGCTGAGGATGAGCAGAGGGCTGGAGCTCCTCTGCTATGGAGACTGACTCAAAGTTAGGACTGTTCAGTCTGGAGAAGAGAAGGCTCCAAGGAGAGCACATTGTAGCCTTCCAGTATCTGAAGGGGGCACTAAGAAAGCTGGAGAGGGACTTCTTAGGGTGTCAGGGAGTGATAGGACTGGAGGGAAATAGAAATGGGTAGATTCAGACTGGATGTTGGGAAGAAGTTCTTCCCCATGAGGGTGGTGAGACACTGGAACAGGTTGCTCAGGGAGGTGGTGGCAGCCTCATCCTTGGAGGTTTTTGCAGCCAGGCTGGATGTGGCTGTGAGCAACCTGCTGTAGTGTGGGGTGTCCCTGCCCATGGCAGGGGGGTTGGAACTGGCTGAGCCTTGAGGTCCCTTCCAACCCTGACAATTCTATGATTCTGTGTGGCACCATTAGGCAGGAAAAGAAAGTATTGCCAAGAAAATCTCTGCTAAATACATTTTGGAGTTAATTGGTGGTAAAGATAGACTGTGCTTGCTTTCTGCACTAAGAAGTATTTGATTCTGGGGCATTCACTTGCTCCCACATCATTTGACCTGTCAAAATGGAACATTGTATTTTCCCTTTTCTGCACATGTTTAAAAAACCCCAGCAAAACAACAACAAAAAAGAGCAGTCAATCTTGCCAAGGTTAACTATACAATCTTGTTAGGCTTCTATAGATTTCATTAATGCCTCATAAAAAGATAATCAATAAAACTCCTTGCATGCCCATATAAAAACCAACCTTTCGATTTTGTCTTTAAGACAAGGAAAAGAGAAACCTAATCAATAGTCATCATCAAAACTTCTCTGAAGAGAGCATCTGCAACAGGGAGTTTAGATTCTTCAGAGATGTTCCTGCTCTGAACTCCTTCCTCAGGGACTGCCTTCTCATCCTGTTGGGAAACTTTGGTGGGACTACTCATTTCAGGCCAAAGCCTTGCAAGCTGCGTGGTAGAGGCTTGGGGTTGCTCAGACACCGGAACACTGATGCTTGCACAAGGGTTGTCACACTTCCAACCTTAATAGGACTGATCACAAGAGAAAGTGTTGCAGCCACTGCTCTGAGGACAGCTGCTGGATGTGTGCAGAGAGCAGGATTCTTTAGCTGACCAATTCCTTAGCACACTGCAAAAAGCAAAACAATCACACTCTATGTGTGCCAAGAACAGCAGCCTCACGTTGGCACCCTGTGATTGCAGAAACCACCTCTTTGATGCGCTGGCACCTCTCATTGGGAAAAGATTTTAGCTTACAGATGTTAGATTTTAGCTTTTACAGGTTGAGGTTGGTGTGGCTGGAGAGTAGCCAGGCGAGAGGGACCTAGGGGTACTGGTTGACTGTAGGCTGAACATGAGCCAGCAGTGTGCCCAGGTGGCCAAAAAGGCCAATGGCATCCTGGCCTGCATCAGCAATAGTGTAGTCAGCAGGAGCAGGGAAGTTATTCTGCCCTGTACTCAGCACTGATTAGGCCACACCTTGACTCCTGTGTCCAGTTCTGGACCCCTCAATTTAAGAAGGACATTGAGACTCTTGAAGGTGTCCAGAGAAGGGCAACGAGGCTTGGGGAGGGGTCTGGAGCACAGCCCTGTGAGGAGAGGCTGAGGGAGCTGGGGTTGCTTAGCCTGGAGAAGAGGAGGCTCAGGGGAGACCTTATTGCTGTCTACAACTCCCTGAAGGGAGCTTGTAGCCAGAGGGGGTTGGTCTCTTCTCCCAGGCAAGCAGCACCAGAACAAGAGGACACAGTCTCAAGCTGTGCCAGGGGAAGTTTAGGCTTGAGGTGAGGAGAAAGAGAGATTGGCCATTGGAATGTGCTGCCCAGGGAGGTGGTGGAGCCCCCATCCCCAGAGGTGTTTGAAAGAGGCTTGGATGTGGCACTTGAAGCCATGGTTTAGTCTGAGGTGTTAGGTATTAGGTTGGACTTGATGATCTCTGAGGTCTTTTCCAACCTTATTGATTCTATGATTCTATGTGCTGGGTTTTACTGATTAAGGGATTGATAACAAAATGCATTGATTGATAACAAACAGCCACTCTGAGCAAGAGTTACTTGGGTTAGGGACTTAGGGTAGGAACAGTTTGCAGGGTTTAGGGCTGCTGAGGACTTCTGCTTCTGTTAGCTAGCTACTTCTGGATAGCACTTTGGTGTAGGGATGTTGCTAGGGATATGCTCAGGACTTCTGTTAGCTACTTCATCTGTTAAGGGCTTCCAGGACTTCTGCTGTAAGTGGAACCTCAGAATCTGTAATGCTGGGGATTCTACAACACAATAATAAAGGGCTTCTGGGAGGATTTCTGAGATTCCCTGCTCTCTGCATGTCTGGAATCTTGTTGCTATACAGCAACAGGATTTGTGCCTTCATTCATCACTCAATGGCCCCCAAATCAGCGGGAAGAACAATGACAAAGCATTTTTTACCCGGGCTGTCCCTTTGCTTCCATTTATGCTTTGACACTTTTTTCCATGGGTATGAAACTCAATCCCTAAACTGACTTTGTTATGTCACTTACAGCTTGGCATACCCAGCAAGCACACTGCAATAGCACCTAGCTCAGCATCCCAATTCAGTCACTGATAACAAATAGCTCTGCCCTGGCAGCAGTGTTATCACTCAAAAGCAAGGGCCAGATCCCTGCCCTTCTCATTGGGACTTTGCATCTATTTTGCTCCAAACTCCTCACTTGGACAGCTTCTGGAATCTCATTTTATGTTGTCTCTGGGTTTAACCATTTCATCTTGCATTCAATAGAATATAATACAATAGAATAAACCACATTGGAAGAGACCGTCAAGATCATTGCATCCAACCCATCAACCAATCCAACCCACCCAAACAACTAAACCATGCAACCAAGCACCCCATCAAGTCTCCTCCTGAATACCTCCAATGAAGGTGACTGCACCACCTCACCATTCCAATGGGCAATCACTCTCTCTGTATAGAACTTCTTCCTAGCATCCAGCCTAAACCTCCCCTGGTGCAGCCTGAGACTGTGTCCTCTTGTTCTGGTACTGGCTGCCTGGGAGAAGAGACCAACCTCTGCCTGGCTACAACCTCCCTTCAGGGAGTTGTAGAGAGCAAGAAGGTCTCCCCTGAGTCTCCTCTTCTCCAGGCTACGCAACCCCAGCTCCCTCAGCCTCTCCTCACAGGGCTGTGTTCCAAACCCCTCACCAACTTCGTTGCCCTTCTCTGGACACCTTCCAGCAAGTCAACATCCTTCCTAAACTGAGGGGCCCAGAACTGGACACAGGACTTGAGGTGTGGCCTAACCAGTGCAGTGTACAGGGGCAGAATGACCTCCCTGCTCCTGCTGGCCACACTGTTCCTGATGCAGGCCAGGATGCCATTGGCCTCTTGGCTGCCTGGGCACACTGCAGGCTCATGTTCAGCCTACCATCAACCAGCACCCCCAGGTCCCTCTCTGCCTGGCTGCTCTCAGCCACTCTGACCCCAGCCTGTAGCACTGCCTGGGGTTGCTGTGGCCAATGTGCAGAACCACTTGGATGTGTTCAGTCTCCTGGATCTGTCCAGCCTGTCGAGGTCCCTCTGCAAAGCCTCTCTGCCCTCCAGCAGATCAACTCCTGCCCCCAGCTTGGTGTCATCTGCAAATTTACTGATGACTGACTCGATGCCCTCATCCAGATCATCAATAAAGATGTTGAAGAGCATGGGGCCCAGCACTGATCCCTGGGGCACACCACTAGTGACTGGCTGCCAGCTGGCTGTGGCACCATTCACCACCACTCTCTGGGCTCAGCCTCCAGCCAGTTCCTAACCCAACGCAGAGTGCTGCTGTCCAAGCCATGGGCTGGTAGCTTGGCCAGAGTTTGCTGTGGGGGATGGTGTCAAAGGCCTTGCAGATAATGGAGATGTTCAGATATGGGTTTTTACTGGGTAGGTAGAAAAATTTCTGAATCAGTCCAAGTGCTCACCTCCTCCCGCTGCAAGATTCCTCAGATAGATGGGGAATGGCCTCACAATAAAACAACCAAAAAACAACAAGAAGAGATAAACCTGATAAAAATCTTAAGGTTTTGTCTTGTTTTTCAAGTGCCTGTTCTCCAGCAGGGCCACCTTCAATCCCCCATGGTCATAGGCAGGACTGGTCCACCTAGTGCATGATGGTGTCCTAACAGAACATAGCAGTTCCTTTATCACTGTCTTCCCCTTCTTGCCTCAAGTTGCATCACACATCAGATGCTCTGATAACCTTCACACAGACTGCCTGCATGCATTTGTGTCTGTTTGTAGTTCTGAAGTGGCTAGGCTAATAAATGCATACCCCTCTGCTCCTAAAACAAGCTTTTTGTTTACCAGAGGATCTAAACAAAGCCTTTCTCCAGCCTCCAGCATCCCATTTGTCCCCATCCCAAGTTTTCATGCACAAGAAAAGAATGTTTAGTCTAAACCTTGTGTTTATAAACATGTATTTTGGGTGAAAGAGGATGCTTTAACTTCTTTATACAGTGCAGTATTTGTCTTATCACCCAGAGATACAAAAATAAATCAAAGAATCAGACTTGTTAGGATTGGAAGGGACCTCAAGGATCAGCCAGTTCCAACCCCCCTGCCATGGCCAGGGACACCTCACACTGCAGCAGGTTGCTCACAGCCACACCCAGCCTGGCTGCAAACACCTCCAGGGATGAGGCTGCCACCACCTCCCTGGGCAACCTGTGCCAGGCTCCCACCACCCTCATAGGGAATAATTTCATCCTAACATCCAACCTGAATCTACCCATGTCTAGTTTTTTTTCCCATTCCCCCTAGTCCTATCACTCCCTGACACCCTAAAAAGTCTCTCCTCAGCTTTCTTGTAGCCCCCTTCAGATGCTGGAAGGCCACAAAAAGGTAGTGTATGCAAAACTCTTCATTGTGCAAAGAGATTTCTTTTTTCTACTGTCACCACCGAATATTTCTAACTGCCAACCCTAACACAGGTTGATTTTTGTATGTTTCAGTATTCCCACTGCCTGCTTTGAGAGAAGACAAGGCAAAATGCAGTTTTATTTTGGTAAATGCCCTCTAAGATGATGGAAAGTGATTAGTTTTTCTTGCAGCTAGGAAGAGGGCCTGAATGCTGCAGAGACCTGCTGAGAAAGCTCACCTCAAGTGTCGATCAGAAGTAGGGCTGATGTTCAGAGAACCAACTGCAGAGGGTAGGGGCAGTGTGAACACACAGCCTTTTGCTTTTAATGGCTGCCTTTCCAGAGGCTTTGCATCAGTGGGATGGTGGATGGCTGCAGGAAATTCCCAAGAACATGTTCTTTTGAACACATAAAAAAAATCCCCAAACAACTATCAGTCATACACCAGCACACTGTTCTGGATGCTTATCTCTTCTTTTGGCTCTCTTAGGTTGGACAAGACCTTGTCAAGCAGATCTAAGCATTTTGCTCCTCATTTTAGTGGCAAAGAATCTCTTTGGTAGCGCCAGGATTTCTCTCTGATGTGCTTTGTGGTGTCTGCTCCTTTTTTTTTTTTTGTTTTCTTTTTTTCAAAGTCTCCTTAGAATCAAGGAAACCTTTTCCTGCCCAAGGAGACAAGATGGAAATGTCTCCACCACGAATACAGCTGTGCAGAAAGCCTAACTATTAACGACCCTCAGCTGGCGCAGAACTGAGTCATACCTGACCTCTGGGAAGCTGCGCTGGCTCACACCAAATGAGAGGCTCAGCTGCACATACCTTCAGTGAGGGCCAGCTCTTCCACTTAGAAAGTTCACCTCTCTGAGCATAATCAGAAGCTTCAAAACCTACAGCCTGTGGGCTGAAGTTCTTAGGAACAGATGGGCCTAGGTGGTATACACAAGTTATCTGTGCACCTATGTAATTATGTGTCTTTGTAAGCATAAATAAAGCAGTTGGTATCTGTTTCCTCCCTAATCAAAACTCCTTTGGCTTTATCAAATTCCAGACCTACAGTGCTGGAACTACTCAGTTTTCATATACTTATGAAAGTATATGCAGATTAAGGGAGGTTCTCCTCCCCTTCTACTCTGCCCTAGTGAGACCTAACCTGGAATATTGCATCCAGTTGTGGGCTCCCCAGTTCAAGAGGGACAGGGATGTGCTGGAGAGACTCCAAGAGAGGGCTTCAAGGATGATTAAGGGACTGGAGCACTGCCTGATGAGGAAAGGCTGAGAGCCCTGGGGCTGGTTAGTCTGGAGAGAAGAGACAGAGAGAGGATCTAATCAATGTCTATAAATATCTGAGTGCTGGGTGTCAGGAAGGAAGGGACAGGCTCTGCTCTACTGTGCCTTGTGATAGGACAAGGGGCAATGGATATGGACTACAGCACAGGAGGTTCCACCTCAACATGAGGAGGAACTTCTTCACTGTGAGGGTCCCAGAGCACTGGAACAAGGTCCCCAGGGAGGTTGTGGAGTCTCTTTCTCTGGAGACTTTCCAGCCCTGTCTGAATGCATTCCTGTGTGACCTGTGCTGAATTCTATGCTCCTGCTCTGGCAGGGCAGTTGGACTCGGTCTCCAGAGGTCCTTTCCAACCTCTAACACTCTGTGATCCACAAGACATATCTGGTAGCCTTCAGGTCACAAAAGCTTAGTGTTGCACAAATTGTCATTAATAATTCTGGCTCCTACAGGAGGACTCACACTGCTGATCAGATTATGGCACCTGCTGAAATCTAAAGGTCACATCTCCTAATATCAAACAACTCTTCACTTAATAAACAACCCAGAGCACAAGTCAGAAGAACTGACTTCTGAAGGTAGGACTGTTGTCATGTAAGCTCTTTACCCTTGCAGGTAAACACAGCAAGGTAAATATTGCCAAAGAATATTTCATGGTTAGTAAGATATTTCCTTGGCAAGTGAGGCTTGAAGCCAGGTTTGTGGGAAGGAAACACATAGGATTACACATGCTATTTCAGTCCAGAAATTCCTTGGGGCTAGGTAATTATATCTACTAATAACTTCCCAATGACAGTGTCTGGATGTAGCCTGCACATAGACATAATGAAGCAATTTAATGCTGCTCATGTACTGTGACATTCTCAACCCATGACTCGCCCTTCGATGCAAGTCCTCATGCTGCATGTGGTGGGTTGAAATTCCAACCCCCCCAACTGATTTGGAGAAACTACCCCCAAAATAAATTGCCAGACCAGCTCAGTTTGGGATGGAGGCAAATGAAGCTCTGTTTACAAGCAAGCTACAATCTAGAAATATGGAATGCAATGAATAGGTAGAAAATACACAATAGATGTAAAATAGAGAGATGCTGACCATTTATAAACAACACAGAAACTCCCCAGACCCTCCTGGAGGGATCCAGTGGATCATTCACCTCCTCCCCCACCCCCTCCCTCCTTCCTGTTACCTCACAGAGAAGTCAAAACAGAGGTCCCCTGGCAAGGACACAGGAGAGAGAGGAGAGAGAAGTTGCAGGCAGCGACAGAAGAAGAAAAAAGAGCAAGGACTGTTTATGCCTCTGCTCTGTATCCCCATTAGCAAGCCAATGAATTATACAGACCTCAGGATAATTTTCCCTTTACATCCAATGGTAATTTATTTCACTTTTAGTCTTTGCACTCAGGAACTAGGCTAAAGTTCACCCTTCAAACTGTAACACTACAGAAAACTAAGAACTGTGACTTCAGCTTTCCAGAAATAAAAGTACTGCACTCAGGGCCCCTTGTGAGCTCTCTAGAGACAATGACATCCTACATACTTTATAGGAACACCTTTGCAAACCATGGCTACACAGCCTGTGTGCCCACAGGATGTCAATAGGTCACTGGATGCTGACTGCAAACATCAAGCAGCACCACATGTTGTGACACGGATCAAAACGTACTGATGTCTCTGCCCCTGTACTCAGCACTGGTTAGGCCACCCCTTGAGTATTCCAACACTCTATCTAGTTCTGGGCCCCTCAGTTCGAGAAAGATGTTGAGATGCTGGAAGATGTCCAGAGAAGGGCAACAAGGCTGGGGAGGGGTCTGGAGTACAACCCTGTGAGGAGAGGCTGAGGGAGCTGGAGTTGCTTAACCTGGAGAAGAGGAGGCTCAGGGGAGACCTTCTTGCACTCTACAGCAACCTGAAGGGAGGTTGTTGCCAGGTGGGGGTTGGTCTCTTCTCCCAGGCAACCAGCACCAGAACAAGAGGACACAGCCTCAAGCTGTGTCAGGGGAGGTTTAGGCTGGAGGTTAGGAAGAAATTCTTTATAGAAAGAGGGATTGACCATTGGAATGTGCTGCCCAGGGAGGTGGTGGAGTCACCACCACTGGAGGTGTTTAAAACCAGACTGGTTGAGGCACTTGGTGCCATGGCTTAGTTGATTAGATGGTGTTGGGTGTTGGATTTGATGATCTCTAAGGTCTTTTCCAACCTGGTTAAGTCTGTGTTCTGTAAAATACTGACCACTTAGAAGCAAGGTAAAGTTAAACGACATCTGATCATCAGAGAGCACAGTTTGGTTCAGGGCTTTTTTGGAGGATGTTCATTTGTTTTCTTAATGACTGCCTAAAGTAAAACCTTACCTGGTTGCTTTACTTTCTAGTACACACAAGCAATAATAAAGAGCCCAGTGTCTGTGTTTGCTTTTCACATGCCATGCCAGAAAGCATGCAATGTGACAGTTTTTACCTTGCACTGTGGGGAGGAGGAGTTACTTTGCCAAGACAAAACAATCTTCAGCAGCAGACAAAAAGCAATCAATAGTGTTTTAAGATTAATTTTGACCTACCAGGCCATTGTGGCAAATACAATTCCCACTAATGCACTTCCATGGAATTGCTTCAAGTCCATGGCTCAAAACAAGGAGCTATGCCAAGAGCAACCAGACTCTCTTTCATTGCATGTGCATCGAGAAGAAACAGAATAAGAAGGAAATACAGGAGAAAGGATTTATTTTTCTTTTCCTTTCTCCTTTCCTTTCAGAAGAGCTGTTCTCATCATTTTGGAGTCAAAATGCATTTCCCTGAGCCCACCAAATTCCACAATGCCTACATACTGTAACTGCAGAAATCCTGAGAGAAATAATATGGAAGTCAGACATATCACTGACAGCTGACACAATCAGAACATGCTAGAAGTTTTGCTTGACACAGGCTCTTGCTTGCATAAATGACCACATGCAATCACTTCTTGTCCTTAACTAACTGCAGAAAATGGTCATGGCTGCTCACTGCCATCTATGCCATGAATCTTCACCTGCTTCCTGAGGAAAAAATATCAAGCTGCTGAGACACAAACTACTTTTCCCCTGCACTGACAATGGGTCCCTTCCACAGGCTGCAGTCCCTCAGGATAATCCTTGCTCCAGCGCTGAGCACTCTGGAGGCTACAGCCAAGACAACCTGCAGTTTCCTTGATCCTGGTCCCAGAGGCTCATTTGCATGGACATGCACCTCAGGTGGCTCAACAAACGCTTTTATTGTAGGAGATGGGGTCATGAGCTTGAGAGGCTTATGGTGCAGGAGATAGCATTCATAAACTTATAGGATCATAGAACTGTCAGGGCTGGAAAGGACCTCAAGGATCATCTAGTTCCAACCCCCCTGCCATAGGCAGGGACACCTCACACTACAGCAGGATGCTCAGAGCCACATCCAGCCTGGCTGCAAAAATCTCCAGGGATGAGGCTGCCACCACCTCCCTGGGCAACCTGTGCCAGTGTCTCACCACCCTCATGGGGAAGAACTTCTTCCTAACATCCAATTTGAATCTACCCATTTCTAGTTCAGTCCATTTCCCCCAAGTCCTATCACTACCTGACACCCTCAGAAGTCCCTCCCCAGCATTCTTATAACTCCCTTCAGATCCCACAATAAGGTCTTCTCACAACCTTCCCTTCTCCAGACTGAAGAGCCCCAACTCCCTCAGTTTGTCCCCATAGCAGAACAGCTCCAGCCCTCTGCTCATCCTCATGGCCCTTCTCTGGACACCTTCCAGCACCTCCAGACCTTTCCTGTAACAGGGACTCCAGAACTGGATGCAGTACTCCAGGTGGGGTCTCACAAAAGCAGAGTACAGGGAGAGAATCACCTCCCTTACCCTGCTGGCCACACTTTTCTTCATCCAGCCCAGGCTCTGGTTGGCTTTCTGCAAGTGCACACTGGTGCCTTATGCTGAACTTCTCACCCACCAGCACCCCCAAGCCCTTTTCTTCAGGGCTGCTCTCAAGCTACATACTGCCCAGCCTATATCAGTGCATGAAGGCTTGGAGAGTAGAGCTCTTAGAAAGTTTGGGCTATTGCATTGTCTGAAATTTTATGTCACATTAGGTGATGCAGAACGAGGGTGAGCAGGAACAAAGAAAATTATTCCCCCAAATGAACATTTTGCAGAGTTGTCTTTGGTTACTTTCTTACTGTCTTTGGTTACTTTCTTACTGTCTTTGGTTACTTTCTTACTGTCTTTGGTTACTTTCTTCTTTTATTGCAGAGCTTAAAGAGCATTCCCAAGTCAATAGAAAATTGCAAAATGTTTTGTTTTGCACAACTGTTTCTTAAGGTCTTTGTTTGGGCTAGGGGAAAATGACCGGAGGGATGATTATAAATCTTTTCTCTAAACTTCAAGGTCTTCTGCTGAACAGGACAAACTACAGGCACAGCCCTAACTCACAAAGACTGTTTATAAATCTCATGCAACCCAAAATATTCTGCAGTAGACTGACTACCAGTCTCCTTTTCTTTCAATTAAATACTGGGCCAAAGCTTCCCAGACAGAAGGGGCTCAGCATATAAGACAGGTCCCCCTGCATGCCACTACAAGCTTCATCACCTTTTATGTCACAGCCCTTTGGGATTTGAATTAACAGCATAACTATCTCCTTCTAATAGTTTTATGCATGTTTCAGGCTCAGTAGACAGTTTGCAGACATCTAGACATATAAACCAGTAAAACATCAAGGAATAGATCGAGGTAGATTCTCTTCACCTCTGCTCTGCCCTGGTGAGTCCACACCTGGCATATTGCATCCAGGTCTGGGCTCCCCAGTTCAAGAGGGACAGGGATCTGTTGGAGAGAGTCCAACAGAGGGCTACAAGGATGATGAAGGGACTGCAGCACTGCCTGGTGAGGAGAGGCTGAGAGCCCTGGGGCTGTTCAGTCTGGAGAGAGAAGACTGAGAGGGGATTTAATAAGTGTTTACAAATATCTGAGGGCTGGGGGTCAAGAAGGAAGGGACAGCCTCTGCTCACTTGTGCCCTCTGATAGGACAACAGGCAATAGATTTGAACTGCAGCACAGGAGGTTCCACCTCAACATGAGAAAGAACTTTCTTTACTGTGAGGGTCCCAGAACACTAGAACAGGCTGCCCAGAGAGGTTGTGGAGTCTCCTCTGGAGATCTTCCAGACCTGTCTGAGTGCATTCCTGTGCAAACTGTGCTAGATTCTATAGTCCTGCTCTGGCAGGGGGAGTTGGACTCAAAGATCTCCAGAGGTCCCTTCCAATCCCTAACATCCTGTGAGCCTGCAAGTGTTGGCACTGCAATGCCTTTTCCAATGGAGTATACTCAGGGCTGTATTAAAGTAATTGTCCCACGCCAATGTGAACAGCATCATATTGTTAGCCCCACCATAATTCAGCTATGTAATTCCCCCAGCTCATGAAAGAATGGAATAGACAAGGTTGGAAGAGACCTTTGAGATCGAGTCCAACCTATCATCCAACACAAGGAAGCCTTTTTAAATCCTTACTTTAAGATGTTTTCTAGAGCCAGTAAAAACACAGGAAGGATGGACTTAACTACTTCTCTTTCTAAAGATTTCCATATGCTTCATGGAATGGAATAGAACACAATAGAATTAATAAGGTTGGAAAAGACCTTTGAGATCACCAAGTCCAACCTACCACCCAGCACCATCTAATCAACTAAACCATGGCACCAAGCACCCCATCCAGTCTCTTCCTAAACATCTCCAGGGATGGTGACTCCACCACCTCCCTGGGCAGCACATTCCAATGGCCAATCTCTCTTGCTGGGAAGAACTTCTTCCTAACATACAGCCTAAACCTCCCCAGGCACAGCTTGAGACTGTGTCCTCTTTTTCTGGTGCTGGTTGCCTGGGAGAAGAGACCAACATCCTCCTGTCCACAACCTCCCTTCAGGTAGTTGTAGAGAGCAATAAGGTCACCCCTGAGCCTCCTCTTCTGCAGGCTAAGCAACCCCAGCTCCCTCAGCCTCTCTTCACAGGGCTGTGCTCCAGACTCCTCCCCAGCTTTGTTGCCCTTCTCTGGACACCTTCCAGCAACTTAACATCTTTCCTAAACTGAGGAGCCCAGAACTGGACACAGTGTTGATATTTGCCTTTTTATATATATCATATTATCATAGTATTGCTAAGGTTGGAAGAGACCTCGAAGATCATCGAGTCCAACCTGTCTCCAGAAACCCCATGACTAGACCATATATATATATATATAAAATCACAGATAATGGTGATTTTAAAAAAAATAACTTTCAGGCAAAGTAGTGAAAAGAACTCAGAGAATGATCAGAAATTAGGAAAGAACATATGGGAAAAGTCACTTCTGACTTGTTTGATGCTTGAAACCCACAAGTGGATTCAGTATCGAAATGAAAGTGCTTTAAGTATATTGTGAAATATTTACAGCTGTTACTGCTGCCTGATTTCTGTCTGCCAAAGACCAGATTATTCAGATGGGTTTCACAGGCAATATGTTAGCAAACAGGATTTTGTTTGGCAATTATATTAAACATGCCCCTATAAGCTTTGAATTAATTATACACAGTATTTTACTGTACTTGATAGAAGCACTAAGCAGCGAGAACTAATGATGACCAAAAAAAAACAACACCCCAAGAAAAGCTCTTCTCTCATTTTCAATAAAGCTTTCCTTGTGAAAATCTGTCAACATGAAAAAGTTGCTGCTGGTAATTAAAAACAGGCTTTAGTTCAGGCATATGTTTACATATTATGTTCCAGATGATGGGAAAAATGCCATTGAATTGCTCTCCTTAAACCCTGTAGTTTGCAAACACATGATCTGCCCTCAGCGCACTGCTGATGTCAACTCCTTCAGCTTGGGAGGATGAAAAAAATTCGAGTTCAGCCTCATGACACATTTAAGAGTTTTGGGCTGCTAATGCAGTTTGTTAAGAGTCTAAGTGAGCCCTCCAGACATGTTCAGAGGATTTTTGCAGAGGGTATGTCTATGCACATCAGGCATTTAAGCTGCACTGCTGTCAGGACTTACACGAGGTTTCACTAATGGGTGGATAATAGCAAAGAGAAGGTGATAGAGGTTACAGTAATACTTCACCCTACTCGGGGAGCATGGCAGTGAGTGACTAATTACCTCTCTGTTTCCAGCTCTCACATTAGATTACTAAGTGATCCTTTGCCTGTCTCCACAATGGCTCAGAGGGCTGGAGCACCTCTCTTATGAGGACACACTGAAGGAGTTGGGGCTGTTCAGTCTGGAGAAGAGAAGGCTCTGAGGTGAACTAATTGTGGCCTACCAGTATCTGAAAGGGGCTACAAGAAGGCTGGGGAGGGACTTGCTCAGGATCTCAGGTAGTGATAGGACTAGGGGGAACGGAATGAAGCTGGAGGTGGGGAGATTCAGGCTGGAGGTGAGAAGGAAGTTCTTCCCCATGAGAGTGGTAAAGCCCTGGACTGGGTTGTCCAGTGAGGTGGTTGGGGCCCCGTCCCTGGAGGTGTTTAAGGCCAGACTGGATGAGGCTCTGGCCAGGCTGATCTAGTGTGGGGTGTCGCTGCCCATGGCAGGGGGGTTGGAACTAGCTGATCCTTGTGGTCCCTTCCAACCCTGACTGATCCTACGGCACTATGATGTACAGCACCAGATCGCTTCTTTACAGCACCAGATCGCTTCTCAAAGCAGAGCTCAAACTTTTCAAACTGAGCCCAGTTGCCAAGCAGCTGCTAAACCACACTCCAGTGGGTCCCCAAACTGCAGTACTAGGACCTCAGCTGGCTGGTTCCTTTTGAAGTTGTAGTTCCTTTTGAAGTACCTGTCACACTCCTCTTTCCCAAGCTGTGGTAGTTTCAGGCTGTACCTTAAATTTTCCACAGATCTTGAACAGAAAGTAGTAAAATGTAAATAGATCACTACTGGATCTGAAAAGGGCAAGTTCTAAATAATACCATTGGGCAGATATCTACCATAAACATTAGTTTTGTAAACTAACTTTCTCTCTTCTCACTTCCTTCGCTCTAGCAGACACCAGCTCTGGTTTCTGATGGCTTTGCTGACCTTGGCTGTATTGCTTTGTTGTGGCTGAGTATCAACAAACAACTCCCTGCTGTTTCTCTTGTCCCATGTGTACAGGGGAGGAGGGAAGAAAGCAGGGAAGGGGAATCTGTTAGTCACCCCCTGGTTTGTCCAGGGGGCTTCTCGTGCTGTTTATAAATTGTACATATATGTAAATATTGTGTATTTTGTACATATTCATTGCATTTCATTTTAGATTGTAGTTTTGCTTGTAAATACAGCTTCAGTTGCTTCCAGCTGAGCTGGCCTGGCAAATTTATGTTGGGAGGGAATTTTCAAGCCACCACACAAGCACGTGCACTTTTTCACCACACATTTCAACCCTCTTTTTGTTTCATGAGAGGAATAGATCCTGGCACATGAGTTATACATACACAATTAACCAGGCTGGAAAAGACCTTTGAGATCACCAAGTCCAACCTGTCACCCAACACCATCTAATTAGCTAAACCATGGCACTAAGTGCCTCATCCAGGCTGGTTTTAAACACTTCCAGTGACAGTGACTCCACCACCTCCCTGGGCAGCCCAATCCAATGGCAAATCTCTCTTCCTGGGAAGAATTTCTTCCTAACATCCAGCCCAAACCTCCCCTGGCACAGCTTGAGACTGTGTCCTCCTGTTCTGGTCCTGGTTGTCTGGAAGAAGAGACCAACTCCCACCTGGCTACAACCTCCCTTCACATAGCTGTAGACAGCAATAAGGTCTCCCCTGAGCCTCCTCTTCTCCAGGCTAAGCACCCCAGCTCCCTCAGCCTCTCACAGTGCTGTGTTTCAGACCCCTCCCTGGCCTTGTTGCCCTTCTCTGGACACATTCCAGCATCTCAACATCTTTCTATTTGTTGCACCAATAAATCCTTAAGGATTTAAGACCACAGGCATACAAATGCTACCTTGATAAGCTTCAGTGTTTTCACACTGCTGCAAAGAGACTTAATTCCTAAATACCCTGATAATAGCATCCTCCCCCTCCCCCCTGTGGCAACCCAGTACTCCACATAAGAAAGCATTAACTGACTTCATAGTATCATAGTATCAGTCAGGGCTAGAAGGGACCACAAGGATCAGCTAGTTCCAACCCCCCTGCCATGGGCAGGGACACCCCACACTAGAGCAGCCTGGCCAGAGCCTCATCCAGCCTGGGCTTAAACACCTCCAGGGACGGGGCCCCAACCACCTCCCTGGATAACCCATTCCAGGGCTTCACCACTCTCATGGGGAAGAACTTCCTCCTCACCTCCAGCCTGAATCTCCCTCCAGCTTCATTCCATTCCCCCTAGTCCTATCACTACCTGAGATCCTGAGAAGTCCCTCCCCAGCCTTCTTGTAGCCCCCTTCAGATACTGGAAGGCCACAATGAGTTCACCTCAGAGCCTTCTCTTCTCCAGACTGAACAGCCCCAACTCCTTCAGTCTGTCCTCACAGGAGAGGTGCTCCAGCCCTCTGATCATCCTCGTGGCCCTGCTCTGGACACCTTCCAGCACCTCCAGATCCCTCTTGGAATAGGGGCTCCAGAACTGGAGGCAGTACTCCAGGTGGGGTCTCAGCAGAGCTGAGTAGAGGGGGAGAATCCCCTCCCTTGCCCTGCTGGCCACACTTCTCCTGCTGCAGCCCAGGCTCTGATTGGCTTTCCGGGCTGCAAGTGCACACTGAGAGCTCCTGTTGAGCTTCTCGTCCACCAGCACCCCCAAGTCTCTCCCCTCCGGGCTGCTTTCCAGCCAGTCACTGCCCAGCCTGGATTTGTGACTTCAGGAAAAACTTTTCTTGAGCGAGGTCTTAATGTATTTAATGATAAAGAAGCCACCAGATGAGCGGCTGGGTGGTTGTCCTGCGCTACAGAAGCAGGAGATCTGTTACTCCGGCTTTCATTCCGAAACCTGACACTCTCTGCTTGCTCTTGTAAACGTTTTTGGGTTTTGTTAATGCGACCAGATGGTAAATTCAGTTTGATTACAATCCTCCCTGCTTTAATGTGCACTCTTCATCTTGCTACTATCAGATGACATTTGCTTTCCTTAATGTACATAGTTGTAGAAAAATTACAGAAGTGCTGTTGCTGCACTGCAGGGGGAAAAAATAAGTCCAATGTACATTTAGCTGACATAGCATCAGCTGTTGTTTAAACTGGACTTAGCTAATGGACTTTTAATGTCAGTGGGGTTATGTGCAGTTACTGGCTATTAGCAGGAATCAGCCCTTTCTATAAAAATCACTTTTCCTCGAGTGTGTTGTTTGAACATTCCTTTCTCTGATTTAGTGACTGCCACCGAACACAAAACAAACGCAAGGACGCTGGAATCTGCGGTTATCTTTAAAACCAACTTAACCTCAGCCTGGCCTCCAGGAGCAAAATATGTGTACTGCATTGCTGCTTGGGGATGTAAAACTTTAAAGACAAAAGACCACATTTTCCCTTGTCTTCCAATCCAGCGAAATGAGGCAGAAAGCAAAACCTGATCGAGGCACCGCCATCAATTGATTTCCCTAAGAAGATCATCTTTGCAGTGAAACCAAAGACTCATAAAATAAGCTTATGAGTAAGAGAGAGCAGATAAATAGTCCACACCATGTCAATTTGTCAATTTAATTCACTTTCCCTTGGAAAGGTTTCTTTTAAATGCAAAATTTAGGACCCTCCTCCCCATACTACAAAAATTACAGGAATGTTTATAAAGCAAGTACAGGAAATCAGGAGATGTTGTGGTTAAAGATTTGGAGGGTTTTATCTAATAGCCATGTTTACTACAATGAAGTAATTTATAACATTTAGGGAAAGAAGGAAAAAAAAATGATGAGCAGAGACTGAGGGAGCTGGGGCCTTGGACTGAGGGGTGACCTCATTCGTGTGGATAAAGATGTGCAGGTAAGTGCCAAGAGGATGGAGCCAGGCTCCGCTCAGCGATGCCCAATGACAGCACAAGGGGCAGTGGTGGAAGCTGAGGGACAGGAAGTTCCATGTGAACATGAGGCAGAGTATTTTCCACTGTGAGGGTGACAGAATATGGAACAGGCTGCTCAGGGGGCTTGCAGGGTCTCCTTCTCTGGAGATACTCAAAAGCTGCCTGGATGTGTTCCTGTGTGATATGCTCTAGATGATCCTGCTCTGGCGGGGGGGGCTTGGAGTGGATGAACTTTAGAGGTCCCTTCCAGCCCCCAATACTCTGTGATTCTGTGAAGATCCATACAGAAATAGTGAAAACAAAAGTTAGCAGGAGGTGAACAATTTTGCTTATCCTCGTGCTTGTGAAAGGCATATGGCACTTCTCATTCTACTGTCTAAACCAGGATACTAACCACTTTGTTACCAGCTACCAGGCTGCATTTCTAGCTGAAGCCTTCGAAGCCCATGCTTTCGGCAGTAGAGGTCTTTATTTCCAGACTGACTGGTGAGGCAGGAAATTGCCACGCATTTGTGTGGAACAGGGATTTACGGGGAAATATGCCTACAGTTGGTGACATTTGGCTGTCAGTGTTCCCATCTGAAACAACATGACAAAACCCAGGGAAAAAACCCATCTCCCTCTAAGAACCTCAACCCATTTTCAAGTAAGGCAGCGTTTTAACCTCTCTGCAGTAAACAGCCATGCTGCTACATGGACAGGAAATGAAAAGCCAGAAGATTATTCAGATTATTCATTTAAACAAACAAACAAAACCAAACCAGCCCAAACAACACACACACAAAACCACCTTTCCAGTAAAAAAGGTGAGAGCAGGGTCCATGCATTCTAGAGTCTCACTTTACTGCACTGACTTATTTTTAACACAGAACCAGACCAGCTTCTGGCATGTGCCAACTTTGAAATTAATGAAGCTGTAGTTCTTGGTGTTCATAACCTGGCCTTGCATCACAGAATCACAGAAACATTCAGGATGGAAAAGACCCTCAGAACCATCAAGTCAAACCACAACCCTACTCTACAAGGTTTACCCCTAAACCATATCCCCAAGCACCACATCCAAACCACCTCTATACACAGCCAGGCTTGGGGACTCCACCACCTCCCTGGGCAGCACATTCCAATGCCTGACCACTCTTGCTAGGAAAAAATTCTTCCTAATGTCCAGTCTAAACCTACCCAGTCAAACTTGAGGCCATTCCCTCTTGTTCTATCACTAATTACCTGGGGGAAGAGACCAGCACCAATCTCTCTACAACATCCTTTCGGGCATCCTGTAAGCCTATCCTTGGTATAAGCAGTGGGGATTGAAAACAAGAAAAGAAACTGATAGTGACCTGCCACACCCCAGTACTGAACTTCCTAGCTACAAAATTTCTCGTTTCTTGGGAGCCAAGAAAGTAGCAACTTCCAATTAGTTACAGCGCAGCTATTTTACCTGGGGAAGAGAAGGAAAACAAACACAGTCCTGCGAGCAGAGATCTGCTGCATAAGAAGATCGCGGAGTTTTACTCGAGCAGGGAACTGAAAAACTTACCCTCACCTTCAGAAAGTGGTGAGGAAGCAGGAAGGAAGTCCCTAAAGCTATGTTTGCAACATCTGCATGAAAGGAATTTGTAATAGGGATAATGACTTGCCAAAAACTAGTGCAGCTTCGGGGCCAAAAAGCTTAGAGCAATGAGTCCTAGTTGTTCATGAGCCAATTCAGTGAGCTGTTCAGTGAATGACACTGCATGTACAAGCACACAGTCACCAGCATTTAATCACAGGCCCATCCCTTAACTGGATAGAATAGGCTCTCCATAATCAACTCTGACTTTCAGATCTGAAGTGACTGAGTTTGAGAGAGGAAACTTTAGCTCCTCTTTGTCTTAATCCTAAAATAAAGGCTTGTGCAGCAGAGGTTTCTCTGTGGCCTCATCATCTGACTGCAGGCAACCCAGCATTTCAGCCTGGAACGCCTCACCCTCACCCTGTTAGCCCCAGCCATTCACTCCTACTCACAGCCTCTCATCTTTTGTAAGTGTAGAGCTTCAGAGTAACCAAGCAGACACATCACAGGCTCAGAGGATGTTAGGGGTTGGAAGGGACCTCCCAAGATCACCGAGTCCAACCCCCTTGCCAGAGCAGGGCCATAGGACCTAGCACACATGAAGTAGTTGTTTGCAGTGAGTGAAATACATCTGTGCTAATTCCATGAGCAACTGGTAAAAGGAGGAGATACAGTCATGTAAAAGGAAATCACAGAGTAAGGCACTCCCAGCGTGCACACTGTGCTGCAGTCAGTGTAGGTAACTCCAATGCCCAGGAGGACGGAGTGAGCTGCTGCTCCGTTCCACTCCCTAGTCCTCTACTTCAGTCTAACTGAACTGCAATTAACCTCACTCACCGAGACAATATTATTATTTTAGCTCACTGTGTAAACTTTCCAGTATAAACACACATGTTGGGACTGGATAAGGCAAGCAATGGATTTAAACAATAAATAAACAAACCATATCGCAACAGTGCAAGCAATTCACGTTCCAGCCCATTATTTTCCACAAACTTTAGCTCTCTGAGAAGCTCTGAATTACTAATAACCCTGTGGTGATTGCTTTTCACTGCCTGATGTGAAATGCACTAAATTCAGGCAAAGAAATGCCTGGGGAACAACTATCAGTTCAAACAAGTTTCCAAAACAATTGCAATAGAGCCGGCCTCTTTTGACAGATCACTCAAGGCTTACTTGCACATTTCCTTCTATCTAGCTGATGAAATTCAAGATTCCTCAAACAATCACATTCAGCACTCAGGGGACCAAAAAAAAAAACCACCTCAAGCTTTCCTCTCTCTCAAAGGATACATAGTTAATCCAGAGAGCTTAGCATTTCAACCTCTCACTCAATATGAGACTAAGAAATAAAAGCTACTTTACTTCTTGAGAATAGCTGAAAAGGGATTGGCAGAAGCTGCCTAACAAGAAAACATTCAGCTGTTTCCAGGCCACTAAAACCTATCTGAGCTCCTCAGCATTATTATTGATAATATTACCTCAACAAGACGCTGATTTAATTGCCTAGGCAACCTCATAGCTTTTATGAGCCATAAGGCACCAAAGGTTCTTTGGTGCACAAGTTGTTCATTCAGATGAATGAAGTACAGTTGAATGAGATAGTCCTGAACTGCAGATCAAACCCAAATGAAACAAAACAACCCAAAGCAGTGATCCCTATTCCATTTACCACAGTGATGAAGTCATCCACTAGATCTGCTCTTGCTCCTTCTAAATTCGGGATAACATTGTGGATGTCACTGAGCAAAGCAAATCCACCCAAACCACCTGCCAGGGTAGAGTCAGAGCTTCCAGGAAGCATCCCTGTTTCTGAGCAGGAGAATGTGGGTTTGACCTTTGTGTCTCATACATAATTCTAGATACCAGCAAATATTCTAGAATCTGAAGAGGGCTACAACAAAGCTGGGGAGGGACTTTTGAGGGTGCCAGGGAGTGATAGGACTGGGGGGAATGGAGCAAAACTAGGAATGGGTAGATTCAGATTGGATGCCAGGAAGAGGTTGCTCCCCATGAGGGTGGTGAGACACTGGAACAGGTTGCCCAGGGAGGTGGTGGAAGCCTCATCCCTGGAGATTTTTGCAGCCAGGCTGGATGTGGTTCTGAGCATCCTGCTGTAGTGTGAGGTGTCCCTGCCTATGGCAGGGGGGTTGGAACTAGATGATCTTTGAGGTCCCTTCCAACCCCAACAATCCTACAGTTCTGTGATTCTATACAAAGAACCTGTTAGTGAGACACGATAAATTTGACATTGGGAAGACACCAGAGAGCCTTTATGTAGCATTCCCTCTATAGTTGCATCCATCTCTGGGATCATCAGAAAAGGAGGATGGAGTGGAGACTCCTGGGCACTCAGAAGCCTTTTGGCTTCCTTACACATGCACTGTGCAGCCTTCTGCAATTCCTCATTTCTCTCTCCATCAAACAGAGATAAAAACAGCTCAAAGAGAGATAAATACAGCTGTCCTCCCAATCCAGCAAGATGGATTACAGATTAAAAATCTTATGCAGAGTGACAAATTAAAACCTCCCATTGTCTCTAGCAACATGGAAAAATGTGAATGCAAATGAAAACTGGTTTTGTCGGGAGGCTTTACAACTTCCAACTTTTCCAGTTTCACGGAACACCTAACAGATTTTTCAGAGAGTGTAATTAGGAGGAGTTCAGCCAGTGAGGTAAACATTTGAAGCTTTATTGACCTTTCCACTAAAATAATTACATCTCTTCTGGTTTTGATTAGGGTTTTTTGATTTGCCTTTCCCCCCCCACACCCTCCTGCCAGCTAATAAAACAAAAAGGACTCTTCTTTGTTTGTTTGTTTTCCCAAAACTTTTCCAAAGGACATTTTTAAGTGAAATTATTTTTGCATGAAGCTTTTTTCCCTCCCACCCCCAGTCCAAACCTTTAGATAATAATCTGCCAGGCTATAAAGGGACTGATGAATTAGGAGGAAGGCCTATGTTTCCTGCTTAATGCACATGTGATTTGGGGTGGAGTTGTAAAAGCAAAGGGGAAGCTGTTCTAGTGGTGAGTATCTGGGGGAAAAGCTGTACACAAGCATCTCTGAGGTTACTGAAAGCTGGGAGAACTTCTGGCAGCCCTTGCACTGCTCTGGCACTCTGTTCCTCACTTGTGCCTGTTGCATGTGTGGGCAAACCCTAGTCTCAAGGAAAGCAACTGGAGAACAACTACAATTTGGGGCTTTCTTTACCTTCTCCAGCTAGCTTGTACATCAATGGCTTTTACAGGCAGTCCCATGCTACAGCCTTACCCAAGACAGACAAATCTAAATACAGAACAAACCACCAGTGCTCTGCAAAATGTTTGAGCAGACCTACCACAAAACCAATGACAGCGTCTAAATAAATCTTCTCCACATCACACCACCACTGGAGTTTGGAGTAGGACTATCTGCTGATGATCCCATCAATGAAACACAGCCAAACAAACTATGTGCTAAATTAAGGAGGATTTTGTTCCTATTTGTTCGATGTAAGCTTCTTTGTAACCACTTCCCTTTCAGCATAATTTCAAATGCTTGCTTACTAATGATGCAAATTAAGTCTTTCTTTGGATACAGTTTGCCTCCCAGAAGACTTAATTCCTTTTCCTTCAGATCACCTCTTGGATAATGTTATGATGGAAAGCTCCAGGGGCGCCTGCTCCCAAGACTGGACTCTACTGAGCACACACAATAAATCACTTAAAACACCTCCATCCCTTCAGTCCTTGGAAGCAGTTAGCACTGAACCGTGCCTCTGCACAATACTGTTCTGCCGCTATGTTGATGGAGGTTGTAGCCAACTGGAAAACCGCTGCTTGTCTCTTACTCTTTGCTTTTAATCCTTGACTTAGCTGTAAGAGTTTGTGCTGCTTTATGCCTCCAAGTTGGAATGTGAAAGCAGAGATGGCTAATGAAAATGACAGGCGATGTAACTACTGCTTTATTGGCACTGATGCCAAGCCGGCTGCCTGCTGGACTTTAGTACCTCCACTGGGTGGCTAACAAGATGTGCACTTCACAAACAAGCACAATCCTCTCCCCGTTCAAAAGGGAGGGAAAGAGAATACCCTTTTTTAACTACAGTGGCATACACAGGCAGAGCACCCATGATTAAATTAACTTTCATTTCAGAGACAGCCTCCAGTGACATTCTTTTAACGACAAGCCAAAAACTTGAACATGAGACTTGCACCGAGTCAAATCCTCCTCGACTAAACCACAGCAAACTGTTCACTGCTCTGAGTAATGCAGTTTTGCTTAGGCATTCCCCTTTGCAACAGCAATGAAAACAGGTTGCTCAGGAAGGTGCTGGAAGCCTCATCCCTGGAGGTTTTTAAAGCCAGGCTGGATGTGGCTCTGAGCAACCTGATGTAGTGTGAGGCGTCCCTGCCAATGGCAGGGGGGTTGGAACTAAATGATCCTTGAGGTCCCTTCCAACCCTAACAATTCTGTGATTAACTTAGGTTTCAAAGGAACTTTTGTGCCTTTTCCCAGAGAAAAAATAATAAATGCATAGCCAGAGTTGATTCCTCGAAAGTCCAACAATTACAAATCCACAAAGAGAATGAATAGCCACAAACACAGCAATATGCTGCAAAACAGAGTACTCTAAAACAAGATTACTCGTCTGAAAAATGAAGCTACATTTATTTTGTGCTGCCAAAGTGCAGCTCTCCTTAATATTTTACATGTACACAAAAGCCCTGCCTGTATACTTTATGGAAATACTTAATTGCTGTCCTAGTCAGCCTGGGCTTCTCTCATCCTTCTGTGGGAACGAATCTTGTTTTGCATCCCATTCAACTGAACGGCACAGACCGTGCCTCAGAACACCACTCTTCAGCTTGCACAAAACTAAAGATATTTACTTCAAAATGCCCAATAAATGTAAGCCACATTTTCTCCTCTCTTCCTGCACACAGACTAGCTATGGAACTGATTTGCCTGGCCTTGGCACGGAGCTGTATTCCTGCTTTCAGATGTACTGTGTTTGGATAATTAAATTAGGAAAAATCTTTTTAATATGATTAATGCTGTTTTCTGTTTCTGGATTTGGATGTCACACACAAAGCTGGTCCCGAAATACAGTGAAGAGTCAGAGTTTGAGACCATTACCAGGGGGGGAAAGAAAAAAAAAAAAAAGAAAAGAAAAGTTGTATGATGAATGATGCACATAAAATGATTAACTAAATGTGCACAACAACTGTGGAAACATTCAGATGCACTCAGGCATTCTTACTGTGGCAGAGGAATAAACGACACAGAGAGTAATGCTGAAAAGTCATCAGAAGGGGGCTGTATATGATGGATATACTTTTTTCTTTTCCCCCCAAGTAACTGCTAGAGACTGGAGCCAGAGAAAGAGGAGACAGATATTGGCTCCCGTGTTCCCAGGGAGGATCCTCTCCTCCACAGATGGATCCGTCCACTTCGTTTTAATCCTCCTTAAACTGCACTTCAGTCAGCAAGAGAAACCCGGTGGCTGCTTTGCTTTCAGCACAGCCTTCTGCAGCACTGCAATGCTGCTCGGGGCCAGTATAGGCTACCACATGCAGCCCGAACTCGTCAGCATCACTGGAATCTGTCAGACCACGTCGCATTAAAATGAACCCGTGTTCCAGGGGGGCTTCTCCATTCACAACGAAATACTACCTGGCCCTCACTTTACAAATACTATTACACCCACATGATCAAACACAAGATGCATCAAGATAATTAAGTCCTTCCCTGCCCCCCCCCCCCTGCCCCATCCCTCCCTTTTTTTCCCAACAAGATGTGCTTAGGTATTTAATTAAGAACTGCATCCCCAAAAGGTTACTACGTTCACATGTTATACTTCACTTTTTCCACACCAAGCATTTTCAAAGTGCTGCTGTTGCTAATACAGACTGTGCTGGGGCAAGACAAATATCTGCACATACGGCTTTTTTACAGTTTTCTTTTTAAATTATCACTTTGATTTAATTAGGTGTGAGAGGTTAAGCATTAAAAAAAAAAAAAGAGGAAGTAACAAGTGAAACAAAAACTCATTAATATGTAGTCCCTTTAGCTTTTCTATCCATCTCTTAGGCTATTGCTCTTAGCCCATAAAGCTGTCTGAGCCATGCTTGTCACTACAGATCGACAGCCTGACCCTCCTTTTCATCCCACCTACATTCCAAAACTGTGGTGGCCACAGGATATGTTCTCCAAACATTTCTAATGTCCAAAGATGGAGGCAGGGGGAAGTAGGAAAATGCAATGGTTGAAATTCAGTCTCTGTGTCCAAAGAGCCAACAGAAAAGTTGCTTTTAGAAAAGATGTCACTGAAATGCCAGGCAGGGGTAGGTGCTTGGGTCCAGGGGTGGTTTCACAGTTTGGGACCTTTGAGCTCTCATTCTGCTGTAGCTTATCGCAGAAGTAAAATGAATGCAGTGACTGCAGATCAGAACTGGTTCTGGCTTGATAATCACTCTGGCCCTAGTCACCCCACTTTGAGAATTAAGGGCTGTCTCTATCATGTGGCCATTTCCTGTTCTCTCCTGATAACAGAGGAAAAATACTTAGACAGCTTCAGATCATAAGATAAGAAATGCTAATAAAACAAAGTGTATTTAGCTCTGCTGAGCAGCTCACAGGAGGATGCTGAGATGCAGTGATATGAATCTCTCTACCAGGAATTGTGGGGGCTGGTCCATCAACTACTTAGTTAATAAATTTATTTTCCATGAGGCAATGGAAAAGGGAAGAATGAAAGCTCCAGCAGTGCTCATGGCCTCCTTAGCCTGCTTCAAAGGATAAAGATAGTTGGGGAATGGAGAAGAAAAGCAAACCAAGAAATAGTACTAGCAGCAAATACTGAGAAAAAAATAATAAAGATGTGCACATCTTCTTTCCCTTCCCCTCCTCCCCTTTCTAAATCATAACAATGTGTTTGCTATATAAAGGCACCATTTAAGGGTTTTTTTCCTCCTTTTGAAGGTATCATAAAGGAAAATTGAATTTTTTTTGCCCCTTCACAATTAAAACCAAGTCAGCTGGCTCCAGACCCTCTTGCAACAGGAGACCAGTTTGGAGTGTTTCTATTGCCCCTAAAACAACACAGCCAAAATGACTTAGAGGGGTGTTTCCTTTCCGAAGGACAGAGGGTGACTTTGGAAAAAGAGGTTGGGCAACAATCATTTCGATATTCATGCATGTTTTTGAAATACATAAATAAGACAGAGGGAAAACTTTCCCTGGTGCTATACGATGAGAAAACTTCCTGAAGAGGGCACAGTTAAACTGTTGATTCATTGCCTCTCCAAAGCACCAAACACACATACAGGAAGACCCCTCCAGGCAAACACCAATCAGTAAATCCTTCAGCTCTGGGAAGGATGCCAAAACCAGTTCGGCACTCAAATTCTTTGCTTGGTCCTTTCAAACGGGAAGCAAAAATAAAAGCACACACGTTAAAAACAAGTCCGAGATGAAGGACTACATCCCAGCCACGTTCTCCGCGTTTTCCACTCGGCTGTGAAAGTCTATCGCACGCCACAGATGAGGCAGCCCTGCTGAAGAGCTCTCCGTCCCTTGGCGGCTAGGTAAGCACACCGGTGGCCTCTGGCAGGTCCCACACAGGTGCTGCCTTCAGAGCGTAGGTGCAGGGGGCCTGGCTCCTCTCCCTCTCACGGCAGTTCCGCCGCACAGCCCCGTGTCATGGAGGGTACTCGTGGAAAGGAGAAACTATCTCAAAAGTGTGAGATATGCCCTGTGGCACTGATATGTGTGATCTGAAACAGCCGAACGCAGGGGGTCCTCTCCTCCCCGCTCAGACCATCTGCCACACAAATTACCCACGTCCTGCCGGCAGAGCGGGCAGACTTCTCTTCTGCTCCAGGTCCAACTATCTGCGAGGATCTTTTCCTCTTCAACAACCTCCATTCACACAGAAAGACAGATACCAAATGACAGCTAGGTCTGCTTGCACATGGTGCGATTAAAGCTTTTGAATACATCAGACCTGTCCTGTCTCGACCATGAAACTGACCAGCAAAAGGACATGATCGTACATTAAGACACACAAGATTTTTGTACTCTCGTTCTCTGCTCCCCTCTTTCATGACCAGGTTTTCTGATCTTCCTGTGAGATAAGCACCTGGTATGGGCAAGGGAGAGTGACTCTGAGGATGGATCAGTGGGGAATGGATTAGCACTGTTACACTTGCAGCCGGGATCTACGGTGCACCCAGCCCACCCACAGCAAGCCTATGGCTCCCTAAAGCCTGCCGGGGGCACCGGGAGCCGGAGGAACCAGGACCGCTCTCCTGCCAGAAAGAGCACACAGGAGTGCATTCTGATGGCTGGGCGAGAGCACAGGGTCAGACCTGTGCAGCCACCTCAAGGCCCCCTCCATAGAAGTGATGGGGAAAAAAAACCCTAAGCATTCTTTCACTTACATTATGCTAACAACTCCAGATCAAAGCGTGGGTGCGTATTATTATTTGTTGGTGGCATGTGTGGAAAAAAAATAAATTAAAAAACAATCCACCACAAAAATCCAACAATCCGAAGCAGCTTCAACAATTCCTTTTGTCTTTTTAACCAGCATTTCCAAGCGCTGTAAGGAACCCACATATCCTTGCTATGTGCAACTCTGTCCACATGCAGCAGCAACCTCTCTCCAGTGCTGAGGAGGCTGTAGAAAAGTGTTTCCCAGCAAAAGGCACGCATTTCCACTTTGGGTCTAACTCTCGGGAAGACAGAAAAGCACCGAGAAAGTTTATCCGGCATCAGCTCACAGGAAAAAAAGCCCTCTGCTGTAGCTGTCTGCAGGGTGGGCAGCACACGGAGCCGGGGCTCTTTGTGATTCTCTCAAGACATTACTGAACAGGCACTAAGAACCGTGACATTTTCACTTGGAAAAGGGAATTCATACATGGGCTACAGGGAAAACCGATCCAGATGTACTCCAGAACCCCCGACAAGGGAAGGGGAAATAGAAACAAAACAAAAACAAACACACACATAAAAAGCATAAACACAGGAACACGGTGACTCCCTTCGGGTGTATCATGTTTTAGGCACGAATGAGGGTGTCGAGGGGGAGATGGGGGCTCACGGACGCCCACCACCAGCAGAGCGCCGGAGCACGGCTGTGCGGCTGCAGAGGGACACCCGCCTGGCAGCTGCCTTTCCCACGCACCTTGCCAGCCTCCGGGGCACACCTGCGCCGCTCCCGGAGGGGCTCCTTCAGCAGGAGCACTCCCTCTAGCCTCAGTACCCCGCTGGAGAACGGAGCGCAGGGAAACGCCTGTCCCGGCCAGGCTCAGCAACGGCGGACCCGACCCGCGGGAGCGATCGGACCCCCACAGCCTCTGGCTCGCATACGCGCAGGAAAAAAAATAAACAATCCAAACAAACAGGGCACCGATTCGCGTCTCCAGCCCGCACCCAAACCCTCCTTCCATCTACCCCCTCGCCTTACCTTGCGCAGCGGAGCCGGGGCGGCTGGCCCCCAGGACGGCCAGGGCGGGCAGCACCACGGTCTGCAGCAGGTATCCCAGTCCCAGCCCGCAGCGGGCCGCCGTCCCCTCCAGCCCCTTCCCCATGGCCAGGGCAGGGAGTCGCGCAGAGACGCGGAGCTTTCCTGGGCGGCCTCTGCCTCCGCCAGCCCCGTCCCACTGCCGGCCGCGGACAGACGCGGAGGGGCGTGGAGCCCCCGTTTGGCGCTCAGGCTGCGCGGGGGGCGGCAGCGCGAGGGGCGGCAGCGCGAGGGGCACCGCGCGTGGCGGGGGGGCAGGGGCGCTGCATGGCCCCGCGGCGGGGCGCGGAGCAGCGCGGAACCAGACGGAGCGCTGCGCTGCTTCCCGCGGGTGGCTTGGCGCTGCTGTCTCCACCCCGGGGGTGGGCGGGTGCCGGGGCCGGAGCTGGGGAGAGGGGGCTATGCTGGCCGCCTGCGATAAAATGAGAGCCGGAGCGAGGAGCAGACCCAGAGGGAAAGGGGCGGGGGAGGCTGGGAGCCACCCGCTGCAGAACCGGCCCCCTTTCGCCTCCCCCGCCCGCGCCCCCTGCGCGCATACCCGCGGGTACACTCGCACGCAGAGGCTGCCGCACACACGTCCACGCGTGCACACGCACACCCTATAACCACAGCCCCCCGGACCATGCAGCCGGGAGAAGCCCCGGGAGCCCGGACTACGCTGGCCGGACCCTGCTGCACCCGTGGCTCTCCCAGCCCTGAAGGCCTAACACCCCCCACACCTGCGGGGCTCCGAGGGGCCGGGGCTAGCCCTTAGGGAGACACAAAATGCCCATCAGGAGCGACCCATCTGTTCCCACAAGCAGTAGAGGGCAGAACAGGGGGAGAGGCAGCATAAGGAGAACCCTCCGTTTTTGAAGAACATCTGCCCGTTTGCACCCCAAAGTGTCTTTGTTAAGGCTGAGGCAGCTCCCTGCCAGACTGTACCCTCTCACCCTCCTTACCCCCCCCCCCAAAGCTCTGACCTATGTTTTCATCATGTGCCTACCCAATATCACTCAGCAGGATGGCAGCGCCCACATCTTGGGTTCAAGGCTCAACTAGGGCTCACTTGGGTTTTACTGTTGCTTTCTAGGTCTTGTTTGGAGGTTATTGGGGGTTCATGTTTTTCCAAAGTTGCCCTTCACTTTGTAGAGCCAGGCAGACTGTCAGCAGCCGTGACCAGACCAAGCTACTCACATGAAGGTTTGACAATGATAGGGGACTGTAGCACCACAGCCCTCCCCATGCCATCCTACTCCAAGGGAACTACTACCATTGCCTTCTCCAGCCCAGAAGCTCCCCCAGTCAAGGCTGCCTGTGAGGTACTGAGCACGATCTTCCTCTGCGGTACAGCTGGAATCTTTCCAGACATGCTGGCTTTCCTTTCTGCCCCTGGCAGGAGAACAGTAGCAGTGCTGCTGATGCTGCAGGAGGGCTTTTCAGGGACCAGAGGAGCTGCCTGCCCTGAGGAAGGCTCTGTACCTCCTGCCCCCTGACTTCAATGCTTTCCCCAAGGATTTACATAGTCCCATCTCTGGGTCAGAGGGGCAGGGTTTTTTTTTTCCCTCTTGTATGGCATGTGGCAGCTGACACAAAGCTGAAGTGCAACATGGAAGCAACATTCTTCTTTTTTTTTTTTCTCTCTCTTTTTTTTTTTATTTCTGGGTTTTGTGTTGGTTGGTTGGTTTAGTTTACAGGCACAGGGAATAAAAAGCTGGCATAATTTGTTCTGGGTCGTGCACCTGGGTGTGCCTGGAGGGCACCCTGGGAAGGGTGCATTTCAAGCCCAAAAGGCTGATGTACCCAGTAACACTTAGCAGTGTAGAGCACTCCTGGTTCTCTATCTCCTGGCTGTACTACATCTTTTAAGGGGACAGGTCTCATCCACTTGAGACACCATGGCATAGTTCAGAAATATGAAGGCTCTCCACCATAACCTGTGAAGTAAGTTGTGAGACTGCGTAAGCAGGGGAAAGGAAACCTCAACTTGTGGCCATATTGAAATGGAGAATGTGGCTCCTGAACAAGAGTTTTTTGATTGCATGAGCTCCCCACACCTGACCTCATTTTCCCTAGCCTTGTCTCAGGTTAGTGGTGAACAGAGTAGCTCCCCATATATGATGTTTGTTTGCCACATTTGACCCAAACTGAGAGCATCTTTCATTTGTTGGTCATTTCCTATTTCCCCTGCACTAGGGGAAACTTTGTAGAGACAAGAAAAGAGACCCCTGAAAGATGTCACACATGGAGGACATTCATTGCAGCACCAGCTGACGGGCACATCTACTGCCATGAGGGACAGGAGAAGGGGGGCTTGCTCCTCCATGAAATAGAGTAATTTATTTTTGATGTTTTGGGGTTTCCCAGGAGTAATACCTGTAGTTCCAGGCTCACTTTCTAGTTAGTAGCTCAGTGACCTCATTAAACAGGTCCATCCCAATTTCAAGACAATGTCCCTGCAGCCTTGCCTGGGTATCCCTGGTGGCTGCCAAGCCCTCGGCCTCTCTGCTTCCAAGTAGATGCACAGGGGGAAGCATTACTGCTTCACAGCCCTGACACATGTGATGGAACCACAAGCTCATGGCTCAAGGAGAAAACAAGTCTTTTCCTAGAGCCCAAGGTGTGCTGGACACCAGAGGACCAAGGGGACCGCAGCCTGCGGCATTCAATAATCACTTTTCTACTGGAAGTAAATATAGTTCAATCTGCTGCACAAGCAACACATGTCAAAATAGGAGTCTTCTCAGGAAAATGTGCTTTCAAGTCCTTCTGTGTTCCATTATGCATAAGAAAGGGCATCCAAGATGCTCCACGTGTCTGCGTCACGGAGCTTCCTCACAGAAACCCCAGGACAGAAAGCGCAATTGTCTGGATTAGTTTCCACTTCCCAAGCACATATTAATCCCCAGTTTTCATACTTCAGAGAAAAATACCAGTTGTGAAACATTGTGCTTTGGGAAGTGGATGCAAGCAGCCTAACAGGTGTCACCTGAGCTCATTTTCCAGGTATTGCAGTTTCAAATTAGATACCCACAGTAAGTGACTACGAAATCTGAGGTAACCTTTCAAAGGTTTCTGTGTGCCTTGAGTACTTAAGGCTTGGTTGGTTGGTTGGTTTTTCCAAAGGAGCTTTTTTAAATGAAAGTTAGGTTCTAAATCAATGCTTACAGTGTTCCCCCCCCCCCCTGTCAACTCAGGAATTTTAGTATCTTGATAAGTAGTTTTTGAAAGCACAGAGCTGGTGAATCTGACTTCAGTGTATTTTATTACCCAAACATCTGGAGTTGTAAAGCAATCAATTAGAAGGCATATTGGATTTGAGAAGTCCTATCAGCTTTCATAATTAATATTGTGAATGGTAGTGTAGGTGTCAGCTTGTGCTCTACATGATTCCTTATGATCCTCTGCATTTATAACAATTAATACAAACCTTAATCTAATTACAGAACTCGAGGGAAAATCATATTTTCTTTTGTTGTGGTGGCACAGCCCAGGATCACTTTGCAGCAGGCACTGTACTAACACAATGAGCCTCAGTCCCCAGTGCAAAGAGTAACAGGATTTGATTAATGACTTTGGAGCAGAGGTACTAAGGTCCTCTGTGTTACATGGGACTTGAGCAATGCTGGTTTGAACAAGGAGAGGAGTCTCTTTTATACACTGACAATTACAAGTAAGATTCAGTAACCCTTCCTGGCACTGAGCATTGCATTGCTAGGTGGATACCTCTGGGCAGCAGGCCTGCGGACTCATTTGCTACACAAACACTAATCAGGGATGCAGATTCAAGCTCCACCTCAGGTGACAATCAGGTGATAATCATAAGATGCTCTCAGCTGCTGAGATACACCTGAAGCAGTAGGGAGCATCTGAAAGAGAGCTGTGTTTTGCAAGCTTCTCCACTAGGTGCTTGCAATGCTGGGCGGCAAGTGTCATGCAGGCTGTGAAAGGTATATCACAGGCTCATAGGATGTTAGGGGTTGGAAGGGACCTTTGAAGATCATCTGGTCCCGGTTGGACCTGCCAGAGCAGGACCATAGGATCCAGCACAGGTCACACAGGAATGCATCCAGATGGGTCTGGAAAGTCTCCAGGGAAGGAGACTCCACAACCTCTCTGGGCAGCCTGCTCTGGGATTCTCACAGTGAAGAAGTTCCTCCTCATGTTGAGGTGGAACCTCCTGTGCTGGAGTTTATATCCATTGCCCCTTGTCCTATCCCAGGGTGCAACTGAGCAGAGCCTGTCTCCTCCCTTGTGACCCCCAGCCCTCAGATATTTAGAAACGTTTCTTAAATCCCCTCTCAGCCTTCTCCAGACTAAACAGCCTCAGGGCTCTCAGCCCCTCTTCATAGGGCACATGCTCCAGTCCTTTCATCATCCTGGTAGCTCTCCGTCGGACTCTCTCCAGCAGATCCTTGTCCCTCTTGAACTGGGGAGCCCAAAACTGGACACAATATTCACACACCTACTGCTGGCTGTGCCACTTCCCCAGGCTCTGTCACGCTGCTCTTATTTTCCAGCAGAGCCCAGCACAATGCAACTCAAAAAGCAGGTGTGTGACAAGCCTCTCACTTCCCTGACATACATACCAGAAGCTATCAAGTACTGCAGTTTTCTCTCACAGCACTTCATCTGTGCTTGCCTTGTGTGATACTGTGGATCAGCAAGTGAAACTACCGCCTGATAGCTTACATGTTGAGAGCAACCACGGACTCATTCCCAGTAAAAAAATCTGGACATTTTTTTTCTTCCACGTGGGGAATGACTGCTCGTGGTGGAATTGTGGTCTGAGGAAGAATTCTTTCATATCTGGAGAAATCTAATAAAAGAACTAATTGTCTTTCAGCTCGGGGTTTGTTTGCTTATTTATGGAACCAGGTCTTCCAAAAGTTCATCCACACTCACGTGTTACACTCCTGTGCTAAATTTTTTGCCTCAGCATATACTTCACTACAGATAGAAGCAGTTTAAACTGCTTCACCTCATAACAGCTATCATTCCAGAATGGTGCTGAGTCACCTGGGAGGCCATACAATGTCCTGCTCCTGATACCTTCTCAGGCGTACAGCTGTTCATTTCATTAATATCTGGCAACTAACAATTTTGTCATCCTCACCATTTATTGAATACTTTGGCTCTTCATAATATTTGAGAGGAAGTTCTTGAGCAAAGAAGCATTTCAAGTAAAGGCTGGGGCAAATTCTGCCCCTGTATGCATGCTGTGCATATCATCCTGTTGTAACTTGTGCAAGAGGATGCTGCTGGAGCTGGGGGCTCATACTCCTGGGGGGTAAAGGTAAAAAAATTCAAAATGCACTCTGAAAGTCTGACTTCCAGTGGTCACAGACATCATGTTTCTTAATGGCAGCAGGAGGAGAGGAGGAGCCTGGGGGTGACCTCATTAATGTTTATAAATAGGTAAAGAGTGAGTGCCAAGAGGCTGGAGCCAGGCTCTGCTGGGTGATGCCCAATGCCAGCACAAGGGGCAGTGGTGGAAGCTGAGGCAGAGGAAGTTCCATGGAAACAGGAGGAAGAATTATTTCACTGTGAGGGTGACAGAACAGTGGAACAGGCTGCTCAGGGCGGTTGTGGAGTCTCCCTCTCTGGAGACATTCAAAACCCACCTGGATGTATTCCTGTGTGATCTGGTATAGGTGATCCTGCTGTGGCAGGGGGGGGGTTGACTGGATGAGCTTTCAAGGTCCCATCCAAGCCCTAGCATTCTGTGACTCTGTGGACTCGGGCGCCTTGTCTGCTTTTGAAATCAGCGTCCTCCAGTGCCAGCCAAATAATGCATCCAAAGGACTTTTCTTTTCATTTGAACTATCTGTAAATAGACCACGGATTTCGTATTATCGATCCTCTCTCTTCACATCGGTTCGGTGGATGCAGGGCAGTTCCGTGTGGCAGCTCCTGCACGCACACCTGGAGCTCGTTCAGCATTCACACTGCTCCCCTGATTCCTGTTGCACCACACGATATCAGAACGCTTCCCACCTGCCCGTATTAGACAGCTGTGCAAAAATGCAGAACAAAAAGCCTGATGGTTTCAGCTTCTGCGCTCATTATGCCGCAGCCACGGCAGAGGCCAGGAAAAGCGAGGTCCGGGGTGCCTTCGGGAGGAGCGGGAGAGGAGAAGGCGCTCCCCGGGCGGGCTGCTTGTACCAGCGCTCCCCGGCAGAGGGCGCTGCGTGACGCCGGCTGCGTCCCCCTTTGCCGCTCCCGAGAGCTCCGCGCCGAGGTTGAGGAGCGGCTGGTGCCCCGGGAGCGGGCCGGGACCGGCGCTGCTCTTTCTGCCTTCCTCCGGGAACTACCCTTTCGAAGGTCCGTTCTCCAGCTCTCCAGCGCCCTGGCTTGAGCTGAGCTACAGGTCGTGAAGAGCCCGAAGACCAGCTCAGCCCGCTGCACAAGGCGCTTTTATGCTCTCCTCAGGTCCTCCACTTGCTTTTTATTTTTGTGGCAAGGTCACAGCATCGCAGTCGAATATTGACTTGACTGGCAGCTGTTGGTCTCTGTCTCAACGTCATCCCTCGCCATCATTTTCCACTTTAGTGGATTTTTGTTCTATTTACCAAGTACTAATTTCTGCTTGTCCAGATCAGGACCCATAGAGTTGTTTCAGTTGGAGAAAATCTTTTAAGATCATTGAGTCCAACCATTATAAAACTCTACCAAGTTCAGGATGGGCTTCTCCAAATCTCTTTACTAGTGTCACAAGAATCTTCTCTCCAATGTCTCAGTGTTACCACACGCCCCAACTCTGCCTTCTTGTTTTCCACCTGCCTCAAGCTCCAGGAGATAAAGGCATAGCAGTATTTGGTTCACATTCTCCCACAGGTGTGTGTGCTGAGTTGATCTTACTCCATTTGTTATTTTATGGATTCACAGAATTGTCAGGGTTGGAAGGGACCTCAAGGATCATCTAGTTTCAAACCCCCTGCCATGAGCAGGGACACCTCACCCTAGATCAGGTTCCTCACAGCCCCATCCAGCCTGGGCTTAAAAATCTCCAGGGATGAGGCTCCCACCACCTCCCTGGGCAACCTGTGCCAGTGTCTCACCACCCTCCTGGGGAAGAACTTCTTCCTAACATCCAATCTCAATCTCCCCTCCTCTAGCTTGGATCCATTCCCCCCAGTCCTATCACTGTCTGACACCCTAAAAAAGTCCCTCACCAGCTTTCTTGCCTGATTGTCTTGCCTGATAAACTTTGCATAAAGTGACATTAGAAACTATTAAAGTCACAGTATTCATTAAACCACTTCTTAAAGGATGAACCTGATGGCATGAAATATGAAAAAAACCAACAACCACCAACAAAATCACCACCACCACAAAAAACCAACAACCCCAACCCCCCCAAAAAACCCACCAAAACCAAACACAAAACAAAACAAAAGAACCCATGGAAAGTTTCTGGCAAAAGATGTTTAAAAAGATGAAAAAAACCCAAACCACGACATTTTTTCAAGAAACTGAATTGTTAACATGGTGTTTTTGGTGCTCTGCAAGATCAGAAATGAAACACACAGAACTGTGTAACAGAAAGGGACCTGGGGGTGCTGATTGACAGCTGCCTAAGCATGAGCCAGCAGTGTGCCCAGGTGGCCAAGAAGGCCAATGGCATCCTAGTCTGCATCAAGAATAGTGTGGCCAGCAGGAGCAGGGAAGTCATTGTGCCCCTGTACTCAGCCCTGGTTAGGCCACACCTTGAGTCCTGTGTCCAGTTTTGGGCCCCTCAGGGGCCAGATTTAAGAAGGACATGGAGACACTTGAACGTGTCCAGAGAAGGGCAACGAGGCTGGGGAGAGGCCTTGAGCACAGCCCTGTGAGGAGAGGCTGAGGGAGCTGGGGTTGTTTAGCCTGGAGAAGAGGAGGCTCAGGGGAGACCTCATTGCTCTCTACAACTACCTGAAGGGTGGTTGTAGCCAGGAAGGGGTTGGCCTCTTCTCTCTAGCAACCAGCACCAGAACAAGAGGACACAGTCTCAAGCTGCACCAGGGGAAGTGTAGGCTGGAGGTGAGGAGAAAGTTCTTCCCTGAGAGAGTCATTTGCCATTGGAATGTGCTGCCCAGGGAGGTGGTGGAGTCACCATCCCTGGAGGTGTTCAAGAGGGGATTGGTCGTGGCACTTGGTGCCATGGTCTAGTCATGAGGTCTGTGGTGACAGGCTGGACTCGATGATCTTCGAGGTCTCTTCCAACCTTGGTGGTTCTGTGATTCTGTGTGATTCTGTGACTCTTCTGTCTTCCTCAGTATTTCTGTAATTCTGCGGATGCGTGATCTGTTTTGTGCAAGCAGATCACATTTAGCAGCCTACAGGAGTACATGTGAATGGCCCCAGCTTTTCTGTGTACATCTGCTTCGTGAGAGAAAAAACAGCTTATTTTGTATTTTTATTTTCTTGCCTTTTCCATTTTGAAACTTAACAAACTGCTCTGTAGTGCATGGTGGGCTCAAAATACAGCTCTCCCTACTAGCTGCTCTACTGCACCTTTCTAGAGTTAATTTACTCCACCAGCATGTAGCTGGATTATCTCTTTTACCCAACAGAAAGAAGCATTCATAGGGAAACTGTCTACAAATATCTGGGCATTGTGCATGGCTAGGAGGGAATCTGTTGCAGTTGCCTGTAACTGGAGGCCCGGCTGTGTGTTCTCAGTCTTTTTTTCATCTGGATTCTTAGTGGCAGGGCAATTAGAACTCAAATGTACAGGGAAAAGGTACCCCACTACAGCAATCAAAACAAACATTATATAGGTTTTGATTGCCCCAACAAGAATGGAGTCTTTGTTACCTGAAGTGGCTTTATTGATTTGAATGAGGAAATGTATTCACTCTGTTTTGAAAAGTGCTCCAGACTGCGCGTGTAATTAATGCTTACGAATTCAGAGGTGAAGGAGTAGGAAAAGTTCTCTGTGAAACCACAGAAGAGAGACTGTATCATTTCCAGAACATTTATCTAACATTCCTTCGCATAAAGGCAGCTACGACACTCACAGCTATCATTGTGATCTTACAACAGACCCTACTGTTTCAGCAGCGGCGTGAGCCTCTTAAGTGACACCATTAACAACACTCTGGAATGGTTAGCAATAATTAGTTTGTTTTCACAGAGATATCAGGTTTCATCCAACTGTACCGGGGCTGAGAAACGATGGCGTACAGAAAATGTTCAGTCCACAGCTGAAGATAAAAAGTTCATGAAAACAAAAGCTGCCCACGATGGCAACATGTGATCCTGTTTAAAGGGTGACCTTTAGCTCCCTGAAGCATGTGCTACTCAGGTCCAGAAAGTAACTTTATGTGGTTTGCATTACTAAAGTAATTTAAATTGACAGCCTCGAGATTCCTTTGCCTGAAGACGCTGCTAGCAATTCAGCTGTGCCCTCCCTCATGTGCAACGTAGATAATCTCCAGCAAAACCTGAAAAATAAAGAGAAGAGTCCCCTTACTTCTGAAGTCTGGCCAGGGCCACATGTGTTTCTTGTAATGCACTGGAGAAAAATAAATAAATAAAGGCTTCAGTTTTGCCCTGAGTGGGGGTAGTTATGCTGGGTCTGCTCTTAGAATCATGGAATCATGGAATCAATAAGGTTGGAAAAGACCTCAGAGATCGTCAAGCCCAGCCTGTCACCCAACACCTCATGACAACTAAACCATGGCTCCAAGTGCCACATCCAATCCTCTTTTGGACACCCCCAGGGATGGTGACTCTACCACCTCCCTGGGCAACATATTCCAATGGCCAATTAATCTTTCTGGCAAGAACTTTCTCCTCACCTCCAGCCTAAACCTCCCCTGGCACAGCTGGAGACTGTGTCCTCTTTGTTCTGGTGCTGGTTGCCTGGGAGAAGAGACCAAGCCTCACCTGTCTACAACCTCCTTTCAGGTAGTTGTAGACAGCAGTAACATCTCCCCTGAGCCTCCTCTTCTCCAGGCTAAGCAACCCCAGATCCCTCAGCCTCTCTTCAGAGGGCTGTGCTCCAGACCCCTCCCCAGCGTCATTGCCTTTCTCTGGACACGTTCAAGACTCTCAATGTCCTTCCTAAACTGAGGGGCCCAGTACTGGACACAGGACTCAAGATGTGGCCTAACCAGTGCTGAGTACAGGGCAGAATGACCTCCCTGCTCCTGCTGGCCACACAATTCCTGATGCAGACCAGGATGCCATTGGCCTTCTTGGCCACCTGGCTACACTGCTGGCTCATGTTCAGCTGCTGTCAACCAGTACCCCCCAGGTCCCTTTCTGTTTGGCTGCTCTCCAGCCACTCCAACCCCAGCCTGTAGCACTGCATGTGGTTGTTGTGACCAAAGTGCAGGATGGGGCCCAGCACTGATCCCTGGGGGACACCACTAGTGCCTGGCTGCCAGCTGGCTGTGGCACCATTCACCACCACTCTCTGGGCTCAGCACTCCAGCCAGTTCCTAACCCAGCTCAGAGTGCTGCTGTCCAAGCCAGAGGCTGACAGCTTGGCCAGGAGTTTGTTGCGGGAGACGGTGTCAAAGGCCTTGCTGAAGTTCAGGCAGACCACATCCACAGGCCTCCCCACATCCACCAGGCAGTCACCTGATCATAGAAGGAGATCAGGTTGGTCAGGCAGGACCTGCCCTTCCTAAATCCATGTTGGCTGGACCTGAGCCCTTGGCCATCCTTCAGGTGTCCTGTGATTGCCACCAGGGTAATCTGCTCCATCATTTTCCCTGGCACTGAGGTCAGGCTGACTGGCCTGGAGTTTCCGGGTTCCTCCATCCGTCCCTTCTTGTGGATGGGGACCACATTGCCAGTTTCCAGTCATCTGGGACCTCTCCAGTGAGCCAGGGCTGGTGGAAAATGATGGAGAGAAGCTTGGCCAGCACTCTAGGATAGATCCCATCTGGTCCCATGGATTTGTGGGGTTCCAAGTGGCTCAGCAAGTCCCTAACTACTTCCTCATGGATTTCAGGGATACTGCTCCCTGAGCCCGTCTACCAATTCAGAAGGTTCTTAAGGGCTGCTGCCCAGGGTACTTTCTGAATTAGTTGCTTAAATAAGCTGAAGTCTGCTCTCTGTAAGTCCAAAGTGAGGGTTCTGTCAGTGCTCCTCGCTATCTCCCTGCATATCGAAAACTTCACTATCTCATGGTCGCTGCACCCTAGACAGCCTCCTGCCATCACATCTCCCATGAGCCCTTCTCTATTTGAGAACAGCAGGTCAAGCAGGGCCAGCTGATGGCATGGGTTCTCCTCTTCCTTTTGGTGTACACCCCTGCCAATGAGGGAACTGAGTAGAACACCACTTGAGCTCCTGCCCCATCAATCAATTGTCCAAGGGCCTTGAATTCCTTTTTGATTGTCCTGTTGCCCTTCTTATCACTCTCTTTGCTGCCAGTTTGGATTACCACAATAGGTAATAGAGGGCTGGATTAGCTTTTGTAGTCTCCTAGTGATATCCCTCACCTGGGCCCAAGGTAGGCAGCAGACTTCCCTGTGGGATGTGTCAGAACGACATACAGGACCCTCTGTTCCCCTCAGGAGAGAGTCACCAACAACAATTACCCTCCTCTTTTTCTTTATGGTACCAGTCCTGATGGTTAGTGGGGACTGATTTGCTTTAGGCATCCCCTCAGATGGTTCCTCTTCTGCCTTCTCATCCACATTGCTCTCTGTCGGCTAACCCACCGCACGCTGCTCACTGCAATCCAGCCAGGAGGCTCTGTTGCTGATGGCAGTCGCCCGGCTTTGCTCTGCCTCGTTTGAATTTCCCATGGCTGATGTCACCCTCCCGAGCAGGCAGGTGAGAAGATAACCCTGCCGGTCCTTGCTGTCTGCTGAGGACCTCCTGCCCCAAAAAGCCCCAGATAGAAACCAAAATAGAACGCCTCTCAGCTCGCCTCAGCTCGAGCATGCCGGTCCTGGTGCCAGTCCCCGTACCGGTCCCAAGCAGCTCTCTTGCCAAATGCTCTTATTTCAGATGAAATTTTCCTAGAATCGTAGAATTGTTAGGGGTAGAAGGGACCTCAAGGATCATCCAGTTCCAACCCCCCTGCCATGGGCAGGGACACCTCACACTACAGCAGGTTGCTCACAGCCACATCCAGCCTGCCCTTAAAGCCCTCCAGGGATGAGGCTGCCACCACCTCCCTGGGCAACCTGTGCCAGTGTCTCACCACCCTCATGGGGAAGAACTTCTTCCTAACATCCAATCTGAATCTACCCAGGTCATATGCAGCTGCCTGGTTTATTACTGCTTTAATTCCAGACCTACATTTGATGCAGTGTTTCACATTTGAGTAACATTTTGAAAGGTAATATGAAGCAAAAGGACCCTTGGCTGTGGCCCCACACAGTGCTTTCTGTTATTAGATGCCTCAGCTGATCTGTGTTCACAGACTATTGAAGTATCTTGCACTGAGTTTCTCAGTTCGATTTCATTCCACATGCATTCATAGAGCAGTTAATGGTAATCTATTAATCAAAGCTTAATGTTACAGCATCCTTCATAAAGTGTTGTGGGTTTGGTTTGGTTTTGGTGGTTTTGTTTGTTTGTTTGTTTGCTGTGCTGGAGCAATTTAAAGACTCTTGGAGAGTCTGATGAGATGTGGCATACAATAATGGATTGATGATAGCCAAGACTTTTGTTTCCACTTTGAGTAACACAACACAAGGCTCAAAACACTGAAGACACGAAGGGGTGTCTTACCTTCATAACTAAAATAACCCTCATTATTTAGTCTCTAGGTTATTAAAACCAGTTCTGAAATGTGGAACAAGAACTTGCTACCGAAAAACTGGAGATGGAAAAGTCAAGTTTCTTGAATCCAACGAAGCAGTATCTGTGATTATGTTATCAGCAAGGATAGCACCCCTCAAAAAGTCTTCTTCTCTAGATCAAAGGAGGTGAAAAAGGGAAGAACATAATTATGACAAGGCTAGTCTGTAACAAACCTGCCTGGAGACACATTGATTTCTCTGAAATTAAATTGTTCCAAGTATCAATAATGTCAACTTAATAATTCCACTGAAAAGCAAGTTTTAATGATCAAATGACCAAGACAGAAGGCATACACAATGGAATAGAGTAGACATGGGAGGAGGAAGTGACAGCACATTACACATTGGTTTCAAAATTCACAAGGAATGGCGTCCTGGCCTGGATCAGGAACAGTGTGTCCAGGAGGAGCAGGGAGGTCATTGTGCCCCTGTACGCTGCACTGGTTAGGCCACACCTTGAGTCCTGTGTTCAGTTCTGGGTCCCTCAGTTTAAGAAAGATGGTGAGATACTGGAACATGTCCAGAGAAGGGCAACAAGGCTGTCCCCAGAACCTGGGGTCTGGAGCACAGCACTCTGAAGAGAGGCTGAGGGAGCTGGGGTTCTTTAGCCTGGAGAAGAGGAGGCTCAGGGAATACCTTATTCCTGTCTACAACTACCTGAAGGGAAGTTGTAGCCTAGTGGGGGTTGGTCTCTTCTTCCAGGCAAGCAGTTACAGAAAGAGAAGACACAGTCTCAAGCTCTGCCTAGGGTGGTTTGGGCTGGATGTTAGGAAGAAATTCTTCCCAGAAATAGAGATTGGCCATTGGACTGGGCTGCTCAGGGAGATGGTGGAGTCACCATCCCTGGGAGTGTTAAAAACAGCCTGGATGAAGCACTTAGTGCCATGGTTTAGTTGATTAGATGGTGTTGGATGATAGGTTTGACTTGATGATCTCAAAGGTCTTTTCCAACATGGTTAGTTCTGTGATTCTGTGATTCTGTAAAGGTCATTAGTGATTGGAGACCTCTGATACCTTCTGCCTGCTCTGGAGGCTCTCAAACATGTCCTGAAAGTGGAAGGCAGAAATCCGAACTGAGCAAGAGCAGTGCTTTGGAGGCTGCTGGCTGATATTTTATCCCTTGATTTTTTGAAGTGATAAGGACTATTTGGTTAGTTTAGAAGAAAAAGGAAGAACTGATCATAGTTTAAAAGGGTGCAGGTGTGGGAGGACTGCAGGGGGTGGAACACTGTTACAGTAGCAGGACATTATATATAAGCAGCAAGATCCTCTTTCTTGGAAGAATTAGATAAACAATATGATCATAACTAGGACAAGATTCACAGTTACAAGCCAAGAAAAGACTTCACGATCCTTGTCAATCCCCACACCTCTATCATTTCAGGGATTATCAAAATCCCTCTGGGAGCACAGAACAGAGCAGTTCACCCCATTTTGAGCCATTTCCCCTTTTTTCTATTTTTTTTTTTCCCTCAAGAAAGAATTTCTTTTCCACTATCATTTACTTTTACTCCACACATGCTTTCCATCTTCCTCTGCAAAGAAAATCATTCTTACAGTGATCATAGAATCATAGAATGATAGAGTGATCAGGGCTGGAAGGGACCTCCAAAGCTCATCCAGTCTGACCTCCCTGCAGTCAGCAGGGACATCCCCAACTAGATCAGGTTGCCCTGTTGAGCCTCACCTTTCTCCAGGGAAGGAACCTCAACCACTTCCCTGGGCAACCTGTTCCAGTGTTCCACTGCCCTCATAGTAAAGAACTTGTTCCTAACATCCAATCTAAATCAGCTCTGCTCTAGTTTGAAGCCATTGTCCCTCATCCTGTCCCTTCAGGCCTTTGCAAACAGATTCTTCCCATCCTTCCTGTAGCCCCCTTCAGGTACTGGCAGGCTGCTATTAGGTCTGCCTGGAGCCTCCTCTTCTCCAGGCTGAACACCTCCAGCTCCCTCAGCCTGTCCTTGTAGCAGAGCTGGCTTCAACCTCCTGATCATTCTCTTGTCCCTCCTCTTTATTCTGTTCTATTCTATTCTATTCTATTCTATTCTATTCTATTCTATTCTATTCTATTCTATTCTATTCTATTCTATTCTATTCTATTATCTTGCATTATTGATATGGTTTATCCTTCCCAAAGGGAAGGCCATCAGCTGACTGTAGCAGCCAGGATCATTGTTGTGGCAGGCAGAGGATCCACAAAGGCCTGAAGGTCTCAGCTTTAAGGGGGGTGTTCAGACATGTCTTAACAGTGCAGGCTTTGTTGCTTGTCCTCAGTGGCTACTTAATCATTGCCCTTTCCACAGTGATTCCAGGACAGCAGTAGTTTGCATAGCAGTATGTGCTGAGAACTGGACTTTTGAGGATGAGGTGGAAGGTATCTCTGTGACTTTACCCATCCATCTATCCATATTTTTGTACCTGGTGGAATTCCAAACAAGAGTGCAGACAGTACTCAGGAGCCATGATGCAGTTTTACCCCATTCTGGCAATGGTCCAGGCCTTTGGTTGCCCTTTTAAGGACATTCTAATGCCCTTAGGAGCACCATGTGTCCTTAATGTTTACAAGAGGATTTAAGATCTCCAGTGATAGTGATCTTAGGATAAAGAGGCAAGTCCACATTCAGTACCATGTTTATCCTCCTCACTGGTTTTCCCAGAATTAGTACAAACATCAACAATTCCATGACATATGAGTAAGATCTGTTTATTCCTTACCACAGCTCCAGCATTAATTATTCATCCTTCTCCAATCCACCAGTAAACCTCTGTGCTGTGGAAAAGTACTAAACCATCTACAGTGTCTTGGAACTTATTCAGGTTCAGACCTAGCTTGGGCTTTGCAACACAGTTTTGGGCAGGGCTGCTCCCTGTAGTATGGCTCTCTGCCCCCAGATAAAGGCAATGTTTCGTTTTCCATACAGCTGATTGTAGGAAGTATTGATAGGGTCTGGATAAGATAGAATAGAATAGAATAGAATAGAATAGAATAGAATAGAATAGAATAGAATAGAATAGAATAGAATAGAATAGAATAGAATTGGATTAACCAGGTTGGAAGAAACCTTTGAGATCATCAAGTCCAACCTATCACTCAACACCATCTAATCAACTAAACCATGGCACCAAGCACCCCATCAGTCTCCTCCTAAACACCTCCAGTGATGGCAACTCCACCACCTCCCTGGATAGCACATTCCAGTGGCCAATCACTCTCCCTATGAAGAATTTCTTCCTAACATCCAGCCTAAACCTCCCCTGGCACAGCTTGAGACTGTGTCCTCTTGTTCTGGTGCTGTTTAGTCACATGCCTTGCTTTCACCCAATAATTCTGGAGAAAAGATGTGGAAAACATCCACATGTAACCATGTAATCAAAATTGAGAACAGCATATCAGTTATGTGGTGCTTTCTATATGAATTATAGAAGAAAAAAACACATGCTGGGAAGACCTCTAACATTTTCTAGTGCTGTAGAAAGCTGCAAGGCCAGAGCTAATGGTGTTTGCTTGGCTATTGGATTGGTGTCATGCTTATTCTCTGCTGATGAGTGGCATAGTTAAGAAACCTGTGCCAGTCTGGGGATTTATGATAGGAGGAAAAAGATATTTTTAGATCATTGCATCTAGCTGATTCATTTGGAAGCACTGATAAATGGACACAGCTGGTGGTGGAACTAGAAGCTGAGCTGTCCTTCTTTCCCCCCTGTTTCCTATTAAGTATTACTACAAGGTGAAGGTGATTGGTATTGAGAGGCTGTCATGGACTGAGCTGAACCTGCTGCTGTTATCATGCTGCAGTCATGCCATCTTCAAAAACAGAAGTACTGGCTGGAGCAAAGTGTTATGGGGCTTGAAGTTCGATTGTAACATAGGAGGCTTCGGTTCCAGTTGCTGCTTCTGGGTTCCAGGTTTTTGGCTGTTGTCTTTTCTGCTGGGGTGGTGGCAGGAAAAGGAGGGATGGGAGAGTAGTTTCCTGGCTTGGGCTTTTGGCTCGTTTGTGTCTGCTGGCTGCTGCTTTGTGCTGAACGTTCTCTGCAAGTAGGCTAAGAGAATCGTGCATTTTGTACTATGTTTGTCTAATCTTGCACAGTAAACTCTAGTCTTATCTCCCCTTCTTTTGTGTCTCAATCCTGAGTTTTTTGTGTGTCACTTTTCCCTCACTTCTGTGTTGGGCAAATAGAAATAGCCAGGTTGACCTGCTGGTTTGGTTTGACCCTTTTTGTTCTGATTCAAAACATTACAGAGGCATAAACTGGAAGTGGCCCAAAGAGAAAGCAATAAAGAAGAGAACTAATATTTGTCTAGAGTTACCTAAACCCCGTGAAAATATGAAACAAGTCCTCCATGCGTTCTCTGTTTCCTGAGAAATTCAGCAAACAGCACTTAGTGAACTAATTCCTGCAGCTACTACAAGCTGTGTGTCCATCAGCAGGTTTGCCATTGCTGCAAATCACTGTGGGTTTGTCCATTTCTTGAAACTCAGGGCCACAATATGCAGCCTGGTTTTCACCTCTCACTATAATAGTTTTCACCTGGACCACCTAAGCTGCTTGCGGTTTTCAAGCCCCCTGGTGTGTAAATAGAGATGATCTTCAACCACATACAGTGGTTATGTCCTTTTCTGTTTAAACCCCAAGAGATTCAGTGCCAAAGGTGAACATTAAACCAAAGAACAATTATCACACTATCACAGTGCATTAGAGGTTGGAAGGGATCTCCCAAGATCATCAAGTCCAAGCCTCTGCCAAAGCAGGATCACCCAGGGGAGTCCACACAGGAATGCATCCAGGTGGGTTTGGAAAGTTTCCAGAGAAGGAGTCTCCACAACCTCTCTGGGCAGCCTGCTCCAGGGCTCTGTCACCCCCACTGTAAAGAAGTTTCTCCTCATGTTGAGCTGAAACCTCCTATGTTCAAGTTTGTATCCATTGTTCCTTGGCTTATTACTGCACAGCACCAAAAAGAGCTTGGTCCACTTCACTTGACATCCACCCCTCAGCTATTGATAGACATTGATCAGATCCCTCTCAGCCTTCTCTTCTCCAGCCTAAACAGCCCCAGGGCTCTCAGTCTCTCTTCACAGGGGAGATGCTCAAGTCCCCTAAGCATCCTCCCGGCTCTCCCTTGGACTCTCTCCAGCAGGTCTCTGTCTCTCTTGAACTGGGGAGCCCAGAACACAGTATTGCAGGTGTGGTCTCAGCAGGGCAGAGTGGAGGGGGAGAAGAACCTCCCTAGCCCTGCTGGCCACACTTTTCCTGCTGCACCCCAGGATCCCATTGGCTCTCCTGGCCACAAGGGCACATTGCTGTCCCATGCAGGACTTGCTGTCCACCAGGACTCCAAGGTATTTGCTACTGAGACAATATTCCTCATAACTGTAATCTTCTGCTAGTATTCTTAGGACTTACTATATACCTCTGTCAGGACAGTAACTGTTCACAAGCCTAAGGAATTCTATATGCATTTTATTGATGGTAAGTCTATTAGTTGTTCACTTTGAGGCTGCTGCTGGAATAAAGAGTGTTTTGGCTGATGGATTCTGCACACAGAACAAGAGGAAATTCACCAGGGAATTGAATAACAAACCATTGCCCTTGTACAGGTACCGGGAGGAAGAGAAACCACCACAACAATAAACCAAACCCAGAACTTAACACGACGATATTTATCAGTCTGGATGGTGAGCTTCTAGAAGCACTGCTCAGATGTTTGTAACCCAGTCCCAAGACAGAAAAGTGCAATGCAAGTATCTGAAACCTGTGGAGATGGCTTACAATCTTTCCTCAAATATTTCTGAAGGTCTGCACTCCACATGGGTTATCTTTCTTTCTTTGTCCCTATGACTTACACAGCCTCCAGCATAGTCTCAGAAGGTTGTTTTTTCAGGAACATGGGGTGGGACTCAGTTGTTGTTCTTGGTTATTTGTGGAGATGTTCACTTTCTTGCCCCACAGTAAAACAATTGTTTTCAGAAGTGCCAGCAGCTCCTTGGCCAGTGTAAGCGCTTACAGTCAGTAACTCACAGTCTCACTCTTTCAGCGCGAAGGAAATGCATTGCACCAACACTGCTTTCCCCTAACTCTTCACAAGTCCCTTCCAGCTTTTTCACAGGTTCTTAGGGATCTGCAATAGACTGAGAAACACTGACTTGGAGGACTGCTGGTAATCTATTCAACCCCTCTGCAGAAACTTAGCAAGGGAAGACTACCCAGTTTGGCAAATCCCAGCACACACTAAAAGCCCTGGCAATTTATTTCTGTATGAATTATGGAGTAAGAGCTGATGAACCTGGATGAAACACCTCTGGGGCAAGTCCTGTTTCCACTAGAGCAGAGCCCCCATGGAAATGCTTTCCACAGTTTCTACCAAAACTTTGTGAGCGCCCTCCAGAGAGAGACAAGGGACAGAAGTATTGGTTAGCTGTAAAGTGCCACTGGGCACGACACAAAAAGGATTAACAATGCCAAGAGTTTGTAAGTCTGAGCATGAACATTTTTAGTGTAAAGCTACAAGGTTTTGAACTCCCAGACTCTTCAGGCCATGCTTGTTTTGGGTGCGTCTTAACTAGACATTAAATGGAACTTATTTATCCCTTAGAAATCATAGAAGGAAAGGCTGGAAGTTGAGCTCACTGCCTGAAGGAGGGGTAAATTAGACTGTGTTTCCAGCACACTGTTAGGAATGGCAATTAAAATGCAATTCTAATTAGCAACACTGGCTGTTGCTCCAAATAAACAACAATGTACAGATTTGTTGTGCAGATTCTTAGCTGCAGAAGTAGGCAAGTAGCAAACAATGTGCAAGATAACCAGCTTTGCAACAGCAAAGGGACTGGCTTGTGAATACACAAAACACACACTTGAGATTTCTTTATGCAAGGAGAATTACTGTGAGAGCAGACATTAAGGCTGATGCTGAGCCCAGGGCAGCCTCCTTAAGCTTTAGTGACTGGTTCAATTTCTGATTAATTAGTGCCGCGAAGCTGGAAAGTTTGCAGCTCTGTTGCATATTCTTTACCTGCTCTGAGGAGGTAAATTAGGAGAAACCTCAGGCTGTCAGTTTTCTCTCTCTAGTAATCATCCAATAAAAAATTACACCGAGGCAGAAAGCCTCCAGCTGCTAGCTTGGACTCATTACTGCTGGTCGTGTCATCTGGAGAGGTGAAAGAAGTGCGGATGAAGGAACTCTCAAGCTTTACAGGTAAACTGCCTTTTGTTTAACCACTGTTGTTGAAAACTTCAGGTGATCTGCAAGCTGTGTGCCAAGTAAAGCAATTGCAGGGTGCTGCATTTGCTCCCCTTAATTTATGACCAGGGTGCTCACGCATACTTTCATTAATTTCGGTAGCATTAGGTCCTGATCCTGCATATATCCCATCATGCAGCAACTTCAGAATTGTGACCAGTGCTATTGCTATTCATGTGTGTACCTGCTGCAGTGTGCCTAGGGCCAAGATCCTCAAAGTTCAGCAGCTTCATATCCTTTGAGATTACGGCCTGCAATAAACAGAATTGAATTGGAGATGCATTTTGGCATAATACTTCTGGGAAGTATACTAATAACTGTAATAGCCCCTAACCTAACTGCTATAAAGGAGGGGAATTGTGCTAGAAAGATAAGAAACAGAAACACATGGAAATATTTAGAATATGCCACCTAACATTATCTGCTGTGCTTTTTTAATTGCAAGGGAGCTGAGACTGCGGTGTAAAACAGCAACACTTGTGAATTTGGACTGCCATTACTGTCACATTTTGTTGAGCACTACATTTATATGCAGTTTAATGGTACTCTAAATAGAATGCCAAGCCTGCTCAGCTTTGCTCTATTAAAAGAATATGAAGTCAGTCTAGAAGTAAAGGGAGGAGGGAAAAAAAAAAATTGATGAAAGAATGGAAAAAGAGGAATGAATAATCCTACCTGTGAGCAGTTAAGCATAAGAAAAAGCTTTTCTCTTCATCTTCAAACCCAGAAATCTGAAAGCTCGACAGCAAAATTGGGCTAAATACAAATCCAGTTAGTTTCATTAATCCCTTTCTGTACACGGTTTTAAATAGTCCTTTAAAACTCTGCTCGATTGCCATTCAGGTGCAAGTCTTGTAATAGAGCCTAAGGCTTCCACAAAAATGTGGATTTTATGACTTCACAAGGGCAACTTTATGTATTATAAAGGAAAAGGAAGAAGAAAATGAGACAATGTAGTCCCGGAATATTTGGACACCTTCTTGCTTGTACTTGCATACAGCGATAAAACTTCTGGCAAACAAGGGACCAAATTGTCCTCTTTTTTGCATGTCAGATTGTACAGCTCATAGAATCAGTAAGGTTGGAAAAGACCTCAAAGATCATTAAGGCCAACCTGTCACCCAACACCACATGACTACTAAACCATGGCACCAAGTGCCACGTCCAATCCCCTCTTGAACACCTCCAGGGACAGTGACTCCACCACCTCCCTGGGCAGCACATTCCAATGGCTAACAACTCTCTCTGTGAGGAACTTTCTCCTCACCTCCAGCCTAAACTTCCCCTGGTGCAGCTTGAGACTGTGTCCTCTTGTTCTGGTGCTGGCTGCCTGGGAGGAGAGACCAACACCCTCCTGGCTACAATCTCCCTTCAGTTAGTTGTAGACAGCAATGAGGTCTCCCCTGAGCCTCCTCTTCTCCAGGCTACTATTCATGCCACTATTCATAGCCTGTCTTCTACCCCATGCTGAACAGCTTCAGCTACAACTGAAAGTTTGAATCTAGCACTTCAAGAGAAACCATTATATTAGCACTTGGTAAATCCTGCTTTCCTTAAAGAATGTGCTAGACCATGTCCAGAGAAGGGCCAAGAGGATGAGCAGAGGGCTGGAGCTCCTCTGCTATGGAGACAGAGAGAGTTGGGGCTGTTCAGTCTGGAGAAGAGAAGGCTCCGAGGAGACCTTCTTGTGGCCTTTCAGTATCTGAAGGGGGCTACAAGAAAGCTGGGGAGGGACTTTTTAGGGTGTCAGGCAGTGGTAGGACTGGGGGAAATGTATCCAAGCTAGAGGAGGGGAGATTTAGATTAGACATTAGGAAGAAGTTCTTCACCACAAGGGTGGTGAAACACTGGCTGCGGTGGTTTGAGCCTTAACTGGAAGTTAAGAGCTCAGGTGGGGGCAAGGCTGAGAATCTCTCCCCCACTCCCCCCACCCTCTCCCAACAGAGAGGGGAGAAAAGGAAGGAGCAAATCCACCAAACAATAATTTGGAGTCGGCTTGGAAGTAGAGAGGTAAAGAGTTGTCTTTAAGCAATATATATAACAATAACAGGAAAAAAAAAAAGGTTCACAAGGGCAAGGAACAAGGATGGATGGGAGGGGGACAAAAACAAGAGAATAATACAAAAATTCCAGTATCTGAAGGGGGCCTACAAGAAGGCTGGGGAGGGACTTTTCAGGCTATCAGGGAGTGATAGGACTAGGGGGAATGGAATGAAGCTGGAGAGATTCAGGCTAGATGTGAGGAGGAAGTTCTTCACCATGAGGGTGGTGAGGCCCTGGAATGGGTTGTCCAGGGAGGTGGTTGAGGCCCCTGTCCCTTGAGGTGTTTAAGCCCAGGCTGGATGAGGCTCTGGCCAGCCTGATCTAGTGTAGAGTGTCCCTGCCCATGGCAGGGGGGTTGGAACTAGATGATCCTTGTGGTCCCTTCCAACCCCCAACTGAAACTATGAAACTATGAAACTATGAAAACCAGCCTTTCTCTGAGGCAGCGTGGAGGCAGCAGGGAGAAGGATCAGGTCCGACCACGTGGCAGAGGAGCAGGAGGGCAGCTGCAGTAGCTCTCCTCCAGCACAGGCAGGAGCCAGAAAAGCCGGGGCCAACAGCTAGGATGTCCTGCTTTTTATACCCTAGCTGGGCAGGGAGGGGGGAGTGGAACAGACTCAGCTTCCCAGGCAAAAAATGCCCTGCAGGGAGTGAAAAGTACCTGCAAGCCCTCCCCCCTGCTTTGTTCTTTTGTTCTCAGAAAAGGGTGTTAACCCACCACACTGGCACAGGTTGCCCAAAGAGATGATAGAAGCTTCATACCTGGAATCTTTTTAAGCCCAGGCTGGATGGGGCTCTGGGCAACCTGATCTAGTGTGAGGTGTCCCTGCCCATGGCAGGGGAGTTGGAACCAGATGATCCTTGAGGTCCCTTCCAACCCTGACAATTCTGTGATTCTGAAATTATAATATTAAAAATACATGCTTTCACTTCCAAAATACTGCAGTCCCTATTTCTGAGCTGAAGAAAACCAAATTCAAGTCAGCCTGAATTAGACTATCGCTGCAGAATGAGGCCTACAAACAGTGACGTGAGGGATGCCGAGTTGCAGGTTGTGGTAGAAGTGTATGGGCATTCAAGCTGCCTTTCTAGTTGGTGGCACTGCCAGCTTCTGAAAGCATACCTGGAAATGCAGCTTTTGAACATGTGATGCCTAGAAGTGATAGTGCAGTATTGGGCAATTCTTATTAATTCAAATTACTATGTCACTGCAGCACTTCTACAAGTCATGCTGAGTTAGCCTATCAGTGTAACCAGGATGCAGGCAAGCTGCATATTTTGGAAGCACATGGGGAAGTTTCCTTTGTTTTCAAGACACCAAAGAGTCTCAAGATAATGACTGCATTTCAGGATCACACATCTGTGCCTCAAAGATTAACATGTTGCCAGCAATAATCGTCAGAGCTCCTATTCCTTAACTGAATTGAAAGATAGTGACATATGCAAAACTGAATCTTAAACAGCTCAAAGTAAAAGACTTGATCTCTCACTCATACAGTTAATGAGAGATGTCTGTTGCACAAGGTGGCCATTCAAATATCTAACTTACAAATGCCAATTAAAGAGGCTTTCCAAACACTGGAGCAACTTTAGAAGAGTGCTGACTTTGTGTAAACACATCCAGTGATGCCTGATTCCTTCTACATGAACACAAGGAGAGTAAAATTGTTTGTTTGAAATTCAAGGGCATATGTACTGCACTTGAATGTCTGGTGCTGGAGAGAGTGCATAGAAGGGCAACGAAGCTGGGGAAGGGCCTGGAGAATAAATCTGATGAGCGTCTGAGGGAGCTAGGGATGGTTAGTGTGAAAAAGAGGAGGCTGAGGGGAGACCTCATTGCTGTCTACAACTACCTGAAAGGACGTTGTAGAGAGGCTGGTGCTGGTCTCTTCTCACACAGGTAATTAGTGATAGAACAAGAGGGAATGGCCTCAAGCTGTGATTGGGTAGGTTTAGACTGGACAGTAGGAAGAATTTTTTCCCATCAAGAGTGGTCAGGGATTGGAATGTGCTGCCCAGGGAGGTGGTGGAGTCACCAGGCCTGGATGTGTTTAAATATGGTTTGGATGTGTGCTTGGGGATATGGGTTGGGGGTGAACCTTGTACAGTAGAGTTCTCAGTGATCCTGAGGGTCTTTTCCAATTTGAATGTTTCTGTGATTCTGTAAGCAAGAATGGATTCCTTGCTATGCTGCCTTGCAGCTCAGACCTCTTATGGCCAATTAGTATTGTGTAAAAACGAGCTGCAGAGGTTTGCACAGTAGCTGTAAAACCGGAGCCTGCTTGTAACTCTACCTGCACACAGAGTAATTTGTGATTAGGTCCTGTATCTGTGCAGAGCAACATTAAGATTAGTGGGGCTGAACTCAGATTCAGGGACCTTCCCACACATACTGCTTCATGGGCTTAGAATGTGGAAAACTGAGAGAAATCTCTGCAGCAACTGTTTAAGTATCCTCTTGGATTTTCCTCCTTCCCCCACAGTGTGGATGTAATGGTATCTCAAATGATCTAGAAAGGATTGTTATGGTTGACACAGCTGATTAAGAAATAGACTGAACCTGCCTGTCCTCATAGAATTATTTGATATGGGATGCAACAGGTCATGTATGCACAACCTGTATTCAGTACTGCACAAGTAATCCTTTGGGGTTTTTTTCTCTTTCAGATGACCACAGCAGTGCAATAGCTGAAGTACAAGAGCTGCATGAACTAAATCAAAAACAGCCAAGTTCTGAACTAATTAAAATGTACCTTTCCCAGGATACATATCCTGTTGCCAGATCTGGATATGACTTCTGCACAGAAATCAACCAGCCCTTGCCTTTAGTAGCACGAATTCACCAAAGCAAGTGTTTCCCAATGAGGGTACAGTGACAAGCTGCTTCCCTGGAGAGCCTGCAGCTGGCTTGCTCAGGACTTGCAGTAAGTTAGGTAAGTGCTTCTACGTCACAGCAACAGGCATTACGAATGGCCTGCTCTGCTGTGTGCTTACAAAGCTGCATTAAGCCCAGTGCAATTTACATGTGCATCTGGAAGCAAAATGTTCAATGTCCACCCATTATCCACCCTTGCAATGACCTTTCCAAGTATCCAGCTAAAATGCCTGATGTTCAAAGGTGACTCCTTTCTGCTAACATAGAATCATAGAATCAATAAGGTTGGAAAAGACCTCAAAGATCATCAAGTCCAACCAGTCACCCAACACCTCATGACTACTAAACCATGGCTCCAAGTGCTACATCCAACCCCCTCTTGAACAACTCCAGGGACGGTGACTCCACCACCTGCCTGGGCAGCACATCCCAATGGCTAACAACTCTCTCTGTGAGGAACTTTCTCCTCACCTACAGCCTAAACTTCCCCTGGCACAGCTTGAGACTGTGTCCTCTTGTTCTGGTGCTGGTTGCTAGAAAGAAGAGATCAACCCCCCTCCTGGCTACAACTTCCTTTCAGGGAGTTGTAGAGAGCAATAAGGTCTGCCCTGAGCCTCCTCTTCTCCAGGCTGAACAATCCCAGCTCCCTCAGCCTCTCCTCACAGGGCTTGTATCATAGTATCATAGTATCAGTCAGGGTTGGAAGGGACCACAAGGATCATCTAGTTCCAACCCCCCTGCCATGGCCTCTCACCAGCCTCATTGCCCTTCTCTGGACTCGTTCAACATCTGCCTGGGGAGCACTAATGTCCTTCAGCAGAGCTTCACTGTACACGTAGTTGAGTGCCAGCTCTTTGCACTAACAAGTGGCATCAAGGACCTCAAGTCAAAGGCTGTGAGAAGAGTCAACACCTCCTCTCTGCTTTCATTCCCAACAAAGTCAGTGGCTACTTAGGGGACTTTGAGTCTCCCAGTTCTGTGGCCAGCCTAGCTATCAACTTTGACCATGCCAAAGTTATTCAGAGGACAGTGGTGCCCTGTGTGGAGAGGTGATCCCGGAGCATGAGCTTGCAACTGGACCAGTGTGTCTTGCTGATGAGAATGTTTCCTCCTGTGAGCATTTGGGACCTCTAAAACTGAGAAGAAAGTGTTAACCTCTTGCAGAGGAAATACCGGTGTCCCCACCTTGTCCCTGCCCGCGGTGAAGCTTACAACAACTAATGAAGTTATAGGGATGGTGTCAGGAAAAGTACCCCAGAAATGGCAGCTAGGGATGGGGCAAAGGTGATCAAACCTAAGCACATCTGAACAGACCAGTGGAATGAAGATGCAGAGTGATGTTCAGACTGATCTGACCTTTGGCCTTGCACAGTTTTCTAGTAGTAGCAAGAATACCTTTAATTTAATTTAATACCATCCCCCACAGCAAACTCCTGGCCAAGCTATCAGCCCCTGGCTTGGAGAGGATCACACTGCATTGGGTTAGGATCTGGTTGGAGGGCTGAGCCCAGAGAGTGGTGGTGAATGGTGCCACATCCAGCTGGTGGCCAGGCATTAGTGGTGTGCCCCAAGGATCAGTGCTGGGCCCAATATTCTTCAACATCTTTATTGATGATCTGGATGAAGGCATTGAGTCCATCATCAGTAACTTTGTGGATGACACCAAGCTGGGGGCAGGAGTTGATCTGCTGGAGGGCAGAGAGGCTTTGCAGAGGGACCTCGACAGGCTGGACAGATGGGCAGAGTCCAAGGGCAGGAGATTGAACACATCCAAGTGCCGGGTTCTGCACATTGGCCACAGCAACCCCATGCAGTGCTACAGGCTGGGGTCAGAGTGGCTGGAGAGCGGCCAGGCAGAGAGGGACCTGGGGGTGCTGGTCAATGGTAGGCTGAACATGAGCCTGCAGTGTGCCCAGGAAGCCAAGAGGGCCAGTAGTATCCTGGCCTGCATCAGGAATAGTGTGGCCAGCAGGAGCAGGGAGGTCATTGTGCCCCTGTACACTGCACTGGTTAGGCCACACCTGGAGTCCTGTGTCCAGTTCTGGGCCCCTCAGTTTAGGAAGGAGGTTGACTTGCTGGAAGGTGTCCAGAGAAGGGCAATGAAGTTGGTGAGGGGTTTGGAACACAAGCCCTATGAGGAGAGGCTGAGGGAGCTGGGGTTGCTTAGCCTGGAGGAGACTGAGGGGTGATCTTATTGCTGTCTACAACTACCTGAAGGGAGGTTGTAGCCAGGCAGAGGTTGGTCTCTTCTCCCAGGCAGCCAGTACCAGAACAAGAGGACACAGTCTCAGGCTGTGCCAGGGCAGGTTTAGACTGGATGTTAGGAAGAAGTTCTATACAGGGAGAGTGATTGCCCATTGGAATGGGCTACCCATGGAGGTGGTGGAGTCACCTTCACTGGAGGTGTTCAGGAGGAGACTTGATGGGGTGCTTGGTGCCATGATCTAGTTGTTTAGGTGGGTTGGATTGGTTGATAGGTTGGACGCGATGATCTTGAAGGTCTCTTCCAACCTGGTGTATTGTATTGTATTGTAATTTGAACTTGGAGAAACCAAAGCTTCGTGCTCCCCATTGCATTTAGAGTTAGTTGCATTAGTGTATAGAATGCAGCTGGGGTTGGACTAGATGACCTTTGGAGGACCCTTCCAATCTGGACCATGCTATGATTCTGTGAGCCTCATGCCACACAATGTTTGGTAATCAACCTCTGTCTTTTACTTCTAACGTGACCTGCAGCTGAGTCATCAGTGAAAGAACTTCCAGCTCTGAGTAGCTGCACTGTTCACACTGATGCAGTTAAACAAGCAATGTATTCAGAGCCTAGCATATGAGATAAATTAAAGCCTTTTTTTTTTTCAGTGGCACTGAATGCATTTGAGTTTAAAAGAGTGTGTAGAGTGTCCCTTCAGTAACCCTGCTTTGTCATCACCATACTCTGTACTCCTAGGTTCAGGAAGATTAAGAGAAGCATTTACATCTTGCATTAATGAAGGACCAGACTGTGGGGTTGTGCACTCTGTTACTGGTGGTTTGCTTATTTTTATTTATTTGTTTTGAACCTTAGTGATTCCAAGTTACAGTGGGCTGAAGAGGATGAGCTCAGCTGATGTCTGGAAGTAATTCTGCAATTGTCCTGTAAGTCAGAAATGACAAAACCTACTTTTCCCCCCTCTCCCTGCTTGCTGCATTTCCTGCCATACTCTATGCTGCTTGTCAAGAGGCTTCTTTTCAAGAGGAAAATATCCCTTGGCTGAGATACAATATACTGTGTGGTGAAGGATATTTGGTTAGAGAAGAAAAAGACTGGGAGACGGGGAGAGAAAATAAAAATAGTAACTGGCGATTTAAGCCTTCAAACATTCTCCCATTTTTTTACCAGTGCTTGGGTAGGGAGAACAATTTCTCAGCATAAATCCAAGAGTTCCTCACATATGAGAATAGAATAGAATAGAATAGAATAGAATAGAATAGAATAGAATAGATCAGGTTGGAAGAGACCTTCAAGATCACCGCATCCAACACCACCTAATCAACTAAACCGTGGCACCAAGCACCCCATCAAGTCTCCTCCTAAACACCTCCAATGATGGTGACTTCACCACCTCCCTGGGCAGCACATTCCAATGGGCAATCACTCTCTCTGTGTAGAATTTCTTCCTAACATCCAGCCTGAACCTCCCCTTGAGACAGTGCAGCATGAGACAGTGACCTCTTGTTCTGGTGCTGCTTCTCTGGGGGAAGAGACCAACCCCCACCTGTCTACAACCTCCCTTCAGGTAGTTATAGAGAGCAATAAGGTGACCCCTGAGTCTCCTCTTCCCCAGACTAAGCAACCCCAGCTCCCTCAGTCTCTCCTCATAGGGCTTGTGTTCCAAACCCCTCACCAACTTCGTTGCCCTTCTCTGGACTCCCAGGGATCTTTGTGTGAGGGAACTTTGCTCAGGTTGACACAGTAGCAGCAAATCCTGGTGGCGAGAAGTGGAAACCCAGTCTTTCTTTTTTAATCCCAAACCTGTGATCCCAGCATAAAGCACTGAGGCTTGGAGTTATCTCAGGGTGAAAATGTAATTCTGATCAATCCCACTTCTTCGTGGTACCATTATAGCTGAAGGTAAACAGAGTGGGTCAGACACCAAAATTAACAATTACTGAACTCCTTTCAGTGCTATTAAAATCTCTGTCTCCCTTGTCTAACACAGGCTGTCTGCTGTCTTCTGCTTGTATGACAGATCTGCAGTCACAGTCACAGTATCACAATACCCCAGTACAGTAGAGGTTGGAAGAGACCTCCAGAGATCATCAAGTTCAGCCCCAATGCAGGATCACCCAGGGTAGTCTGCACAGGAATGTGTCCAGGTGGGTTTTGAATGTGTCCAGAGAAAGAGACTCCACAACCTCTCTGGGCAGCAGTCACCCCCACAGAAGAAAAGGTTTTTGCTTATGAGCACACACAGTAGAAAGAAAAGCTGCTGTACAGAAGAAGGGGAGGCAGGATGCAATGAACCAAGCAGTCAGCCTCGTGTTTGGTATCATGTATTAGCTCCCTGCTCTCTGCTAGAGAATGAGGTTATGTATTATGTACCAGACTTCAACGGCTGGGCACTGTCAACCTCATTTATCTAGTCTCTCTGCTTTCACATTGCAGAGGCTGCATGTCTGTGCCCTATAATACAATGAAGTCCTGGTCTCAGGTGTGAGTTGTAGGTGATATTGCAATAAACTTAATAGGGAATTCATATTTTGTGATGTCCTTCATCTTTTTACAAGGGCATTAGGCACCCTGAGGTTGGCCAGTTGGGATTATTTCTTTTTGACTGGCAGGCTTCAAAATAATGCCTCATCTGATTTAATCAGAAAACCATAGAAGCCTTAACTCCTTTTGTAGTCTGTCTGAAGGTGTCAGTGGATGCATTGGGGCTGCCTGGAAGCACTTCTTTACTGTGACAAACTTAGACAGACCAAGTGACTTTCCAAATACATTTTCTTTCAGGGTGCCTGCTGCATACAATCTGTCTTTTTGGCATCTACAAGCCTACTGAGCTGCCTGCCTTCCCAGCATCTGCTAGCTGGCTATTGTCTTGCTTAGAAAAGGGTTTTGGGAACTTAAATGTCAACAGGTGTGGCAGAGTGTATAAAGGCATGCAGCACAGAAACACAACTAATTATAATGTCCTCCCTTACAGTTTTTTTCCCAGCTAAAAACTACGAGTTAAAAATAACAGGTGGATACAGAAACCTGTGACTTTTAAGACTTTTCCAATTAATACAGCTTGTAGTTAATGAAGTCCTTCACTTTCTGTCAGCCACAATTCCTCCCAGCTCATACAATACAATACAATACAATACAATACAATACAATACAATACAATACAATACAATAAATCCAGGTTGGAAGAGACCTTCAAGATCATCGTGTCCAACCTATCAACCAATCCAACCCACCTAAACAACTAGATCATGGCACCCAGTACCCCATCAAGTCTCCTCCTGAATAATTCCAAGAGGAGGTATTCCCTTCTTGCTGCTCTCTGCAAGGAGTAACTGCAAGTCTAGAATCAAACTGACCTGTCAAGCTCTTTGCACACAGCATTTCTGGTGTAGGGGCGAGGGTTTGACCAGCATCTAACCCACATAAGCAGCATCCTAACAGATGGGATTGGAGAGCTGACAGCCAAAATATCCATTCTGTTCATCAGCTGTGGGCACAAGGCATAGCCTGTCTAGCCAGAGTTTGCATGTTTAGTTAGCATGCCTGTGGCAAAGGTGTTGTACAAGGAGATTTGTGAATATTATAGAACTCTAAATCCCAAATATCACGGATAATTGAGGGAGTGTTTCTGTCTGAAATAAAAGAGAGCATGTCTACATTGCTAAAGTGCTCCTCAGCAAATATTTCTGCAGAATGGCATTCTATAAAGAGAGAAAATTTTTTGTCTCTTGTGCCTTTCACTGGGGAAGAGAAGGGAGAATGACATATGGCAACAAAGAGCGTGCTCTTTACCTTTCCCTCTTGCTTCTCCTTAGAGACAAAAAGGAACAGAAAGCTCGTGGCTTGTGCTCCATCACATATAGTTGCTTAGATCAAGGGGAAAGAAAACCACATTGCCTCCTCTCCATACCTCTCAAAAACCCCCAACAACCCTAACCAAAGCACAAAGAAATAAATTGCCCTTAACCTAAAGGACATGACCCAGAATTGCTACCTTTGCGTCCTACAGTGCCAACTTATGCTTCTCTTTATGTATCTCTAACTCCCTGCCTTGTGAAGCTTTATTAGCATAGAGGCAAAAGATGGGGAGGAGGCAGGCAGGGAAATGCCTGTATTTTTATGGTTATTCACAGAAGACCAGGTTTTCTCAGTGCCTTATCATCAGTTTTATCACAGATTTACAGCTACTCAGAAGCTAATTGCTATACTCAGAGTCACAGCAAACACTCTGGATCATCGCGGTGTGTACTTGTTTGTGCAAGCACAGGTAGGGTAAAGGGGAGAATGCAATGTTAGGAATGCCACTGTTGCAATTCCCACCATCCTTTCTGTACATGGAGATTTTGCTGTGCTCCAGGTACTGCCTGTTTATCTTGTAACTGTGTTGTAGCCCTTCCTTCTTCTCTTCATCCAGGCAGTGCAGGAAGGTTAATGCGGAGGCTGGGCACAGAACCTATTTTGCGTTATGCCAAAAAGATTCACCAAAATAGATCTGTGCAAGAAACTTTGAGCTGAATTCACAAAGCCTCCTGTAAATGCCTAAGGAGTTTGCACCCTATAAATATTTAAACCAAATACCTCCCAGTACATAAACACACTGACTTCCTGCTGACAAACCCAGGCACATCAGCAGAGGTGGAGGGAAGGCAGTCACCATTCCCTCAGATGCAGCTGAGCATATCCCCAGATGCAAGGAAACTTTTGGTGCTGATTCTTCCTTTTCACTTATCCTTTTCATCATCATACAGCGTTTCAAAAATGCAGGAGATGTAACGCAGCTCCTAATCTTAGCTAACGGGAGCTGTGTCTAATTAAAAACTCATCAGGGGAGAAATAGGTTTTGTTCACAGCTAAAGTAAAAAACAAACAAACAAACAAAAAGCTAAAAAAAACCCCACATTAAAAAAATCAACCACCCTTACACATTCTACCTGCAATTTGGCTGCTTTTATTTTTTCGTGTATGATCTGTGCAATTAGGAAGTACTTTACCTCAATTAAACAACACCCATCCCAGCCAGCATGGATTTAGGAAGGGCAGGTCCTGCCTCTCCAACCTGATCTCATTCTATGATCAGGTGCCTGCTGGTGGATGTGGGGAGGCCTGTGGATGTAGTCTGCCTGGACTTCAGCAAGGCCTTTGACACCGTCCCCCACAGCAAACTGCTGGCTAAGCTGTCAGCCCCTGGCTTGGACAGCAGCACTCTGAGCTGGGTTAGGAACTGGCTGGAGGCCGAGCCCAGAGAGTGGTGGTGAATGGTGCCACAGCCAGCTGGCAGCCAGGCATTAGTGGTGTCCCCCAGAGATCAGTGCTGGGCCCCATGCTCTTTAATATCTTTACTGATGACCTGGATGAGGGGATTGAGTCCATCATCAGCAAATTTGCAGATGACACCAAGTTGGGAGCAGATGTTGATCAGTTAGAGGGCAGAAGGGCTCTGCAGAGGGACCTCGACCAACTGGACAGATGAGCAGAGTCCAACAGGATGGCATTCAACAAGTCCAAGTGGCAGGGGCTGCACTTTGGCCATAGCAACCCCATGTAGAGCTACAGACTGAGGTTGGAGTGGCTGGAGAGCAGCCAGGCAGAAATGGACCTGGGGGTGCTGATTGACAGCTCACTAAACATGAGCCAGCAGTGTGCCCAGGTGGCCAAGAGGGCCAATGGCATCCTGGAATGCATTAGGAATAGTGTGGCCAGCAGGAGCAAGGACCCTGTACTCTGTACTGGTTAGGCCACACCTTGAGTCCTGTGTCCAGTTCTGGGCCCCTCAGTTTAGGAAGGATATTGAGACACTTGAAGGTGTCCAGAGAAGGGCAACAAGGCTGGGGAGAGGCCTTGAGCACAGCCCTGTGAGGAGAGGCTGAGGGAGCTGGGGCTGTTTAGCCTGGAGAAGAGGAGGCTCAGGGGAGACCTCATTGCTCTCTACAACTACCTGAAGGGTGGTTGTAGCCAGGAAGGGGTTAGACTCTTCTCTCTAGCAACCAGCACCAGAACAAGAGGACACAGTCTCAAGCTGTGCCAGGGCAAGTTTAAGCTCGAGTTGAGGAGAAAGTTCTTCACTGAGAGAATCGTTTGCCATTGGGATGTGCTGCCCAGGGAGGTGGTGGATTCACCATCCCTGGAGGTGTTCAAGAGGGGATTGGACGTGGCACTTGGTGCCATGGTCTAGTCATGAGGTGTGTGGTGACAGGTTGGACTCGATGGTCTTTGATGATCTTTCCAGCCTTGGTAATACTGTGATACTGTAACATCACATACAGTCTATGAAAAAAGAAAAAGAAATAAAAGGTCTTGTTTACACTAATCAGCTTGGAAAGGGGAAAGCTGTTTCCTGGTGTAGGAGTCAGCTCATCCACTACTGAAAAGTAACAAGTCAGGAGCAATAAAGTAGCTCCCAACAGAGCAAGGTAGCATCACACAGCAGCAGAGAGTGAGTAACAATAATAAAAAGGTAAGCCAGGAGGATGCTTAGGGGACTTGAGCATCCTCCCTATGAAGAGAGACTGAGAGCCCTGGGGCTGTTGAGTCTGCAGAAGAGAAGGCTGAGATGGGATCTGACCAATGTCTATCAATAGCTGAGGGGTGGGTGTCAAGTGGAGGGGGCTAAGCTCTTTTGGGTGGTGCACAGTGGTAAGCCAAGGAACAATGGATGTAATCTTGAACATAGGAGGTTTCAGCTCAACATGAGAAGAAATTTCTTTAGAGTGAGGGTGCCAGAGCCCTGGAGCAGGCTGCCCGGAGAGGTTGTGGAGTCTCCTTCTCTGGAGCCTTTCCAAACCCGCCTGGATGCATTCCTGTGCAGACTCCCCTGGGTGATCCTGCTCTGGCAGGGTATTTGGACTCATTGATCTCTGGAGGTCCCTTCCAATCTCTGACATCCTGAGATTTTGTCAGAATTCCTACCTGCAAAGGAAATTCTACACAGGCAGAATGTTTCTGTGTACTGAACAGAGCAGCACCAGTTCCTCCTTGGTGGAACAGCACATCTGGGTTATAATGGTCTCCAAATGATTAGGCCTACATTTGTCAGTCTCAGTTGTGCAGTGCCCACTCTGATCCTGCTGCTGAACAACTGCCAGCTGGATTCAGGGAGTGAACACGTTCAGCAAGTGCTGCCATCACATCTGGGCTGCTCTGAATGCTCTGCTTGGTAGCTGAACCATGGCTCTGCTCTTCTGACCTCTCACCATCTCTGACAGGGCATGGGACAGCAGACAGAGAGAATGAATTCCAGCATCTTGAAGTCCAGCACTGTTCCAGAGCTCCAGGAGATGCTTCACTGTCCTCTCCCATGATCTGCCAGGTGGGGCTGAAACCCCCAGGATGTGTGCAGACTGTTGCCTTTGTAATTTTGTAACTGAAATCCCCTGCAAAGCTCAAGTAGGTATGCTGTTTACTTACCAGTGTTTGTTTGCATTGCTGCATTTCTGCCATTCCTACTTTGAGAGCAGCCTTCCTCTCCTTGCCTTCCAGAACAATGCCTTGCAGGGAAGGGCTTATTAATGCGTGTGGGAGAGCTCCTGCTGCCTATGCGTGGGAAAGAGTGCTGACTGCATGTGGAGATAGAGTCAGGTCTGTGTTTCCTCCTTCCTAAGTTCAAGTAAACTTCTTTCAATCTATTTGGTAATGTGGAACTAATATTGCATTTAAAATAGGTCCTTTCCCTGTGAGCCCAGCATAGCAGGAAAGCACTCCTTGAGGTTTAAAGTCTTTAACCCTTGTAGATCTGCAGAAACTTCCTTTTTAATCCCTTTGCCTTTAACCTCTTGAGTTCCTTTAGCAGCAGAGAACAGCATAATAATTGAAGCTGGGTCAGGCAAGCCAGGTGACTACAAAGACAGCTGCATGACATTTTATGTGTTCCCTTAGGGGGGTGAGAAGGTTTTAATTTTTGATTTCTGTCCTTTGCCTTGCATGCTTCATACATACTCAGCACTGGTTAGGCCACACCTTGAGAACTGTGTCCAGTTCTGGGCCCCTCAGTTTAAGAAAGATGTTGAGTTGCTCAAACTTGTCCAGAGAAGGGCAACAAATCTGGTGAGGTGTTTAGAGCACAGCCCTGTCAGGAACGGAGAGGAGAAGGCTCAGAGGAGATCTTCTTGCTCTCTACAACTACCTGAAGGGAGGTTGTAGCCAGGTGGGGGCTGGTCTCTTCTCCCAGGCAATCAGCACCAGAACAAGAGGACACAGTCTCAAGCTGTGCCAGGGCAAGTTTAGGCTGAATCTTAGAAAGAAATTCTTCCCAGCAAGAGAGCTTGGCCATTGGAATGTGCTGCCCAGGGAGGTGGTGGAGTCACCATCACTGGAAGTGTTTAGAAAGAGACTGGATGAGGCACTTAATGCCATGGTTTAGTTGATTAGATGGTGTTGGGTGATAGGTTGGATCTCAAAGGTCTTTTCCAACGTGGTTAATTCTGTATATATTCTCCAGAGCATGATCTTTCTGCTCAAGCAGGTCCAGATTCCCATATTTCGTGACACTTTTGGACATCGGCCTGTGGTTGTCTGGTACACTGTAAGGGAATGTGCCATCCAGTGTTTTTGGAAGCCAGTCATGGGCAACTCTGTTTTCTTTCTTTTAATTTTCTTTCTTTTAAATACCCTTGTTATGGTTAGCTAATTAAACTAAACCATCCGCATGTTTCAGCTGAGCTTCTGCTGGTGATGCTTCAGAGGGCACACAACCACTATGCTGCAGGGGGGTTGGAACTGGATGATCCTTGAGGTCCCTTCCAACCCCAACAACTCTATGATTTGTTTGAAAATCAAGCAAATGGCAAGGAAAGCAGGCTTGCCACTGGAATGTAAGATATCACTGCATCATTAAGTATCTGCATGGTAGACTTGCCATCTGTACCTGTATGACACCTACCACAGTCAGGACTCAGGGTTGGCTGCTTAAGGTATCATCATCATCTCTTCTTGGTGATGCCCAATGACAGCACAAGGGGCAATGGTGGAAGCTGAGGCATAGGAAGTTCCATGGAAACATGAGGAAGAATTTTTTCCCCTGTGAGGGCGACAAAACACTGGAACAGGCTGCCCAGGGGGGTTGTCCAGTGTCCTTCTCTGGAGATATTCAAAACCCACCTGGATGTGCTCCTGTGTGATCTGCTCTAGGTGATCCTGCTCTGTCACGGGGGTTGGACTGGATGAGCTTTCAAGGTCCCTTCCAGCCCTTAACATTCTGTGAATCTGTGCTAATAGATGGTGTGTGGTGAGTTGTTATGCTGATCTCCCAAATACTATAGGATGCTTGTCCTGCACTGCTTTGTGACTTTGTTTATACCAGATCCATAAGGCGATTGTCCAGCCTGTCTTCCCTTCTTCCAGTGTTGCATTAAGCTAATTAAGGTGCACAAAATCCAGATCAGATCATTCCATATGTACATACACATGGGCGTGCAGTGGAGCTAGGAAACTTTAGAGACACAGAATCCAGCCAAAAGCACAGACAAAACCCAAGTATGACATCAGACCCTCCCCAGGGAACACAGGAAATGAGAAGGAGGAGTTGTTTCTCTGTGTAATTGGTAAACAAAGCACTGCTTTGGATGAGCTATTGAGACAGTAGTTCTTCTGATGGGCAGCTCCACCAGGAAGAAGTGCCATCCTGAAGGACATAATTTCTGCCATAAGAACAACACCACTAGTACTCTGAACCCATGCTAGTCCTCAGCTGTCCCATTTTTGAACGTCTTCTGAGCAGGAAAGGAGCATTGTTAGACACCCTGGAACTGGAGTTCCCACCATGCATCTCTCCCCTTTTTAATATCAATTTCTTCCAGCTTCCCTTTACCTTCAGTTTTGACTACCTGCTCAAGTGAATCCCTTGCACTAGAATCATAGTTAGGGTTGGAAGGGACCTCAGGGATCACCCAGATCCAACCCCCCTGCCATGGGCAGGGACACCTCACACTGCAGCAGGTTGCTCACAGCCACATCCAGCCTGGCTGCAAACACCTCCAGGGATGAGGCTGCCACCACCTCCCTGAGCAACCTGTGCCAGTGTCTCACCAGCCTCATGCAGAAGAACTTCTTCCTAACATCCTATCTGAATCTACCTATTTCTAATTTTGTTCTATTCCCCCTAGTTCTATCACTCCCTGACACCCTAAAAAGTCCCTCCCCAGCTTTCTTGGAGCCCCCTTCAGATACTGGAAGGTCTCCTTGGAGCCTTCTCTTCTCCAGACTGAACAGCCCCAGCTCCCTCAGTCTGTCCTCATAAGAGAGGAGCTCCAGCCCTCTGCTCATCCTTGTGGCCCTTCTCTGGACACACTCCAGCATGTCCTGATCCTTCCTGTAATAGTGCTGTTGAAGTTCTGTATCTAGTGAAGCCATAAACAGCCACATCCTAAAGAGCACATAAAGAAATTACATCTTATTTTGTTGTGGTGGGCTTCAGTCCTCACTGTCCTCACTGACCAGGAGACTGGGCAAGTGTGAGTAATAGTTACAATTAGTGACTCCATTTGCTGTGTGACTGAGAGTGTTTGTTTTCAGGAAGCTGAGGTTGGACTTTAATGGCAACAGTCTGGATCATCTCAACAAATCTGTATTCCCCCTCCCCAAACCAGAGTTTCATTTCACTTAAGACTAAATATTTGCTTTCTGTTGCTCTAACTAAAGCAATCTCCATAACTAAATGGTTAAAGGAAGGCTGAGTGAAAGCTTCAACACTCTACATTTCAGTGGCTTCAATGCCTGTCTTCATTTTTCTGAACCTTTAGTGAAAGTGAAAAGATTTTTAATGGTGCTTTTTGCTATGGGGCTTGAGCAAAGCCCGTGCTCAAGCCCTGAGCCTCGCTTCAGCATCCAGTGACAGGGTTGTGCTAATGACTTTGGCTCTTCAGGCCAATTTATTCCATTTAAATTAACACAACATCAATGAGTCCTTGGCCTCTCCGCTGAGGCGGTCAGCAAGGCTGCCAGTTGCGATGACGACACTTGCAAGATGAAACCTTGCCTGCTGTGAGCTGCTGGGATGAAAGGAGGCTGTTAGACACCAAAACCCACTGTTAAACAGCAGCACGATGATGTTTTGGGAATGAACTTGCAGCAAGCTTCCAATTTGTCTTAATTTCTGTGCTAAGTGCATTTCTTCAACTACTGCCTGAAGCATGCAGTGAAGCTTGTCTTGATATGCTGTACAGAGTCCACACAAGGGCTTCTCCTTGCACAGTCTGTCTGTTTATACTTTCACACTTCCATCTTCTTTTAAAAATGCTTGCAGAGCAGCCCTGTAGTTCTTGCCTCTTATCCCACTTGACATACTGAACCCAGCACTGGAGCCCCTATTACAAGAAGGGTTTGGAGGTGCTGGAACATGTAGGTGCTGGAACATATAGGTGCTGGAACATGTCGTGTGAGGTGTCCCTGACCATGGCAGAGGGGTTGGACTAGATGATCCTTGAGGTCCCTTCCAACCCTGACAATTATCTGAGTCTTATCTGAGTCTAACATGTTCAGAGAAGGGCCACAAGGATGATCAGAGGGTTGGAGCTCCTCTCCTATGAGGACAAACTGAGAGAGTTGGGGCTGTTCAGTCTGGAGAAGAGAAAGCTCCAAAGAAACCTTATTGTGGCCTTCCAGTATCTGGAGGGGGCCTACAGGAAAGCTGTGGAGGGACGTCTTATGACGTTGGATAGTGATAGGACTGGGGGGAATGGAGCAAAACTAGACATGGGTAGATTCAGAATGGATGTTGGGAAGAAGTTCTTCCCCATGAGGGTAGTGAGACACTGGAACAGGTTGCCCAGGGAGGTGGTGGAAGCCTCATCCCTGGAGGGTTTTCAGGCCAGGCTGGATGTGGCTTTGAGCAACCTGATGTATTGTGAGGTGTCCCTGCCCATGGCAGGGGGGTTGGAACTCGATGATCCTTGAGGTCCCTTCCAACCCTAATAATCCCTTTCTCTTCTTTGCTCCCATGGATGTAAAATTGAAGAGAACTTTTTGCTTTTTTTCCCTTTTCCAAAGAATGAAACTGGGGAGCCTTCCCAGCTCTATCAGTTACCATGCTGAGGTGCAGGGTTCTGCACATTGCCTCACTTTTATGACATGGGAGGCTTTATTCTACTTTGTAAGGCTCGGCCTTCCCAAGCAGATGATGTACTATCGTGACATATCCTCAAGTAACAGAAGCAGTGAAGTTACAGATGTTACAATAAATTACTGGCCACAAGGCCATGAGGATGCTTAGGGGACTTGAACATCTCCCCTGTGAAGAGAGACTGAGAGCCCTGGGGCTGTTGAGTCTGGAGAAGAGGAGGCTGAGATGGGATCTGATCAATGTCTATCAATAGCTGAGGGGTGGGTGTCAAGTGGAGGGGACCAAGCTCCTTTTGGTGTTGTGCAGTAATAAGCCAAGGAACAATGAATTTGAACAGCCTAAACTGGTCACAGAAGGTTTCAGCTCAACACAAGGAGAAGAAGTTTCTTTACATTGAGGGTGGTGGAGCACTGGAGCAGGCTGCCCAGAGAGGTTGTGGAGTTTCCTTCTCTAGAGACTTTCCAACCCCACCTGGATGCATTCCTGTGTGGACGACCCTGGGTGATGTTGCTTTGGCAGGGGGTTGGACTCAATGATCTCTGGAGATCCCTTCCAACCTCCAACTTTCTGTGATTCTGTGATTTTCTGTGAATTGAAGCAGATTCTGTTCTAATAGGGTGATATCTATCCTGCCAGTTGTATGGAGAGACAGGCAGAGGCTAGCCTAGACAGGCTTTTTGCTTAGCCCCCTCCAAGAACAGGTTTTTGCACAAGCTTTTTCCATTTTTTGCTCAAAAGTAACAATAGGTATCAGCTATGACATGCACAGGGCCCACCTCTGCTTTGAGCTCAGCGTAGCCATTTATGCCTATACAAAGCAACTGCAGAAAAGCACCCAAGGGAGAGGCAGAACCCTGCACCTGCAAGCTGCAAAGGAGATAGAGCCTTGCCATGCTCTATTGCATACACTGTGATCCATCAAAGAACTGGTAGGAGGAGAATTGCCAGTGCAGGGAACTGAGAAAGGTGGAAGGAAAAGCAACAGAAACATTCAGTGGGTATAAAGAAGCACTTTAAAGTCTTTCTGCTTCAGTGACAGGGCAGAGCATGATGAGGTTAGAGGGGGAAGGGTGTGCAATATGCAGACTGCAGTGGACAAGACAGAAACTGTGCTGTAAGTAGATACAAAGCAGAAACCTTGAATGGCTTGCTTTTTTTCTGCTCTAAAAAGAAGAGATCTTTCACACTTATTACTTAACAGGGCACTCTTCACTTCCAGTAGCAATAGGAAGTGTCAAATTAACTATTTATTTGTTTCTCTTGTAGAAGACTTTAAACCTGAGCAGGCAGTTGCTACATGTGCTGTATACAAAGCTATGGCAAACACAAGATTTTCATAGCAAGACAAAGCTTTTGCTCCTACTCCTTTGCTGACAAGGTCTCCCTATGTGGGAAGTGAGATAATTAGCAGAATAGATTTGGGTTAGAAAACACAACACGGACACAGTGATTCTGCTGCTGTTATTCCTGCACTTCTCACAGGAATAAAACTGGATGAGGCACTTAGTACCATGGTGATTAGATGGCGTTGGGTGATAGGTTGGACCTGATGATTAGAATAGAATAGGATAGAATAAACCAAGTTGAAAAACCAAGATAGAATAAACTGAGATCATCAAGTCCAACCCATCTCAAAGGTCTTTTCCAACCTGGTTAATTCTGTGTAATACTCCAGCTCTTGCTGAATATCTTGCCTATTCACTTTGATTTCTAGTGGTTTAAGTCCATTTTCCCAGGGTAGGTAGCAGAAGTTGTGGTCATTTTTAACAGCCTATATAAAGGCAAGCTTGCTGCTTCACTGGGCCAATGGTTACCTGTGACACTTTGCTAAGTAGGAAAGGTAGGCCAAATCAAAGACAGTGGGAGTTTTGAACAAGGCAGCAGTGGGCCTGAGCTCCACTGAGTCTAAAAGACTGCTTGATCCTGCAGGACAGGCCTGGTTGTGTTACTTGAAGAAGATGAACCTGATGAAAGAAAATGAACTGATGGTAAGACCAGCTGAGGTCAGCTAGATCTCATAAATGGATCCACTGAGCAGAGCTGGAATTTCCTCTGCATCACCACTCAGCCTATCTCTTGAATTGCAGTTGTTGGATGTGGGGAGGCCGCTGGATGTGGTCTACCTGGACTTCAGCAAGGCCTTTGACACCATCCCCCACAGCAAACTGCTGGCTAAGCTGTCAGCTCGTGGCTTGGACAGCAGCACTCTGAGCTGGGTTAGGAACTGGCTGGAGGGCTGAGCCCAGAGAGTGGTGGTGAATGGTGCCACAGCCAGCTGGAGGCCAGGCACTAGTGGTGTCCCCCAGGGATCAGTGCTGGGCCCCATCCTCTTTAATATCTTCATTGATGATTTGGATGAGGGCATTGAGTCAGTCATCAGCAAATTTGCAGATGACACCAAGTTGGGAGCAGGTGTTAGCCAGAGGGCAGAAGGGCTCTGCAGAGGGACCTTGACCGACTGGACAGATGGGCAGAGTCCAACAGGATGGCATTCGACAAGTCCAAGTGCCAGGTGCTGCACTTTGGCCACAGCAACCCCAGGGCAGAGCTACAGGCTGGGGTCAGAGTGGCTGGAGAGCTCCCAAACAGAGAGGGACTGGGGGTGCTGGTTGACAGCCTCCTAAAGATGAGCCAGCAGTGTGCCCAGGTGGTCAAGAAGGCCAACGGCATCCTGGCCTGCATTAGGAATAGTGTGGCCAGCAGGAGCAGGGAAATCATTGTGCCTCTGTACTCTGCACTGGTTAGGCCACACCTTAAGTCCTGTGCCCAGACCTGGGCCTCTCAGTTTAGGAAGGACATCGAGACACTTGAAGGTGTCCAGAGAAGGGCAACAAGGCTGGGGAGAGGCCTTGAGCACAGCCCTGTGAGGAGAGGCTGAGGGATTGTTTAGCCTGGAGAAGAGGAGGCTCAGAGGAGACTTCATTGCTCTCTACAACTACCTGAAAGGTGGTTGTAGCCAGGAAGAGGTTGGTCTCTCCTCTCAAGCAACCAGCACCAGAACAAGAGAACACAGTCTCAAGCTGCACCAGGGGAGGTTTAGGCTTGAGGTGAGGAGGAAGTTCTTCACAGAGAGAGTCATTCATCATTGAATGTGCTGCCCAGGGAGGTGGTGGAGTCACCGTCCCTGGAGGTGTTCAAGAGGGGATTGGATGTGGCACTTGGTGCCATGGTCTAGTCATGAGGTCTGTGGTGACAGGTTGGACTCGATGATCTTTGAGGTCTCTTCCAACCTTGGTGATACTGTGATACTGTGATACATAGTGGATAAAAAGAAATGAGAGGGAAATAGTCATATTTAAAATAGTTGGGTTGGTTGAGGAAGTTGGTTGGAAAGGATCAACATTTTTATGTCAAAGTATGCTAAGATAAAAAGGCAAATATATTTACAATAAAATAATAACATTAACAACAAACAACATAAATGACAAAAAGGGAAATTGATCTTCTTTTTTTCCTTGTTTAATTTCAAAGCAGAATCACTTGCCACTTCCTTCTTCATCTGAGAAGAGGGAAGCTTCTGATCTGAAATAATATTGCAGGAACACATGGAAGCAGAAGTGGGCTGGAGTGCTAGGGACTTGGACAGAAAGATCAATCCCTTTTGGATCAGCGGTGCTAGCAAATAGTTGAATCCATCCACTGAGGCAAAGACTTCACACTGGAAATCAGGACTATGTACTGCCTGTGACACACTGCCTACGTGCCCAAGGTTACAAAGCTAAAGCACACAAAATAAGGTCAATCACAGCAGCATCTGATGCATTCACTGTATTTCCTTGGATGTGTGTGACTTCTTGATTTCACACCTGCGCAGCAGGACTTCATTCCTGTGTAGCAATTGCTTCTGACTCAGTAGGCACTACAAATAATCAGTGCTCCTTGACTTCCCCACCTCTTTCCCCAAGAAATCAGTTAACTATGTTTGGGGTTGGGCCAGATCAAAAGCAACCAATTACAGTTTTAACCCCCAAGCTGTTTAATACCTTTTATCCTCTTACACCCTTTCCCCTCATTGCGAGAAGGTAATGATCCCTTTTTTAGTGGGTTTGTAAAAAACCCCTCCATCACACAATTAGCTAGTTCAAAATTGCTCTAAAAGGTGTGTTGGATTCACAAAGAGAGAAAACAGCCACAAGGGCAGGTCCCAGAGTAGCAAACAGGAAACTTTCTTGTCCTGCAGTTAATCAGAGGTCCTACATTTTAAGCATCCAGGGGCTAGGAGGGAGGGATGTTGAAGTACTTTAGGCAGCACAAAACATGCTGGAGGTATTTCAGTTCTGCCCATACTATGCCCACACACAGATCACACAGAGCTCCTGCACAGCTGGGTGAAGCCAACCCCCTGCCCAAATGCAGTGTGCTTGATTACTCGGTCTCTGCATTAAATTCATAGCACATACCAAAACACACGAAGGGTGCAATTGCTGCAGACTACTGCACTTACTTACCTTAAAGCTCTGTTGATTACTGCAGATGCTAATTTGGCTCTTGATTGCCAGCCTGCCTGTTGTATGCGACCTGTAGGAGCAAAATGAGCTCTCTGGGAAGCAACAGATTTCAGGGAAGAGAAAGCTTTGAATAAAGAATTTCTCATGGTCAGAGAAAGAACAGGCAGGACAGGCAGAAGGGAGACCAAGGCACAAGGGTCTGATGATACCTCTCAGCTTGCTTTTTTGGGCACAGATCAACATGCAAACACAGCACAGCTGCTCTCAGCCCTGTGGGCTGCACCTTCTTTGTTTCTGCTAAAGCTAAAGCTGCAAGGGTAGATGTCCTTCACAGATAAGCAGAAGCCACAGTTCTATGATATTTCAAGGGTTAGCCATAGCTCTAAGTGGAACATGTACAGCTGCTTATAATAGCTTTGTTCAGGAATTCACTTTGGAATCACAGAATCACAGAATGTTAGAGGTTGGAAGGGACCTCCAGAGACCACTGAGTCCAACCCCCCTGCCAAAGCAGGATCACCCAGGGTCGTCCACACAAGAATGCATCCAGGCAGGTTTTGAAAGTCTCCACAGAAGGAGACTCCACAACCCCCCTGAGCAGCCTGTTCAAGTGTTCTGTCACCCTCACTGTAAGGAGGCCACTCCTCATGTTGGGTGAAACCTTCTATGTTCAAGTTTGTACCTGTTGTTCCTGCAATGGCTCAGCCTGTGCTCCTCAGCAAGGCCATGGTCTAGTTGATTAGTTAGGGTTGGGTGATCGGTTGGACTGATCTTGGAGGTCTTTTCCAACCTGGTTGATTCTGTGATTCTGTAATCAGTGAGGAAAGTGCCAACTACCAGCAAGCTTACCTTGTAGCAGAGGAAATAAGTCCCTATTAGCATATTGCCATACTGAGCAGCATGTAGTGGGGCTGATGAGGGTTTAGGCAGTGCACTAATGGACAGCGTGAGCATTCTACCCAAATGGCAGCACTCCAATGTTCCCAAAGCTGGAGACATTAGTTAAACAGACCCCCACAGGTGACTTTGTGCAAAACTGCTGTGATTATGTGATACCCAATGGATAGATCAGTGGGATCAGTGGAGTCATGAAGTCTTGAGACTTTCAGAATGGGGACCTTCACGGAGATGCTTCAAACACCTGTGACTGGAAGACACAGAGACCAAACTCACAAATTTAGGGTCAAGTCACAAATTTCACATAACAAATAATAAACTTTTATTTAACAGGGACTCAATGTATCAAAATCAGTCACATTTTCCTATTTAAACTGATAGTTGCATTGTTCTTCCTAGGAAAGATTATAGGGATTCCAGGCACAGAAGATTTGATAGCTGGCCAGATGCCATAGTCTTATTTCCACTTTGACTCTTACTTAAAATTCTCTTTTTCCCACTACAGCTGTTCTTCAGGTGCTACCTCTGCTTTCCAAGCGTCAGTCCTTTTCAGGCTAGCAGTAATACAATACAATACAATGCAATACAATAAACCAGGTTGGAAGAGACCTTCAAGATCATCGTGTCCAACCTATCAACCAATCCAACCCACCTAAACAACTAGATCATGGCACCCAGTACCCCCATCAAGTACAATACAATACAATGCAATACAATACACCAGGTTGGAAGAGACCTTCAAGATCATCGCATCCAAGCTATCAACCAATCCAACCCACCCAAATACAATACAATGCAATACAATACAATACAATACAATACAATACAATACAACCCACCTAAACAACTAAAAAAACTAAACCGAGGCACCAAGCACCCCATCAAGTCTCTTCTTGAACACCTCCAATAAAGGTGACTCAACCACCTCCACGGGCAGCCGATTCCAGTGGGCAATCACTCTCTCAGTATAGAACTTCTTCCTAACATCCAGTCTAAACCTGCCCTGGCGCAGCCTGAGACTGTGTCCTCTTGTTCTGGTACAGGCTGCCTGGGAGAAGAGACCAACCTCTGCCTGGCTACAACCTCACTTCAGGTAGTTGTAGAGAGCAATAAGATCACCCCTGAGTCTCCTTCTCTCCAGGCTAAGCAACCCCAGCTCCCTCAGCCTCTCCTCATAGGGCTTGTCTTCCAAACCCTTCACCAACTTTGTTGCCCTTCTCTGGACACCTTCCAGCAAGACAACCTCCTTCCTAAACTGAGGGGCCCAGAACTGCACACAGTACTCAAGGTGTGAAGCTTGTTAGCTTCAGTCCTATGGATCTTGACACAGCAGCAGTGTTTTAATCTGATTTTTCCCCCATATATAAATAAGGGGAGAAGAGGTAACTGTCTCAATTTTGCCTATTTGTGGCCATTTCTCGCCACAGCAGCTCACCAACTTTGTTGCCCTTCTCTGGACATGTTCCAGCAAGTCAACCTCCTTCCTAAACTGAGGGGCCCAGAACTGGACACAGGACTCAAGGTGTGACATAACCAGTGCAGTGTACAGGGGCACAATGACCTCTCTGCTCCTGCTGGCCACACTCTTCCTGATGCAGGCCAGGATGCCATTGGCCTTCTTGGCTGCCTGGGCACACTGCAGGCTCATGTTCAGCCTCCCATCAACCAGCACCCCCAGGTCCCTCTCTGCCTGGCCGCTCCCCAGCCACCCTGACCCCAGCCTGTAGCACTGCCTGGGGTTGCTGTGGCCAATGTGCAGAACCCGGCACTTGGATGTGTTCAATCTCCTGCCCTTGGCCTCTGCCCATCTGTCCAGCCTGTCTCAAATGAAATGAAGAGATGCCCTAACAGTCAGCAGAAGCCTTCACCCAGTTTGTAGCAGGTGCTAGCATGCAGAGACCACATTCTTTTTCAAGGCAGCTTATAAATTACTAAAATAGTTAAGAACACATGAAGCATTATAATGATGTGTAAAACAGCAAAGGCAAAAGCCTACAACCCCTTAAAAGAGATTCTGAGTACTTCAGATTGTTTATTCACTTATTTATTTATTTTATTTTGGAGTCACTGTCCCTGGAAGTGTTTAAAAACACACTGGATTTAATGCCATGGTTTAGCTGATCACAGAAGCACACAACCACAGAATCAACCAGGCTGACCTTTGAGACTTTTGAGATCATCAAGTCCAACCTATCACCCAACAGCATCTAAACAACCAAACCATGGTACTGAGTGCCTCATGCAGGCTGTTTTTAAACACTTCCAGGGACAGTGACTCCACCACCTCCCTGGGCAGCACATTTCAATGGCCAATCTCTCTTTCTGGGAAGAATTTCATCCTAACATCCAGCCCAAACCTCCCCTGACACAGCTTGAGACTGTATCCTCTCCTTCTGTCACAGGTTGCCTGGGAGAAGAGACCAACCCCCACCTGGCTACGATCTCCCTTCAGGGAGCTGTAGAGAGCAATAAGGTCTCCCTTGAGCCTCCTCTTCTCCAGGCCAAACACTCCCAGCTCCCTCAGCCTCCCCTCACAGGGCTGTGCTCCAGACCCCTCCCCAGCCCTGTTGCCCTTCTCTGGACACATTCCACCAACTCAGCATCTTTCTTAAATTTGGGATTAAATGGTGTTAGCTAATAGGTTGGACTTGATCTCAATGGTCTTTTCCAACCTGGTTAATTCTGTGATTCTGGGATTAATAAAGGTTCCAACCTACAGCTGACAAACACTCTGGGGAAAGGCAACAATTGAATCAAGCCCTTTCTTTTATAAAAATCAAAGCAAACCACGTGTTTCATCTAGAGTTGAGGTGGAAGCAAGTTTTCTTGCCAAATGGCTGCTAAAGGATATCCATCCACCCCTGCCATAGGTATTGCAACTGGGAGGCGCCCAGGTGGCTCACAAAATGCTTCTCAATCTTTGTCTTGATAGAGCGACTAGCTTTTCCTGAGCGGATGTTGGCATTTCCAAGCAGACTGATTGTATTCACTCAAGGCAATGGTGTTCATTCTGCAGCCCCCCCTTGACCTGCAGGGCATTTCACTTCTCTGCAGCCCACTGAAGCTGCTGCATGGCTAAGCCATGCCCCTTTGGCTCGGCATTTATCTGGCAAGCTTACATACCCACAAGCATGTCAACACCTCTTTGGATATTAGTGGGAGCACAAATGTTAGTTTATGCTAATAAGTAATACAATAAAGAAAAAAACCCACAGAAAAGGTCAGAAACTGCAGCTTTATATTGCCTGTGATTTCCCGAGACAAAATAAATCCAGCTGACTGCCCAGGCCTACACTTGTCCAGGAGATACATTGATGGCTGTGAATATGTACTTTGGCTCACCCTATTGCAAGCACAGAGAAGGGAGAAAGGGCTGTGAGTTGAGGGTGGGGTTTTCTTGTGCTTGTAAAGAAAAAGAGGGAGGTTAATTGGTTCTGCTAGCTGAAGGGCTATGCGCCAGGCAGAGGGAGCAGGCACTGAATGGAACAGCTACAGAGACAAATGAGCCAGTCTACAGGATGAAAATATCCACCTCATGCCTTGGGATAAAGAGGAAAAAAAGACCAAGACACAAATAATACAATACAATACAATACAATACAATACAATACAATACAATACAATACATGTTAATAAAAAAAAGTTAATACAAAACCAACTAAGATAAAATAAATAAAATAAAATAAATTAAAATAAATCAGATAAAATAAATAATATAAAAAGAAAAAATAAGATAAAATAAAAAAAGATAAATAAAATAAAATAAACAATAAATAAAATAAATAAAATAAATAAACAATAAAAAAAATAGGATAAAATAAATAAATAAAATAAATAAAATAAACAAAATAAATAAAATAAACCAGAATAAAATAAAATAAAATAAACCAGAATGAAATAAAAGTAAAAAAAAAAATCCTCTGGCTACTTTAGGCATGGTGTTACTAACCAGCATCTCATGCAAAGAATAGAATAGAATAGAATAGACCAGGTTGGAAGAGACCTTCAAGATCATTGCATCAAACCTATCATCCAACATCACCTAATCAACTAAACCATGGCACCAAGCACCCCATCAAGTCTCCTCCTGAACACCTCCAATGATGGTGACTCCACCACCTCCCTGGGCAGCACATTCCAATGGCGAATGACTCTCTCAGTCAAGAACCTCCTCCTCACCTCCAGCCTAAACCTCCCCAGGTGCAGCCTGAGACTGTGTCCTCTTGTTCTGGTGCTGGTTGCCTGGCAGAAGAGACCAACATCTGCCTGGCTACAACCTCCCTTCAGGGAGTTGTAGAGAGCAATAAGGTCACCCCTCAGTCTCCTCTTCTCCAGGCTAAGCAACCCCAGCTCCCTCAGCCTCTCCTCATAGGGTTTGTGTTCCAAACCCCTCACCAACTTTGTTGCCCTTCTCTGAACACATTCCAGCAAGTCAACTCCTTCCTAAACTGAGGGGCCCAGAACTGGACACAGTACTCGAGGTGTGACATAACCAGTGCAGTGTACAGGGGCAGAATGACCTCCCTGCTCCTGCTGGCCACACTGCTCCTGATGCAGGCCAGGATGCCATTGGCCCTCTTGGCTGCCTGGGCACACTGCAGGCTCATGTTCAGCCTCCCATCGACCAGCACCTCCAGGTCCCTCTCTGCCTGGCCTCTCTCTAGCCACTCTGACCCCAGCCTGTAGCACTGCATGGGGTTGCTGTGGCCAATGTGCAGAACCTGGCACTTGGATGTGTTCAATCTCCTGCCCTTGGACTCTGCCCATCTGTCCATCTTACAAGGGCAGAGGACATATGGTTTCTTTGATGTACTTGCAAGAAGATTGAAGTATTGCTCAGTCATCATCACCATATTTGCCCTTTCCAGCCCAGAGACTCTGGATCCTAAACTATCTAAAGGCATTTCATCTTTCAAGGTTTGTGTCATGACCACAAAGGACATAACCTTGATTGTTTTCTCCCTTTAAATCAAGGATGAATGATTTGTGTGACCAAAAGAGCAGCGCAGTAACAGCAAGCAGCAGCAGGTTTTGAAGGAAGATCACTAGAGAAAGGGAGAGTTACTCCATGGCTATGACTCATGAACAGTGGCTCTCAAGTCAGTCCCTGCCCAGCTTTTATTGGTGCCTGGGATTATCCTGACCCAATGCAGGATCCTGCACTTGGTTTGTTGAACTTCATGAGAAAACGGGAAAAAAACCCAAACAACCAAAAACTGTTGTAATCATTTGGGACACACAGCTGAAAAAGTGTGCCTTTTCATTAGCTTAACTGCTGAGATGACCAAACCACCGTAATGTCTAGTTCACTTTTATGGCAGCATTAATCAAACCGAAGAATCACAGAACCACACAATGTTAGGGGTTGGAAGGGACCTTGAAAGATCATCCAGTCCAACCCTGCTGCCAGAGCAGCAGCACCTAGAGCAGGTCACACAGGAATGCATCCAGGTGGGTTTTGAATGTCTCCACAACCCCCCTGGGAAATCTGTTCCAGGGCTCTGTCACCCTCACAGGAAAAAGTTTTTCCTTATGTTCACATGGAATCTCCTATGCTCCAGCTTGCACCCATTGCCCCTTGTCCTGCCAGTGGGCATCACTGAGCAGAGCCTGGCTCCATCCTCCTGACACTCACATTTCACATATTTATAAGCATTAATGAGCTCACCCCTCAGTCTCCCCTTCTCCAACCTGAAGAACTCACTCCCACAGCCTTTCCTTATAAGGAAGATGTTCCACTCCCTTAATCTATCTTTGTGGCTCTGTGCTGGACTCTTTCAAGTAGTTCCTTGAGATCCCTCTTGAACTGAGGGGCCCAGAACTGGACACAATATTCCAGATGAAGCCTCACCAGGGCAGAGTAGAGGGGGAGGAGAACATCTCTCAACCTACTAACCATAACCCTTCTACTCCACCCTAGGAAGGCATTGGCCTTCTTGGCCACAAGGGCACATAGATGGCTTGTGGTCATCCTTCTGTCCACCAGGACTTCCAGGTCCCTCCCCTCCCCTCCCCCCCTCCCCTCCCCTCCCCTCCCCTCCCCTCTCCTCTCCTCTCCTCTCCTCTCCTCTCCTCTCCTCTCCGCTCCTCTCCTCTCCTCTCCTCCTCTCCTCTCCTCTCCTCTCCGAACCTCTCCTCTCCTCTCCGAACCTCTCCTCTCCTCTCCTCTCCGACCTCCCTCTCCTCTCCTCTCCTCTCCTCTCCTCTCCTCTCCTCTCCGACCTCTCCTCTCCGAACCTCTCCTCTCCGAACCTCTCCTCTCCTCTCCGAACCTCTCCTCTCCTCTCCGAACCTCTCCTCTCCTCTCCTAACCTCTCCTCTCCGAACCTCTCCTCTCCTCTCCGAACCTCTCCTCTCCGAACCTCTCCCGAACCTCTCCTCTCAACACATCAGCCCCCAGCCTATATTTGTCCATGGGGTTGTTCTTTCTTGGGTGCAAGACTACATCCTTGCCCTTGTTGAATTTCATTCCATTTCTCCCTGCCCAACTCTCCAGCCTGGATAAGTCTCATTAAATGGCAGCACAACCCTCCTATGTTGGCCACTCCTCCCAGTTTTTTGTCATCAGCAACCTTGCTGACAGTGCCCTCTGTGCCCTCACCCAGGTCACTGATAAATAAATATATTTACCCCTGAGGGACTCCACTAGACACAGGCCTCCAACTACACTCTGTCTATTGACCACAACTCTCTGACTTCGTTCCTTCAACCAGTTCACATCCACCTCACTCCCTGACCATCCCGATCAGACTGCCTCAGGTTAGCTGTGAGGATGCTGTGGGAGATGCTGTCAGCAGGAGCAGGGAGGTCATTCTGCCCCTGTACACTGCACTGGTTAGGCCACACCTTGAGTCCTGTGCCCAGTTCTGGGCCCCTCAGTTTAGGAAGGAGGTTGAGTTGCTGGAAGGTGTCCAGAGAAGGGCAACAAAGTTGGTGAGGGGTTTGGAAGACAAGCCCTATGAGGAGAGGCTGAGGGAGCTGGGGTTGCTTAGCCTGGAGAAGAGGAGACTCAGGAGTGACCTTATTGCTCTCTACAACTACCTGAAGGGAGGTTGTGGACAGGTGGAGGTTGGTCTTTTCTCCCAGGCAGGCAGCACCAGAACAAGAGGACACAGTCTCAGGCTGCACCAGGGGAGGTTTAGGCTGGATGTTAGGAAGAAGTTCTATACAGAGAGAGTGATTGCCCATTGGAATGTGCTGCCCAGGGAGGTGGTGGAGTCACCTTCATTGGAGGTGTTCAGGAGGAGACTTGATGGGGTGCTTGGTGCCGTGGTCTAGTTGTTTAGGTGGGTTGGATTGGTTGATGGATTGGATGCGATGATCTTGAAGGTATCTTCCAGCCTGGTGTATTGTATTGTATTGTATTGTATTGTATGTATAAATGATTTTCTGAAATCAAGATTCAAAGTGGTAAAATTCACAGAGGCTTTGTTTCATTGACTTCTCTGGTTTTAAACCAATTGAAAAATAAGCCATACAATGTGATTGGATGCCCCCTTTTCACTTCCCCCCCCCCCCCCGCTATTGTTGTTTATATGCTAGTTTTCATCATGGTGACCTTTGGAAACTCCATGGAGACTTTGTAGTACTAAAAACAGTAAAACCATTGGAGCAGATGACTCCTTCAGAGTTTTTACAGTTCTCCCTTCTAATTAAAAGTTTTTCAACTTGTATTTCACTGCTCAAAAATGCTTATTGCCATTTTAATTTCCACCGCTGTGGCTTATTTCAACTTCTGAAAGCTCTATTTAATAAAAAACATGCAACTGAAGCCTATTCAGCAGGTATGTAATTAAAATGTATTAAAATGTCATTAGTCAGAGTGCTAGATCCTGACACTGGATTTGTTAGTTTCTGAGAATGGAAGCAACTACATGGATGCTTATGCATATTCCTGAGAAGAGAGAATGGCTTTTACTTCTGTTATTATAGAGTCACTGGATCATAGAATTGTCAGGGTTGGAAGTGACCTCAAGGATCATCCAGTTACAATACCCCTGCCATGGGCAGGGACACCTCACACTACAGCAGGTTGCTCAGAGACACAGCCAGCCTGCCCTTAAAAACCTCCAGGCATGAGGCTTCCCCCACCTCCCTGGGCAATCTGTTCCAGTGTCTCACTACCCTCATGGGGAAGAATTCTTCCTAACATCCAATCTGGATCTTTCCAGTTCTAGTTTTGCTCCATTTCCCCTAGTCCTGTCACTACCTGACATCCTAAGAAGTCCCTCCCCAGCTTTCTTGTAGCCTCCTTCAGATACTGGAAGGCTACAATAAGGTCTCCTCAGATCCTTCTCTTTTCCAGACTGAACAGCCTCAACTCTCACAGTCTGTCTTCAGAGGAGAGCAGCTCCAGCCCTCTGCTCATCCTTATGGCCCTTCTCTGGACACATTCCAACACCTCCAGGTGGGGTCTCACCAGAGTGGAGCAGAGGGGAAGAATCCCCTCCCTGGCCCTGCTGGCCACACTTCTCTTGCTGCAGCCCAGGCTGTGGTTGGCTTTCTGGGCTGCAAGTGCACACTGCTGGCTCATGTTCAGCTTCTTATCCACCAGCATCCCCCAAGTCCTTTTCTTCAGGACTGTTCTCAAGCCAGTCCCTGCCCAGCCTGTATCAGTGCTTGGGATTGCCCTGACCTAGATGCAGGACCTTGCACTTGGTCTTGTTGCACTTGGTCCTGTTGAATGCAGTCACCTTGCACTACAAAAATTCTTAAGTGCATTATGGGGTTGAAGGAATGAGCAGTACCAATAGTCAACAAATATCAGGTAGAAACATCAGACTCTGCATTTCCCCCCCCCAACTGTTTCCAGACAAGACAGAGAAGAAACTGCACCATCCCCTATGCTAAAATTGGGCTAATCTAAGCATCAATCAACCTTACACTGTGGAAGAAGTGTTGTGAAGAAAATCCTATAGTACACCAAGTTCTCTGTTGATTTTAGTATTCAACCATGCACCATTGGCACCGGGGACTAGAATATCATATGGTATATGTTACCTCATGCTTCACTCCACGCAGCACTCTCACAGAGTGAGCACATTAAGATGAAAGTAAGAGGACAGGGTGAGCAGCACCATCTCTCTGTTCAGCAAACTCCCACAACTTGCACCCTGTGGAAAAAGCAAGGCAGACTGACAGGAGGCAAGGAAATTGGTTCTGATGTGGTTTTGCTTTCACATCAGAAGCTATTGAAATTGGCACTCAAGAGGCAGTTACCATTTTCAAAGCTGCCCAACCTTCCTCTTCATTGCCCATGTTTTCAGTCTGATAATGGGAGTGAGACATCACTTTGGGAACTGAAGAAAGAATGATGCCATGCATGACAGATGAAGTCCTCCGATTCAGGAGGAAATTTTGCTTCACTTTTCAAATCCACAGTGATCTCTACCCAAAAGAGGTTTTGAGCAAAGGAGAAAGTGAACTCTTCATTTCCATGGTGATAGTTTGTGCAGCATGACACACGACGGGGCTAATCATCGTTCATGTGTGGTTTCTCACCACCAAAATGCATGCTACTCCTTGCTGAGAAAGGGTGGCAATTCAAGAAAGCAATCTGCATTTGCCTGCTGTTTATACACCTCTCCACATATATCTAAAGAAGTGAAGGTCTGTTTTGTCAAGTTTATTGATATTGCTTCATAGAGTTTTCTGTGTTACACAGAACTGAGATAGTTCTATGTATGATAGTTGCAGCTGCAAATAGAGGATAGTTTCCATAATCACAGCATCACGGGATGTTAGGGGTTGGAAGGGACCTCTGGAGAGCTTCAGGTCCAAACCCCCTGCCAGAGCAGGACCATGGAATCCAGCACAGGTCACACAGGAACACATCCAGCCAGGGCTTGATACAACCTCTCTGGGAAACCTGTTCCAGTGCTCTGGGACCCTCACAGTGAAGAAGTTCCTCCTCATGTTGAGATGGAACCTCCTGTGCTGTAGTTTATAGCCATTGTCCCTTGTCCTGTCACAGGGTGCAACTGAATAGGACCTGTTCTCTCTTTTGACCCCCAGCCCTCAGATATTTATAAGCATTTATTAAATCCCCTCTCAGTCTTCTTCAGACTAAACAGCCCCAGGACACTCAGCCTCTCCTCACCAGGCAGTGCTGCAGTCCCTTCATCCTCCTCGTAGCTCTCCATTGGACTCTCTCAAGTAGATCCCTGTCCCTCTTGAAGGGGGGAGCCCAGAAGTGGACACAATATTCCAGGTGTGGTCTCACCAGGATGGAGTAGAGGGGGAGGAGAACCTCTCTGGATCTGCTGGACACACTCTTAATGCATTCTGAGACAAGCTGATGGGAATTAGTGACAAGAATGAGTCTTAGCTGTTATCTTATTTTTACCAGTCATGCAGATCCTGCACAGAGTGCTGCTGAGCTGGATCCTGTTCACAAAAAAATCTGTTAATGCAGCTACAACTGCCAGTCTAATTGTGTCTCAGTGCCCCCTGTGCATTTCTGTTGTCTCCATCCCTTCAGGAATATACAGGTGGGAGAAAACCCTAGGATGGGAACTGAGGCATTTGATGGCAATAGAGCTGCAAAAATATAACTTAGGAAATAATCTGTCATGCTAGGATTTTTGGCACAAATCTCCCCCAGACAGGATAAAGTTGGGCTTTCAGGTGCTACACTGGATGTGGCTGAAAGCACTGACCATTAGGAAATTCCTGGCAGACTTTACCTCTGACTTCTAGGAAAGGACCCTCCAAATTCCCACAATGTTGTCCCCACAGGTACAGGTCTTAGGGAGAGCTAGAATGAAGTTCATCAAGGGCAAGTGTAGATTTTGCACCTGGGAAAGAACAAACCCAAGGAACAGTTGAGGGCTGACCTGGTGGAGAGCAGTGAAGGGGAAAAGGACCTGGGGGTCCTGGTGGATGGCAGGATGGCCATGAGCCAGCAATGTGCTCTTGTGGCCAAGAAGGCCAATGCCATCCTGGGGTGGATTAGAAGGGCTGTGGTTAGCAGATTGAGAGATGTTCTCCTCCCCCTCTACTCTATCCTGGTGAGGCTGCATCTGGAATATTGTGTCCAGTTCTGGGCCCCTCAGTTCAGGAAGGACCTCAGGGAGCTGCCTGAAAAAGTCCAGTGCAGAGCCACAAAAATGGTGAAAGGAGTGGAACATCTTCCTTGTGAGGAAAGCCTGAGGGAGCTGAGGGCTCTGTAGCTTGGAGAAGAGGAAACTGAGGGGTGACCTCATTCATGTTTATTTATATGTGAATGGTGAATGAAAAAAGGATGGATCCAGGCTCTGCTTGGTTATGCCCAATGACAGGACAAGGGGCAATGGGTGGAAGTTGAAGCATAGCAAATTCCATGTGAACATGAGGAAGAATTTTTCCCCCTGTGAGGGTGACAGAGCCCTGGAACAGGCTGCCCAGGGGCTTGTGGAGTCTCCCTCACTGGAGATAATCAAAACCCACCTGGATGTGTTTCTGTGTGATTTACTCTAGCTGATCCTGCTCTGGCAGGGGGGGTGGACTAGATGACCTTTCAGCCCCTAATGTTCTGTGATCCTGTGATAATTGTACTTTAAACCCAGAAGCATGAGCAGTGCTGATTGCATGTGAGGTGCCTTCTGCTGCCTGCCTGCACTTCAGAGATTTTTGTTTGCCTAGCACTCTCCAGGTAAGAGCAGCACATTAAAAGCTAGTACAAGATTATGCAGATGACAGAAAGTACTAAATTACTTAGGGATGTGTTATGTAGAAAGAGGAAGAAGGTGAACAAAAATGGCACCAAAAACACCACCAAAATTCTCATACAATAAGAAGTGCCTCAAACCCTGTCGTTATACTTTCCAGAGCCTAAAGGGTGCTTTGACCTTGTCTTCAAAGGTAAACCCAGGAGCATCTCATAGCAGAGCACAACTGTTCCCCCTCTACATAACTTTGTATCTGGTTAGAAGTCTACTAAGAAGAAGCACAAAATATGAAAGCTGCCACTCAGCTGGCCTAACATCTCTGTGGAATAGTGCAGAAGGACACAGAGACCATTAAACTGAACCCTGTGATTTAGGTATAGAATCAAAGAGAGTAAAGGCAGGATTAGATCTCTTATTGTGTTTAAAAACCAAGTGGAAAAGACAAAGGAGGAGCCAAACCACATTTATTTGACAGCAACTCCACACAGCTGTTTTCTGAAAGCAAGGGAAGGAAGATCTGGGTACATTTTTTTTTCCCCCAAGTGAAACTACAAGTGGAAACCTGAGATCAGGATAGTGTAATTATGTAAGTGGATTTTAGTTCTGACAGCAAGGCTAATGATCCAGCACTTGGAGGTATGCCAGGACACATTAGTGACCATAAGCAGTCATAAATTTGCTTTTACAGTCAAATGAAAGAAACCCTCCAGCACAGCATCTCTTGTCATCCTGCTGAAACACTGGCTATGTGATGAGCTGGGGAAGAAACAAAACCTCCATTTTCAGTAGCATCCTTCCCTGTGAGAGTTGAGCTGTACCTGGAGATCACCCATGTGAATCCTGAGAGCAATCCTATTTCAGTTACCATGTTGCATTGCTTTTATCATTTTCTTGTTGGTTTTGTTCTTTGTACTCTAAAATACTCAGAGAAGGACCTGGGCATTCTGGCTGACAGTTGATCAAGTATGAGTCAGCAGTGTGCCCAGGTGGCCAAGAAAGCCAATGGCATGCTGGCTTGTGATCATCAGGTGATCATCCCCTTGTACTCAGCACTGGTGAGGGCACAGCTCAACTGTTGTGCCCAGTTCTGGTCACCTAACTGCAGGAATGGCATTTAGGTTCTGGAGCATGTCCAGAGAAGGGCAATGAGGCTGGAGAAGGGCCTGGAGCACATGGCCTACGAGGAGGGTCTAAGGGAGCTGGGATTGTTCAGTCTGGAGAAGAGGAGGCTCAGGGGGAAACCTCATTGCTCTCTACAGCTCCCTGAAGGGAGGTTGAAGCAAGGAGTGGGCAGCCTCTTTTCCTTGGTGGCAAAGGGACAGGACCAGAGGAAATGGTTTCAAGCTGTGACAGGGGAGGTTCAGGCTGGAAGTATTTCTTCCCAGAGAGGGTTCTCAGACATTGGAATGGTCTGCCCAGGGCAGTGCTGGAGTCACCATCCCTGGAGGTGTTCAAGCAGTGTGTGGAGCTGGTGCTTAGGGACATGGTATAGGATTGACCCTAAACTTGGTCAAAGGTTGGACTGGATGAGCTTGGAGGTCTCTTCCAGCTGGATGCTTTCTGTGATTCTGTGTGCTTCTGTGAAAATACAGCACTCTACAGGGATGGCAAAGGCTTTGCTGTTCTACCTCAAGGAATGTTAAACTCAAGAGTACACATGAACTCATTTATGATGGGGGCAGAAACAAGGGGACCAACCACATTGCGAAGTATACACCGCAGTGCTGGCTGGAAACTGTGGAGAATGGAAAACCTTCCCAGGGTGTCTGTTTGTTTGTTTGTTTGTTTAAATTTGGTGAAAAATTAGGGTCAGCTACTCAGAACTGAGTGATAGGAGAAGAAAGCTCTCAGATAGGCTGTGATCCCAGCTCTAGATGATACAGCTGCCCACAAAAAGAAAGCAGGGAGCTGCAAAAAGCCAAGGGAACAAACAGCAGGTCTCCAACAAGTAAGAGGAGAATAAACAGTGAGCTGAGAGCAGACACAGTTGGGCAAACAGTGCACAGGCAAAACTTTTCCAAGAACAACAATTTTCAACAGTTATCTCTGTTTATGTTCACTGTAAATATACTTTCCTAATGTATCTCACAGTAATAGCTCCTAATTTTTCTCTCTCAGTGGATTTACATCTCATAAGTCCATTGGCTTCCTCAGTAGGCCTCCCAGACTGCCACAGGCTCTGTGAGGGCAGCTCATTTCAGCCCAGTGTAGAGGGGACACATTTCCACTGCAAACACAATTCTCTTTCACTCCCACTTCAAATTTCTGTTGCTCCTTTGTGTTGTTTCTCATTTGTGAATCCTTCCAAATTTCCTTTCCTTCCTTCTCATAATTTCATGGCAACCCATTAGTGCTTGTAGCAGAGCACACCAAAATACTTTTTCTGAGTAGTGGGGAACGCAACCACCACATAGCCCCCCCCATACAAGCCCTGAGCAGTCCTCTTCAGCTCCCTGCAAAGCCCTTTGCTGAATCTGAGCCAGGAGGATGTAGTTTTTAGGTTATTGGACTGGCAACCACTGGTGCTGGCCACCAGTGGATGGGCTCTGGCTTCCTGAGCACCTCTTCCTCGTCTTAGTAGGTATTTGCTTTCTGGTTTTCCATTTTCTGCTCATGCATAAGCACCTTTGGGACATGGGTCCTCTCGAGCTGCAGACCACAATACAAGAGAGATGTGGAAGTGCTGGAGCCAGTGCAGAGGAGGGTAACGAAGCTGGGGAAGGGCCTGGAGAATGAATCTTATGGAGAGTGACTGAAGGAGCTGGGGATGGTTAGTTTGAAAAAGAGGAGAGACTGAGGGGAGACCTCACTGCTGTCTGGAATCTACATGAAAGGACCTCGTGGAGGGGTTGGTGCTGGTCTCTTCTCACAGGTCATTAGTGATAGAACAAGAAGGAATGGCCTCAAACTGTGACTGTGTGGTGGATTGGAAGTTACGCCCCCCCCCACATCCCCCACCCCACACACACACCAAGTGGGTTTAAACTGCACATTAGGAAGAATTTTTTTCAGGGAAAGAGTGGTCAGGCACTGGAATGTGCTGCCCAGGGAGGCGGTGGAGTCCCCAAGCCTGGATGTGTTTCAAGGTAGTTTGGATGTGGTGCTTGGGGATCTGGTTTGGGGGTGACCCTTGTAGAGTAGGGTTGTGGGTTGGACTTGGCGATCCTGAGGGCCTTTGCCAAACTGAATGTTTCTGCAATTCTGTGATAAACACCAAAAGTTACCCACTCTATGAGGTGCAAGGAGGGATCAAGCCATGTGTAGTGGACACAGTTGCCCAGGGTGCAGCAGTACCTGAGCACAGTGAGCTTGCTCCCTGCTAAGTCTCATTACCCTCTCTGGCTTCCCAGAGCTGTGGCTGCTCAGTTCTCTGCCTACTGGCTAAATGTTGCAGCCGCCTGTCAGTATCAAAGCATGAGGTTAATGGTTATATTTGCAGCAGGAGTCTTTTTCTCAGTTCACATCAAGACTGATGTGTCCTGAAGAGCTAGACATGTATTACTTCATGCTTTAACATCCCCCCTCCCCCCCGACTTTCCTAGGAAACCTGACTGAACAAAGAATGCAAACCAGCAATTTGAGCACCAGCTTCAAAACTCAGGGAAATAGAATAGAATAGAATAGAATAGAGTAGAATAGAGTAGAATAGAATAGAATAGAATAGAATAGAGTAAAATAGAGTAGAATAGAATAGAATAGAATAGAATAGAATAGAATAGAATAGATAGAATAGATAGAATAGAATAGACCAGGTTGGAAGAGACCTTCAAGATCATTGAGTCCAACCCATCATCCAACACCATCTAATCAACTAAACCATGGCACCAAGCACCCCATCAAGTCTCCTCCTAAACACCTCCTCCTGGACACCTTGAGTCCTGTGTCCAGTTCTGGGCCCCTCAGTTTAGGAAAGATGTTCTCTTGCTGGAGCGTGTCCAGAGAAGGGCAACAAAGTTGGTGAGGGGTTTGGAACACAAGCCCTATGAGGAGAGGCTGAGGGAGCTGAGGTTGCTTAGCCTGGAGAGGAGGAGACTCAGGGGTGACCTTATTGCTCTCTACAACTACCTGAAGGGAGGTTGTAGCCAGGCAGAGGTTGGTCTCTTCTCCCAGGCAGCCAGCACCAGAACAAGAGGACAAAGTCTCAGCCTGCACCAGGGCAGGTTTAGACTGGATCTTAGGAAGAAGTTCTATACCAAGAGAGTGATTGCCCACTGGAATGGGCTACCCGTGGAGGTGGTTGAGTCACCTTCATTGGAGGTGTTCAAGAAGAGGCTTGATGGGGTGCTTGGTGCCACGGTTTAGTTTTTTTGTTTAGGTGGGTTGGATTGTATTGTATTGCATTGTATTGTATTTAAGTGGGTTGGATTGGTTGATGGGTTGGACGCGATGATCTTGAAGGTCTCTTCCAACCTGGTGTATTGTATTGTATTGTATTGTATTGTATTGTATTGTACCTGCAATGATGGCACCTCCACCACCTCCCCAGGCAGTCTATTCCAATGGGCAATCACTCTCTCTATGAAGAATCTAGTGATAAGGCAAGAGGAAATAGCCTGAATTTGTGCCAGGGAAGGTTTAAATTGAACATGAGGAACAATTTCTTCCCCAAAAGGGTTGTCAAGCCCAGGAACAGGCTGCCTAGAGCAGTGGTGGAGTCCTCAATCTTGAAGAGATTGAAAAGCTATGTAGATGGAAGGAAGTGTTCTGAATCATTTTTAGAGTAGGTAAACTGACAATTATTTCTATAATGATTCCATGCAGATTTTTATAGCTTACAAGCACGAGTCATTTATGCTGGTCAAAGACCAGTGATACTCTCTGTATTGCTCTCCATGTATCTTGCCCTCCTACAATGATAGTTGCTAGGCTCTGCCTCTGAAATAGACTGAATGTTATAACGGTATAATTTTAGTCTTGTTTTGACTGAGCTCCAGTTAATTCATCTTCTTCCATTCCCTATCTCTCCTTGGCACTGAGCAAGCCTATACACAACACTATCACTATTTCACAGATATAGGAAGCTAGGGGAGAACAGGATGAAGAAGGAAGAACAACATTAAAAAGCTTTCGCTGTGTCTGAAAGGATGATGGTGTGCTGGTGTGCAAAGACAAGAGGAAATCTTGCAGATATCTGCCAATATGATGTAGAATATACTCAAGCTGCATTTAGATAAAGTGCCAGGAAATTGTTTAATAAAAATACTTCTGCTAATACAAGAATGTCCTCTTGGGGAGCAGGAAGGGAGTGGAACTGATGGCGAAGGCATGAAGAATGTGAGTCTTTACCGGCCAAGCTTTCCCCACACCAGGATTAGGGTATTTACACCAGGCAAAATGGCATGTTGACATAGCTATAAGGTATCAAAGAAGTACAGAGCCTCCTTCACAGAAAGTACAGGCATTTGTCAATGCTATAGACAGTGGGATCGAGGGCACCATCAGCAGTGTGCAGATGACACCAAGCTGAGTGGTGCTGTCGATACATCTGAGGGACAGGAGGGGCATCTGGAGGGACCTGGACAGGCTGGAGAGGTGGTGCCCAGGTGAACCTCATCAGGTTCAACAAGAGTAAGTGCAGGGATCTGCACCTGGGCCAGAACAATCCTCACTATTAATACAGACTGGGGGAGGAGGAGATAGAAAGCAGCCCTGAGGAAAAGGACTTGGGGGTGCTGATGGAGGAGAAGTTAGACAGGAGCAGGTAGTGTGAGCTTGCAGCACAGAAGGCAAATCACATCCTGGGCTGCATCCAAATCAGCATTGCCAGCAGAGCCAGAGAGGTGATTCTGCCACTTTGCTCTGCTGAGACCTCACCTGGAGTACTGTGTACTGGTCTGGAGCCCTCAATATAGGAAGGACATGGACCTGAGGGGAGAGAGTCCAGAAGAGGGCCATGAGAATGATAAAGGGGTTGGGGCAGCTCTGCTACGAGGACAGGCTGAGGGAGTTGGGGGTGTTCAGCCTGGAGAAGAGGAGGCTCCAGGGAGACCTAATGGCAACCTGCCAGTACCTGAAGAGGGTTAGTGGGCTAGTGGGCAGATAATACCAAACATCTATACTCCTCTTGAGGCAGCATCTAACCAAGGATATGCCAAGCACTGTGGAGAGGTATGGTGAAAAAACTGCAGCTGCAGGGCTGTGCTCTCACTGCCAGAGCAAGATGAAGGTGAAAGGGTTTTGCATAGCTTCTGTTTTAAAATGATTATGCACATAAACTAGGAATAAATTAAGAGTAAGATTTGCTGCTTTTGCCACAGACTAAACCAGGAGATGCCCAGAATGGTCTTATTAAAAGTCAATGCACATGGAACTACAAAAATCAAAGCCCCATTATTGTCACTTTCAAATCTTTTGTTAATCCTGCTTGAATACAGTCCTAAGTGTAAGACCTTCTTGCTAATCTGAAAAAAAATATCCAAACAAACAGCTGAATGAGAACAGAAGTTGGTTTGGGATGACAGTTCTCATTTACACTACCACATCTGGCGAGGTGGATGGAGATGCCAAATGTAAAGCCTGAAGATGGAAACAGGAGGGAACTGGTAGTGACGGTGACAATCTGTAGGCAATCACTACACAAAAGGGCTAATGTCTGGTTTTCAGTGAGGGCTGAAACCCCTAAAAAGCTGGAACTTGTAAGGGAGGCAGGGTTAGCCCTTTAGCATCTGAGCCATTATTTGTCTGAGGGTGAGCAGACAGAAACAGCCCTTCTAAATCTGCGTGCAACCCTGATAATGCTGACTTTGCATTTTTCAACTCTCTGCTGATTTCCCAGAGTAATTCTTTATTTCTCAGCTCGTGGTACCTGCAGGATGAACCCTGCTAGATGACTGGTGCATCTCTAGAGGAAACACCTTTTCCATCTGCAGTAAAGAATGTTATCAAGCTGGCAGACTGAATGGAAAGAGTTCAGTTTATGCCCAGAGACACCTGCCTCGGGCATCACGTCCCTGACATTCAGCTTTCACTGCCTGTGGCTTTGCCCTTCCCAGGTTGCTATTATCAGCCATCCTCCATTCTCACTTTCTGTATACCTGCCAACAGATGTAGCAAAATTAAACCACATCTGTTGGTTAATGTCTTAAGTTTCCCGTGCTGCTTAGGGCTCTTTGGCCTAGAGTCTCCACAGAGAGATTTAAACTGCTGGTTTGCCTACAGCTTCCACCAGGGCTGCTCACAGAGCTCTGTGTGCGTGTGAGCGAGCCTTCCCCTGAAGTCGTTGTCCTTGTTCCTTGTTAACAACAACCAGGCACTTCAGCACAAACTGGTTTTGACAAGGGGATAAGTGTGTGCTGTGTGGGAATATGCAGCACAAAAGATGTTCACTTTGCTGGAATCTGCATAGGAAAATTCTGCCCAGAGCTCTGGCTGGGGAGCCTAATCTACAGCAAGTGCAAATGGACAAGCAAATGATTTCAATTCCCCAGGACGCTGTGCAGAATTTGCACAATTTCCAAGCTAGCCGGGAGGAGGAGTTTTACAAGGCCTTGGGGCAAGGTACTCGGAGGGGCTGTGAAATGCCAGAAGGATGTCTCAGTGGGCAAAACAAAGGTTGTGTTTTAATACAGGAGAAAGCTCTGAGATAATCAAGAAAGATCTTATGATTTCCTCCTGCTGCTCACCACTTGATGCTACCAAAACATATGTTTTGAACCCTCCAAGGAGGCACAAATTAACGCTCTATTTGGCCCTCAGTGGGTTTCTATTGGTTTTCTCCTATTCAGCAATCACTGTCCTAGAGATGTCTCAATTCTCACACAGGAAAGAATGTTTTTACTGATAAAATTCCCCTAGGAGCAACACCAAGTAGCATTCAATTCAGCCAAAGGAAAAAAAACCACCAAATATGCAGGCATATAACCAAATTGTTTGCTATTTGAACAACAGAGAAGCTACATAAAATCAGGGTTGGGTTCTTGTTTGGTTGGTTTGGGCTTTCTTTTTCTGGGGGGGGTGGGGGTTTATTTGTTTTCTTCTCCTTTCCTTTTTTTGGAGCTTAAGATGCAAATCCCATTTCCCTTTAGGCTTCTCTGCACTCCATAAGAAGACCCCTCCTCTGTCGCACAGCACACTCATCCCTGTCTTGGAAGCTGCCACTCAGCTTGCTGAGCAAGACAACAGCCATGCAACCAGTCCTGCTGGGCTCCGAGCAGAGAAAGTTTTCTATTCTTATTACTGGTGCAAAGTAAATATTTCTGAGTAATGAAAGAAACCATGTGGGAGATGTAGTGCCCTTAACCCATTAAACGGGCAAACAGAAGCAGCAGCTCAGGGTCCAGTTCCTCACTGTTCCTTGCTCTACCAGAGCAGATTTCTGCCCTACTTGAAAGAAGTTATATCTATTCCAACAGATAATGCAATTGCTGGGTTTTCTGTCTCTCTGTGCCCTAGCTTGAAATTCATAAAGGAAAGATTCCCTGAAGTAATTTAAACAGTAAGTGGCTCTGAGAAAGCAGGAAATCGAATAGATTTTGTTTTGGTACCGAGATATTTCTCTGGATATGGAAAATCACAGAATCACAGAAACATTCAGGCTGGAAAAGACCCTCAGGATCACCAGGTCCAACCAACAACCCTACTCTACAAGGGTCACCCCTACACCTTATCCCCAGGCACCACATCCATCTGGGGCTGTTCAGTCTGGAGAAGAGAAGGCTCTGAGGAGACTTTCTTGTAGCCTTCCAGGATCTGAAGATGGCCTACAGGAAAGCTGGGGAGGGACTTCTTAGGGTGTCAGGAAGTGATAGGACTGGGGGGGATAGAGCAAAAATAGAAACAGGTAGGTTCAAATTGGATCTTAGGAAGATGAGATACTGGAACAGGTTGCCCAGGGAGGTGGTGGAAGCCTCATCCCTAGAGGGTTTTAAGGGCAGGCTGGCTGTGTCTCTGAGCAACCTGATCTGGTGCGATGTGTCCCTGCCCATGGCAGGGCAGTTGGAACCAGATGATCCTTGAGTTCCCTTCCAACCCTGACATTCTGTGATCCCATGATTCAGCCATCTGGGCTTGCTGGTGCAGCTGCTCCTCAGCTTGTGCTGTCTTCTTCATCTCCTGCAACAACTGCACTTGGAAGTGGGTCTTCAGGCTTGTCATCTCCTCCTGCAGGTCCTGTATCTGAGGGTCTAGCTTGTTGTTCTCCTGAACAGCTTGCAGCTCTCCAGGTTCTCCACCTCCTGGCTCAGCTCCGTGATCTGGGCACTGCCTTTCTGCCACTGAGTCCCAATTCCATGCTCACATTTTCCTCCTCTGCTTCCACAGACTAATATCCCAGGCCACAGTGTGTGTTCTCCTTAAGTGATAAATTATGAATCTTGTTTATACTCTACATCAGTGACCACTTTAAATATGTAAGAATTTCACTGAAATCCATGGTGCTCTTTTGGAGCTGGTGTAATTGAGATGAGAAACCTCCTCTTTCTCTGCTGTTAATTATCAGATGACAGCTGCATGATGACATGTGTGAAGAGAGCCAGTGGTCCCAGCCCACCTTGTATTTGGCACTGGCAGGTGGTTGGTACATGCCTGCCACTGCTCAGTTGCTTCCCTTCAGATCACAAATCCTTTTTTGTTGTTTCAGAGCCTCGGTTAAATTAGAAAGTTATGTTAGTTCTACAGAATAAAATTGTAAGGCCAAATGAAGGTTAGCAAGTGCTCTGCTGTGCTTGAAGTCCAGAAGGCCAATCCCATCCTGGACTGCATCAAAAGCAGCCCTGCCAGCAGATCCAGAGAGGTGATTACTTTACACTGCTCTGGTGAAACCTCACCTGGAGTGCTGTGCACAGGTCTGGAGCCCTCAATATAGGACGAACATGGACCTGATGGAGAGGGTCCAGAGGAGGGCCAGGAAATGATTAAGGGATTGGAGCAGATCTGCTACTAGGACAGGCTGAGGGAGCTGGGGGTGTTCAGCCTGCAGAAGAGGAGGCGCCAGGGAGACCTAATAGCAGCCTGCCAGTACCTGAAGGGGGCTACAGGGAAGGCTGGAGCGAGACTGTTTGCAAAGGCCTGCAGGGACAGGACAAGAGGCAATGGCTTCAAACTAGACCAGAGCAGATTTAGAGTGGATATCAGGACAAAGTTCTTTACTCTGGTTGAGGCCCCGTCCCTGAAGATACTCAAGGTGAGACTTGACAAGGCCCTGGGCAACCTGATCTAGCTGGGGATGTCCCTGCTGACTGCAGAGGGGGTTGGACTGGATGACCTTTGGAGGTCCCTTCCAACCCAGACCATTCTATAATTCTATGATATTCAAAATCTCCCAACATTTCCTCAAAGGTTAAGAAAAGGTGGATGCAAAACATTTCCCTTATCCTCTTTTGTGCCTGAAAGGGAAAAATAAGTTGACAGAAGAAAGAAAAGTTCTAAAAGAAATAAATAATGGAGAAAACCCCAAATTGAAATCAGTCCTGAGAACTCCTTATCACTGGTCACAGAAAAATAAATGTGGGTGATATCACAGGAAACAGAATTTTAATCTGATTTTTGAACTCAAAAATAAAAAAGCTTGCTTGATAGGTTTCATAGTTATAGTTTCATAGTTTCAGTTAGGGTTGGAAGGGACCACAAGGATCATCTAGTTCCAACCCCCCTGCCATGGGCAGGGACACTCTACCCTAGATCAGGCTGGACAGAGCCTCGTCCAGCCTGGTCTTAAACACCGCAAGGGACGGGGCCTCAACCACCTCCCTGGACAACCCATTCCAGGGCCTCACCACCCTCACGGTGAAGAACTTCCTCCTCACATCCAGCCTGAATCTCCCCACCTCCAGCTTCATTCCATTCCCCCTAGTCCTATCACTACCTGAGAGCCTGAGAAGTCCCTCCCCAGCCTTCTTGTAGGCCCCCTTCAGATACTGGAAGGCCACAATGAGGTCACCTCGGAGCCTTCTCTTCTCCAGACTGAACAGCCCCAACTCCTTCAGTCTGTCCTCACAGGAGAGGGGCTCCAGCCCTCTGCTCATCCTCATGCCCCTTCTCTGGACACCTTCCAGCACCTCTGGATCCCTCTTGGAATAGGGGCTCCAGAACTGGAGGCAGTACTCCAGGTGGGGTCTCACCAGGGCTGAGTAGAGGGGGAGAATCCCCTCCCTTGCCCTGCTGGCCACACTTCTCCTGCTGCAGCCCAGGCTCTGATTGGCTTTCCGGGCTGCAAGTGCACACTGAGAGCTCCTGGTGAGCTTCTCCTCCCCCAGCACCCCCAAGTCTCTCTCCTCAGGGCTGCTCCCCAGCCAGTCCCTGCCCAGCCTGGATTTGTGCCTGGGATTGCCTCGACCCAGCTGCAGGACCCTGCCCTTGGTCTTATTGAAGCTCATGAGGTTGGCTTGTGCCCACCTCTCCAGCCTGTCCAGGTCCCTCTGGATGGATCCCTTCCCTCCAGCGTGTCTGCTGCACCACACAGCTTGGTGTCATCCACACAGCTTGGTTCTGCCCAACAGGAGTGGCACACACTTACTGTACACTCCTCCTACTAGTCGTGCTTTCTCTTCTGACTTCCATGACAAAGCCACTTTCCCAAAGACCTAGTTTGTAGGTCACCTGCTTTGCTTCTCCTTTGATGTTCCTGCATAGCTCCTCTCAGTTTTTTCTCTGTGCTTCCTCCTTCTGCCCTTTTTCTACCCTTAGTTTCTAGAAGGCATCACAGTATTGTTCCTGCTTGCTTTTCAGCTATTGAGAGCTGTGTATTTTTAGCAGGCGTATCTCTTCTCATCTGCTTGAAGGTAAGTGATTATGACAGGGGGAGGGCACCGCAGACAAAGCGGATCATTGTGCTTCCTGGAGGCATCCTAACCTTTACAATCTCAGGCCTGGGATGGGCAGCAGCAGAGGAGGTCTTCCTGACACCCACCCACGGCCGGTGAGGACTCAGTGGAATCCATCTGCAAATGGTGAAATCAGGTTTCAGTCAAATCACACCCTGTGGTGAACTTAAGTTTCTAAACTGTGACAATCACAGTCCAGTTTGTTATTTTCAGACTCTTATCTGGGGTTATCTGGGGTGCATTAGGAGGAGTGTGTCCAGCTGATCCAGGGAGGTTCTCCTCCCCCTCTACTCTGCCCTGGTGAGGCCTCACCTGGAATATTGCATCCAGTTCTGGGCTTCCCAGTTCAAGAGGGACAGGGATCTGCTGGAGAGAGTCCAATGGAGGACTATGAGGATGATGAAGGGACTGGAGCACTGCTTTGTGAGGAGAAGCTGAGAGCCCTGGGGCTGTTTAGGTCTGAGAAGACTGAGAGGGGATTTAATAAATGTCTATAAATATCTGAGGGCTGGGGGTCAAGAGCAAGGGGACAGGCTCCCTGTGATAGGGACAAGGGGCAATGGATATAAACTACAGCACAGGAGGTTCCACCTCAACATGAAGAAGAACTTCTTTGCTGTGAGGGTCCCACAGCACTGCAACAGGCTACCCAGAGAGGTTGTGGAGTCTCCTTCTCTGGAGACTTTCTAGTCCCATCTGGATGCATTCCTGTGCTAGAGTCTGTTATCCTGCTCTGGTAGAGGGGCTGGGCTCAGTGATTGTCAGAGGTCCCTTCCAACTCCTAACATCCTGCAATATTCCAGGTGTGGCCTCACCAGGGCAGAGTGGAGGGGCAGGAGAACCTCCCTGGCTCTGCTGGACACACTCCTCTGAATGCCCCCCAGGATCCCATTGGCCTTCTTGGCCCCCAGGGCACATTGCTGTCCCATGCAGAACTTGCTGTCCACCAGCACTCCCAGCTCCTTCTCCCCAGGGCTGCTCTCCAGCAGATCACCTCCCAACCTGTACTGCTGCAGTTTATTCTTCCTTCCCAGGTGCAGGACCCTGCACTTATCCTTGTTGAACCTCCAGTGTCATCCTTTGGAGCCCAGGTTGAACTGGGCTCTCAGGCAAAAAAAAAAAGCCTAATGACATAGTTTTCTAAAAGCTGTAATGTTTCATTCACTGAACATCTACTGGGTAAATACCTAATTAATATTATTTGTTATTTATGGATCATACCGCTGCATGGTCCAAAAAGAGCTGCCTCAGTCTGTGGAGCAAATGCTGAATAAATCTGAAATAAAAAATGCTTATCTAGTTTTAAAGTAATATTAAACAAGTAATATTAAACAAGCACATCAATAGCAGAATGAAGACATTCAAATGTGTTTGGGTTTTTTGGTTGGGTTGGGTTGGGTTGGGTTGGGTTGGGCTTTTTTGTTGTTGTCGCGTTGGTTGGTTTGATAGTTTTTGCTTTGTCTTGTTTTGTCTGTTTGTTTGTGTTTGGTTGGGTTTTAATTGAATCCTTTCTAGATGAGGAGGAAAATAAAAGGCATGCCATTTGTTGTTCTTTTACACATGGAAACCAGAGCTCAGACTCCAGAACTGCCTGTGACAGTGCCGGGGAAAGCATTTGGTGTTCAAAGTCAGAAGAACACAGCTGATGCTGCTCTGCCTAACACCTCCATGGCAAACACTTGATTTGCATAGGAAGAGAAATGCCAAAATAACAGAATGGAGCCTGACAGGGAATAACATCATCACCATTGCCATGTTTACCCATGGGCAGCCCCTCACAAACACACAGTCACACACTGTTTCTCGTGCTATAAACAGGGTCTCATTCTGACCTCGTCACTAGGAGTCTCCAGGAAGGGAAAGCAGTGAAAACAGACCAATAGTAAGCAGAGAAAGAAAACCTCAGCTTGCACTAACCGTTCAGAACAGATGAGCTTGGGAACTTCCCTGCCTGAGTCACTCTCCACCTTCACTACCTGACACAAAGGCAAACTCCATTTCCAAGCTGGAGCCCTTGGCCATGCTATTGAGCTGTCTGCCTGTGCACTAACAGCCTAAAGCATTTCAGCCAGCAAAGACTGACCCCTCACTTATGCCACCCTCATTTGCCTTTCTTGCTATGCACAAGCTATGCAGCAGATACATTTCCAGAATGCTGCTGCTATAGATTCATGGAATTCTCAGGCTTGGAAGGGACCTCAAGGATCATCTAGCTGATGATCACCTATTTTCAGACTTCGTGCAAGAGAATATGTGTTGTAGCCACTGTTCTGAGGGCAGCTGCTGGATGCATGCAGAGTGCAGGATTCTTTAGCTGACCAATTCCTCAGCATACTGCCTAGAGCAAAACAATCACACTCCATGTGTGCCAAGAACAATATCATCACGTTGGCACCCTGCGATTGGAACATGCTACAGAAGCCACCCCTTTGACAGGCTGGCACCTCTTGTCGGAAAGAGATTTTAGCTTCTCTTTGTGATTGGATTTTACTGGTTAAGTGATTGATAACAAAGAATACATAGAAGCCACTCTGAGCAATAGCTAACATGGATTAGGGTCTGAGGTTAGGGGCAGATTGGGAGGTTAGGGCTTCTCTAGGGACGTCAATTAGTGATCTGGCTAGGGCTTCATTTTAGGCATGCTGCTAGGGATAGGCTCGGGATGTCTATTAGCTGCTTCATCTGTTAAGGGCTTCCAGGACTACTTCTGTAAGTGGGACTCTGAGACTCTAATGCAGGGGATTCTACAACACAGCAATAAAGGACTTCTGGGAGGATTTCTGAGATTCTCTGTTCCCTGAATTTCTGGAATCTTGTTGCTCTATGGCAATGGGGTTCATGCCTCCGTTCGTCACCCAATGGCACCTCGTTACAAGGGGTCTATGACTACACTCAGCTCCCCCAGACCAGGGGAGAAACAGATATGGAGGATCATTTAGGCAAGATAGAGTTCATGGGCCTGGACATGCAGCTGGATGACAGAACTGCTTTTCTCCTCATCATTATCTTAGTGTCATGGATTGAGTTGAACCTGCTGCTGTAATTCTCTAGGGATGTCAATTAGTGGTCTGGCTAGGGCTTCATTTTAGGCATGCATACCCTGCTGCAGTCATGCCAGCTTCAATAATGGAAATACTGGCTGCAGCAAAGTACTGTGGGGCTTGAAGTTCAGATTGTAACATGGGAGGCTTCCTGTTCCAGCTGCTGCTTCTGAGTTTCAGGTTCTTGGGCATTGTCTTTTCTGCTGGGATGGCTGCAGGACAAGGAGGGACAGGGAATAGTTTCCAGGCTTGGGCTTTTGGCTCACTTGGTTCTGCTGGCTGCTGCTTTGTGCAGTGCTTTTCTGTGAATAGGCTGAGGGAGTTATGCATTTTGTATATTTGTCTGATTTTGATCAGTAAACTCTATTCTTATCTTACTTTTGTACTATTTTGTCTGATTTAGAACAGTAAACTCTATTTTTATCTCACTTTTTTGTGTCCCATCCCATGTTTTTGTGTGTTACTTTTCCCTCACTTCTGTGTTTGGAAATAGCCAGGTTGACCTGTTGGGTTGCTTTGACCCATTTTAGAATAGAATAGAATAGAATAGAATAGAATAGAATAGAATAGAATAGAATAGAATAGAATAAATTAACCAGGTTGGAAGAGACCTTTGAGATAATCAAGTCCAACCTATCACCCAACACCATCTAATCTACTAAACCATGGCACCAAGCACCCTATCCAGTCCCCTCCTAAACACCTCCAGTGATGGTGACTCCACCATCTCCCTGGGCAGCACATTCCAATGGCCAATAACTCTTTCTATGAAGAATTTCTTCCTAACATCCAGCCTAAACCTCCTCTGGCACAGCTTGAGACTGTGTCCCCTTGTTCTGGTGCTGGTTGCCTGGGAGAAGAGACCAACCCCCACCTGGCTACAACCTCCCTTCACAGAGTTGTAGAGAGCAATGAGGTCACCCCTGAGTGTCCTCTTCTCCAGGCTAAGCAACCCCAGCTCCCTCAGCCTCTCCTCATAGGGCTGTGCTCCAAACCCTTCACCAACTTTGTTGCCCTTCTCTGGACACCTTCCAGCAAGTCAACCTCCTTCCTAAACTGAGGGTCCCAGAACTGGACACAGGACTCAAGGTGTGGCCTAACCAGTGCTGTATACAAGGGCAGAATGACCTCCCTGCTCCTGCTGGCCACACTGTTCCTGATGCAGGCCAGGATGCCATTGGCCCTCTTGGCTGCTTGGGCACACTGCTGGCTCATGTTCAGCTGGCTGTCAACCAATACCCCCAGGTCCCTCTCTGCCTGACTTCTCTCCAGCCACTCTGACCCCAGCCTGTAGCACTGCATGGGGTTGCTGTGGCCAATGTGTAGAACCTGACACTTATGTGTTCAATCTCATGCCCCTGGACTCTGCCCATCTGTCCAGCCTGTCGAGGTCCCTCTGCAGAGCTGTCCCACCCTCTAACAGTTCAACTCCTGCCCCCAGCTTGGTGTCATCTGCAAATTTACTGATGACTGACTCAATGCCCTCATCCAGATCATCAGTAAAGATACTAAACAGCATGGGGCCCAGCACTGATCCCTGGGGCACACCACTGGTGCCTGGCTGCCAGCTGGCTGTGGCACCATTCACCACCACTCTCTGGGCTCGGCCCTCCAGCCAGTTCCTAACCCAACTCAGAGTGCTGCTGTCCAAGCCATGGGCTGATAGCTTGGCCAGGAGTTTGCTGTGGGGGATGGTGTCAAAGGCCTTGCTGAAGTCACAGTATCACAGTATCGCTAAGGTTGGAAGAAAGTCCAGGCAGACTACATCCACAGCCTGCCCCACATCCACCAGGCAGTCACCTGATCATAGAAGGAGATCTGGTCATTGAGGCAGGACCTGCCCTTCCTAAATCCATGCTGGCTGGGCCTGATCCCTTGGCCATCCTGTAAGTGCTGTGTGATCGCACTCAAGATGACCTGCTCCATAATCTTGCCTGGCACTGAGGTCTGATTTCACAGTATCACCAATGTTGGAAGAGACCTCAAAGCTCATCAAGTCCAACCCAAACTGAATTTAAGCCCTTACACTTAGGCAAGCTCCACTGCAAACCTCTTTCCCCAACTTTTTTATGAGGTTAGTAACACATGAGATCTTGCATCGGTATTTTCAGCCAGCCTGTACAGGCCTTCCATGAAACATCTAAAGTCTCTACATGCAAGGATGCTCCCTGCTTGCTAAACAGATGTATTTCTGACAATCAGTGTCTGCTCCTGTGCACAGGCACATTCTGTTCATTAAATTTGATACAATATTTGCACAGATTTGGAAGGTGCTAAACCATTTCTTCTTATTGGGTTACAGCTGTTCCTCCATGGTTTCTGAGCTAAATAGCCACTAAGTGGCTCTTACCAGCAAATTAATACATGTGGGGTTTTAGGAACCCACTCAGAATGCTAATTTTAGGAAGATATTTGAACATGAAGCAACATTTCTCCATATGCAATTTATATACCCACTTGAAAATATGATTTTGTAATGAAATGCTGAGAGATCCTTAATTATTGCAGCTTTAGTGGTGTCATTGAAATACTAAGAGACCATCTAAAGAGTAACTCCCTTCAGCAGAGATTTGCTGACTACACACCTGCTTCAGCAAATGGACAAGCAGCTGAATAGGAGCCAGCAGTGTGCAGGTGGCCAAGAAAGCCAATGGCATCCTGGCTAGGATTAGAAATGCTGTGTCCAGAAGGAGCAGGGAGGGGATTGTCCCCCTGCTACTCAGCTCTGGTGAGGCCATACCTTGAGTATTGTGTCCAGCTTTGGGCACCTCCATACACGAGAGATGTGGAGGTGCTGGAGCCAGAGCAGAGGAGGGCAAGGAGGCTGGGGAAGGGACTGGAGAATAAATCTGACAAAGAGAGACTGAAGGAGCTGAGTTTGAAAAAGAGGAGGCTGAGGGGAGAGCTGGTTGTCTACAACTACCTAAAAGGACATTGTGGAGAGGCTGATGCTGGCCTCTTCTGACACTAATTAGTGACACAACAAGAGGGAACAGCCTCAAGATGCAGCTGGATAGGTTTAGAATTTCTTCCCAGCGAGAGTGGTCAGGCATTGGAATGTGCTGCCCAGGGGGTAGTTGAGTCACTAACCCTGGATGTGTTTCAAGGTGATTTGGATGTGGTGCTTGGGGATATGGTCTAGGGGTGAACTTTGTAGCGGAGGGTTAATGGTTGGACTTGGTGACCCTGAGGGTCTTTTCCAACCTGAACGATCCTGCAAGTCTGAATACGATGTCAAAACATCTTTCTTAGCGCTGCTTTCCCACTCTCTTGGTTTCAGTGTCCTTCCTCAGTTTAGGAAGGACATCGAGACACTTGAAGGTGTCCAGAGAAGGGCAACAAGGCTGGGGAGAGGCCTTGAGCACAGCCCTGTGAGGAGAGGCTGAGGGAGCGGGGGTTGTTTAGCCTGGAGAAGAGGAGGCTCAGGAGAGACCTCATTGCTCTCTACAACTACCTGAAAGGTGGTTGTAGCCAGGCAAGGGTTGGCCTCTTCTCTCTAGCAACCAGCACCAGAACAAGGGGACACAGTCTCAAGCTGCACCAAGGGAAGTTGAGGCTTGAGGTGAGGAGAAAGTTCTTCACTGAGAGAGTTGTTTGCCATTGGAATGTGCTGCCCAGGGAGGTGGTGGAGTCACTGTCCCTGGAGGTGTTCAAGAGGGGACTGGACGTGGCACTTGGTGCCATGGTCTAGTCATGGGGTCTGTGGTGACAGGTTGGACTCGATGATCTTCCAGGTCTCCTCCAACCTTAGTGATACTGTATCTTGCACATGACTGACAAGTGTATCTGCAGAATCATAAAATGTGAGGGGGAAAAAAGAGCTTGCAGAAGAGCCTCCTAGCGAGTGCTTCTGCGGATGCATTAATTCATTTCACTTCCTAAGTGGTATCACCATTATGTCTAAGGAGATTTTATGAGAAGGCTCACTGAAGTGAAAATCAAGCCAATGAATCGTTTAATGCAAACTAATGAAAACCAGACATAAAAGAACTTTCACAACTGGTTTGGAGCTTTAATGGTCAAGCTGATGTAAATGCAGAGCACTCTTAAGTAAAGCAAAGGGCCTGCAGTGCAGAAAATGGGATCACTTTGTGGCAATTGGTTTTAATTATGAAGCCATATAAACAGCTCTCTCCTGCAGGATAGCGAGTCAAAGAAAGAGTTTGCGAGGTAAAAACCTGGAACTGCTAAAGAGCTTGAACATGGCAGGGGCACTGTCTTTTGCATCTTCTGTCTTCTACTCCAGCTGTAACTGATGATGAATGTATCTTGTTGTAACTTAAATGATCAGTCTTAGAATCATTGAATTGTTAGGATTGGAAGGGACGTCAGGGGCTGTTTGGTCTGGAGAAAAGAAGGGTCTGAAGAGAGCTTATTATGGCCTTCCAGTATCTGAACAGGGCCTACAAGAAAGTTGAAGAGGGACTTATTAGTTCTGGAGCCCCTATTCCAAGAGGGATCTGGAGGTGCTGGAAGGTGTCCAGAGAAGGGCCACGAGGATGAGCAGAGGGCTGGAGCACCTCTCCTGTGAGGACAGACTGAAGGAGTTGGGGCTGTTCAGTCTGGAGAAGAGAAGGCTCCGAGGTGACTTCATTGTGGCCTTCCAGTATCTGGAGGGGGCCTACAAGAAGGCTGGGGAGGGACTTCTCAGGACATCAGGTAGTGATAGAACTAGGGGGAATGGAATGAATCTGGAGGTGGGGAGATTCAGGTTAGATGTGAGGAGGAAGCTCTTCACCATGAGAGTGGTGAGGCCCTGGAATGGGTTGTCCAGGGAGGTGGTTGGGGCCCCATCCCTGGAAGCGTTTAAGCCCAGGCTGGATGAGGCTCTGAGCAGCCTGATCTAGTGTGGGGTGTCCCTGCCCATGGCAGGGGGGTTGGAACTAGATGATCCTTGTGGTCCCTTCCAACCCTGATTGATACTATGATACTATGACTTATTAGGGTGTCAAGGAATGCTAGGACTAGGGGGAATGGAACAAAATTAGAAATGTGTAGATTGAGATTGGATGTTAGGAAGTTCTTCCCCATGAGGGTGGTGAGAGACTGGCACAGGTTGCCCAGGGACATTGTGGAGCCTCATGCCTGGAGGTTTTTAAGGCCAGGCTGGATGTAGCTCTGAGCAACCTGCTGTAGTGTAAGGTGTCCCTGCCCATGGCAGAGGGGTTGGAACTGGATGATCCTTGAGGTCCCTTCCAACCTTAAGAATTCTATGATTCAATGAATCTATGACCATCCAGTTCCAACCCCCTGCCATGGGCAGGGACACTTCACACTAGATCAGATTGCTCAGAGCCACATCCAGCCTGGCCTTGCCAGTGGCACTTATTTTTTGCATGATCAACAAATGCTTCTTCATTGAAGCCTGAAACCCAAAGGAACTGAGTATGACTGATTTCATTTTTGAGCCTCTCCCACACTGTTATATTGCAGCAATTCCCATAATGCCACCATGGACCCGAGTCCACTGTATTAAGCGTGTTCTTGTCTTCTTGTTCTGTCATGGCTGTACTTGTTAAACTCCTGCTGGGCTGAAATACGCCCACAGACAAGTTTCAGTCGGATTTCTGTGAGACAGCATGTTTCCACATAGATAGGCACTTAACAAATAACAAAGAAGAAAAAATAAGAACTGCATAAAGCTTTTCCCCCAGCTGTGTTCCAGCAAGAGTGGAGAAGATTTGAGAAAAGTGTTTTACATTTTATCTCTATCTATAACTTTGCATTTTACATACCAATCTTGGGAAGCAGTGGCCATAACACACTCTCCAGAGTTCATTCTTCACTTCTTATTTTAATCTTCTACTGCTGTCATAAGCCTTCTGTAGGTATTTAATACGAGGATTCCATAATGCTTCCCGCCCACCTTGCTCTCATCTTGCATTGGTGGAACCAGTCAACCTGTGGATGCTGCAAGGGAGGATCCAGCTCTAAAGTCCTAAAAACATCAAGCTGAATGGCACCTGGGTTTGAGGCTATTTAAATTGCACACAGCCCACGTGAACTAAGGGACATGTTTAACCAGAACACAGTGTTGCATAACACAAATGATGCAGGAAGGAAGTGGAAAGTCTCTCCTCAGAGTGAAGGGATTATCAAAGCTTCATACTATGGAATTTAAGTTCTTATTATGTGTAGAGACATAACTGCTTTCCAGGGTAGAAATAATGGAATGGAATGGAATGGAATGGAATGGAATGGAATGGAATAGAATAGAATAGAATAGAATAGAATAGAATAGAATAGAATAGAATAGAATAGAATAGAATAGAATAGAATAGAATAGAATAGACCAGGTTGGAAGAGACCTTCAAGATCATCGCATCCAACCTATCATCCAACACTACCTAATCAACTAAACCATGGCACCAAGCACCCCATCAAGTCTCCTCCTGAACACCTCCAATGATGGTCACTCCACCACCTCCCCGGGCAGCCCATTCCAATGGGCAATCACTCTCTCTGTGTAGAATTTCTTCCTAACCTCCAGCCTAAACCTCCCCTGGCACAGCTTGAGAGGTTCAGGGTAGTGGTCTAGAGCAGAATAAGTTTTTTTCCAGTAATCACCAAATTTTGGCAGTCTTTCATGCTTCAATATATGCTTTTGGCTTAAGTAATTTTGAGATTTTAAAGCTAAGAGATAGCTACTTTGAAGTAAAGAAAACTTGACAAATCCTCTCCATCTAAATCCTCCATCTGAAAAGGAGCCACAAGAGAATTAAATAAAATAAATAAAATAAAATAAAATAAAATAAAATAAAATAAATAGATTCTTTAGGGTACAACCATGGGGAAAAACTATATCAGTAGACCTGGGCAACTTGTGCCCTTTGATCCAAACTGAGGAGGGAGAAAGGATGCTCTGGACTGTGCTTCATTTTACGTGGGACCATTTCATCACCTCTTCTCTTGTTGTGTCTTCATCCTCTTCTCTATTCTGCTGGGAGAACTGGTGTTGAACTTGATGATCTTTGAGGTCTTTCCAACCTTATTGATTCTATGATTCTATGCTCAGCTTACCAAACAGCAGTCAGAGGAAGACCTTCCAAGAACCACTGAGATCGTTACAGAAGGACCTTTGCTAATACAAACACTCAGCTGCTTCCCACGTTATGGGCTCTCCATTTCTCTTGCATCCCATTACTGGTGTTCCTGATTTTTCCCTCTTCTGAGATAATGTTATAGAAGTCCCCTCTCCACTTTCAGAAAGACAACCTTTCTTGTGCTTCAGAAAGCCATCAGATTATATGCCACAGAGATGAAACCATGTAGGAAAGAGCTGCCCGATGTCACAAAGCTCCCTTAAGCCAGAGGACAAAGTTCTGAAATGGGTCATATAAACTGTGGAAAGCCCAATGTTGGTTTTTTTACCTCTGGTGCTGGTAAAACACCATGGGTAGTGTTTAATATCATACTGTCTCATCACTGGACAGGAGATTGCTTAGGCCTTTGTTTTTCAGACTGTGACACTGTTACAGTTTGAAGGGGCAACTTTAACCTAGTCCCTGACTGCAAAGGCTGAAAGTAAAATAAATTACCATTGGATACAAAAAGGAAAATAATGCTAAGGTCTATATGATTAATTGGCTTGCTAATGGGATATAGAGAAGAGGCATAAACAGTTCTTGCTTTCTTCTTCTGTTGCTTCTGCATGCAACTTCTTTCTCTCTTTTGTGGCCTTGCCAGGCGATCTCTGATTTGACTACTGTGTGAGGAAACCAGGAAGGAGGGAGGGAGTGGGGGAGGAGGAGGTGAAGGGTCCCCCTGGATCCATCCAGGGAGGTCTGAGGAGTTTCTGTGTTGTTTATAAATTGTATGTCTATGTAATCTACTGTACATCTATTGTGTATTTTGTGCATATTCATTGCATTCCATATTTCTAGATTGTAGCTGGCAAATAGAGCTCCATTTGCTTCCATCCCAAACTGAGCTGGTCTGGCAATTTTATTTTGGGGGTAGTTTCTCCAAACTAGTTGGGGGGGGATTTCAACCCACCACGGTCATGGTTTTTGAGAGAAAGGTCATCACAAGCTGTAGGAGCAAAATGGGTCCATAGTTCACTTTTGCAAACTCTTTAAGCAGCTTGAGAAGGTTCACACCATTGTCTTGTGATTCAACCATGCAGTTTAGAAGAGCACAGTTTTCCCCTGTGCAGGATGTCATCTGGAAGCATTGAGTCCTCACTGCTCTCAGTTTGACAGAAAGCTGAATTGCAATTCCCTAGCAGCTTTTTGTAGGACGTTGAATTCCATCCTGCTTGTTGGAGTGTATGGTTTAAAATGAGTGAAAAATAGTGTTTGATAGGTTCTACTTAGCATGCATCTTCATCGATCTCTGGGGAGCTTGGAACAGAAAGGTCCATGAGGAAGGTAACAACCCATAAAAATCAAATGTAACAGTGTGCCTAATACTTAGTGGCAGAATCAATGTCTGAAGAACTTCCTGTTTTGATGCCTTTGAACGATGCCGCAGAAACCTTACTGCTGCAAGGCTGATGAATGAAGTCAGCAGAGGTGACCTGACAAACATGGGTGAAAATGAAGTTAGAATCATCTGGCGTCCCTGAACAAGACTGACTTTAATCGTTTCATTCATGAAAGCAAAGGAACAATAGGGAATCTAGTTTTATCCAGGGAGCTCCTCTTTCAATTGATTTGTCCTGTCAGATATTGGAAATATGCTGTAGCCCACAAACATCAGCATCCTCTGTGGAAAGATTTGACTTAACGAGCTGGCTTTGGAGGTGCATCAACTTTCTACCACAATGAGTACTCGCTTCTGAAATGGCAAAACATTGTGCAGAATGTGGACCTTTCTGTTCCTGCCAGCTCCTTTCTCATTTTCATCTATTGTGTGCACTAGAGTACAAAAAAACCCACACCCCAACCCCCCCCCAAAAATCCAAAGAAACAAAAAAGAACTAAAAATAAACCCCACACCACAAAAAGCACATAAAACCTCCAACTAAGAGCATAGAATTCAGCACATTTTGATTCTTTGCAAGAAAATGTGCATCTTGTGTTTCCCTCATACATCTTCGTTATGGTGGATAAAATTATCCGGCCATCTAAAGCCAACTATAATGCATACAGAAGTACATATGCTCTGTCTCATTGTTTCTCCATTTTCACTGGAAATATAAAAGAAAAGAGCTAGCTGCAGTCTACAGATAAGTGGATGAAGGACTCAGTCTTTGGAATTCATTTCCCTGTATGTCTCCCTAATTATATATTATTTGTTGAAGTACTGAACACATACTCTTCAGCATGACTGGCTTTCTCCTCTCTCCCCATCTGCAGAAGCACCATTCCATACTGCATTTGCTCTCATATTAGCACAGTTGGTTTCCTCGGAGAGGTGGAGCACTCAGGCTGGTCAATCAAGCAACAGCCTTTGCAGGCAGTGGCATTTTCTGGTACAGTTACCTGGTGGCTCCTACCTTGGCTCCACCTGGATAACCTCCCCTGGAGAGCACACACTGTGAAAGCCTGGTGCTTTTCCCACCAGATGGCAACGAGACAGCAAGAGGCCTACTTCATCTAGTAGGCAGGAAGCAAAGAGCACTTTCCTTCTTGCAAATCATTCCCACGTGCAAATTCACCCTGTTGCAGGTCATTTCCAAGTCATTTCCATTTCCTAGATGATGGATGTGCTTGGAAGAGCAGTCTTGCTTACTTCTGTTCACTTTGCTGTGTTAAAGCAGGCTTTCATTCTCTCCTTTGCATCACTCAAGAAAAACTGAGAAATTGCCACCTGGCCTTGTCCTAGTGGCAGACCAGGAGATTGGGGAATGGCCTCAAGCTGCGACTGGACAGTAGGAAGAATTTTTTCCCAGCAAGAGTGGTCAGGCATTGGAATGTGTTGCCCAGGGAGGTGGTGGATTCCCCAAGCCTGGATGTCTTTAAAGGTTATTTGTATGAGGAGCTTGAGGATATGGTTTAGGGGTGAACCTTGTAGAGCAGGGTTGTAGGTTGGACTTGGTGATCCCAAGTGTCCTTTTTAAATTTGAATGTTTCTGTGATTCTGCAATCCATAGCAAAGTGTGATAACAACACTTAGCATCTGCAAAGTACCCCCACCTCTGCAAGGTAGGCAAGCAGTCAGCTGTGTTTTACAGAGAACAAGAAAAGCAATTAGGTAAGGAATGCAGCTATGGAGAGACCAAATAGCAGCAAGCATGATTCAGCAGTTCCTTCTAATCCTAGACATTGACCATTAGACAACACAATTCTGCTGCTGTATTGACACATTTCCTTATGTTCTCTTTCAAATAGCTAAAGCCAAGTTTGCCTTTATTTTGGAAGTACATTTCTTCATTTTATCTCAGAATATGATAGATTTCCCCACCCCCCCTCTACTTGTATTTCAAAGCTGAATTCTTCTGCTGCTTAACTAAAGCAAGGTTCTTCTTATGGGTACTCTTTTTGTAGTTCAAAGCAGGATTTTTTGACTTCTTGCAGTTCAAAGCAGCGATCTCTCTCTTGTAGTCTAAAACTAGGGTTCTTTTTAGCTCAACCCTAGATAATTTGTTCATCTCAGTGAATTAGATATGCTATACATGAGTATTCTGGACATTAACTCTTTCCTTCAATACCAAGACCACTTTCAAAAATCTCCCTGCCTCCCACCATTTCCTTCAGCTGGCTGCTTCTCTCATGCCCCCTGCTGTTTTCTATTTCCTGTTTGATAGTGACAATGAATTCAGTGCCGACGCAGACACGCACAGTGGTTCCATACTTGCCTGGTTTGGGGAGGGATGCTTTGTTTCGAGACAGCGGCGTGGCTGGAAATGCTTTCCATAAACCTCTGTATTTCTGAAAGTGTACTCCTGACCTTTCTCCTGCTTTCTGAAGTGCAGAGAAATCACTGGTTTGTGTTTTTCTTCCCATGTCCCAACAGCCCAGAATACCAGGCTAATGGCTATAGTCAGTGATCACCTGTAGAAGCAATGCAATGCAATGAATTCAGTCACCCAGCACACAGAATGCTGGTTAACACATATTGTACTTTGAGAACCAGACTTTTGCCACTCACTTCTTCATACTGCCAGCCTTTTTCTGCATATAACATAGATCAGACAGTAATCCTGTAACCCAGACAAACATTATTAAAACAAACAAAAACATTTCATGCAATGCCTCTCACTGGGCATTTTGCAACAGCCTCAAATTACCCAATGCAATTTGGAGACACTAGCTTATTCCACTGAACAAATTGTATCCCCTGCTTATCCTGCATTTCAAAATGTCTCTCTGACATGTCACTGGAAAAGATCTGTGCCGACAGAATTCCATGATGCATTATAATGCTGTACTGAGGAGGAAACAAAAATAACTGGGAAGTGTATTTTAAATCTACACAGCTCTTAGGAGAGGGAAATGAAACTAGAAAGACTGCAGAATGGGGTCTCTGGAAGAGATTTTCCTCTATGGGCTACCTCCTTGTGTGCTTGTTTCATCTACCAATTGCACCTTGTGCCCTTTGGCCTTAGCGATAGTATTAGTGAGGAGGAGGAGCATCTACACATCTGACAAGGCAGAGATAGAATGGCCCCTGCAAACTAACAGAGATTTTCAAACACTGCTACAGAACCTCAGTGAGTCTTTGCTCTTCTGTCTGCAAAATGGGTTTGATAATCTGTTTCTCTGAGAGAGGACAAAAGCTTTGCCGCACCATCAACTGGTATAAAAGTGGTGTGGCTCCATCTGCCCTGAATCTATACTAGCCTCGTACAGACCACCTAGCAGAAATGTATTTGGTCTTTGCTTAATGACACAGAAAGTGGTTTCACTTTAAGCACAGAATATTAAAGAACTGGAAATCCTTAAAGTGATTTACACCTCTGGCAATTAAAAACTTTCAGTACTTCGTTGTGCGTGCTGCAGTCTGAAAAGGTGAGTGCTCATCCGGCCTCAAATGTCACCAGGCCATTCACAACACGAGCCACGGGACTCCCCATTGTGTGATTGGGGCTTATCTTCTTACATAATTGTCCATTTCGTTTCTGCTTGTGTGCTGAAAAGCCAGTCTCAAAGAAGTTAATGTATTCACCTAGTACTCCCTCAGCTCCTTTCTGAAGAAGTAACAGCAGCTTTCCTGTGAATTGGCTAGAAGCTCTGTTAGCTTTCCTCTCTCTCCAGAGGAACGCATTTTAGTCATGGGAGTGCAGCTGATAATGGCTGTAGAAATAACACTTCAGCTCCAAGTTTCTTTAAGCACTACTTTGTCTGTCACCTGAGTATTCTCAGGAGTAAAAACTGTTATTCTACCTGCACTGAAAAATGTGTGTGTGTTTTTGAAAGCATTTCTCTCTCACCCACAAGTATGCACACACAATACTTACCTCTGCTGAGCAAAAAGCACTTATGCTTACATTATACTCCCATTTAAGTCCTCCCCATAGTTTCTCACATTTGTTTTTGTTTATCAGGAAGAGAATTGTTATTGTCTCTGCCTATTAATATAAGAGAATACGAAGTCCATCTTCTCAGACAGAAGGCGAGATCAGGTCCCCAGACAGATAGAACAAAAGAGAAAGAACTGCTCCTTTCAGCAGCACCAATGACTCGATAATTTTATCTACCAACCTTTGTATCTACATTCAGGGGAAAAAAACAAGAAATGGTGTTAAATAATTTTGCATCAAATTCTCCTTGAGCCAGTGTATTACCACCTCCTAAAAGAGTATCTGGTCATAGCAATTAGAATCAGAATTGTTAGGGTTGGAAGGGACCTCAAGGATCATCCAGTTCCAACCCCCCCTGCCATGGCAGGGACACCTCACACTGCATCATGTTGCTCACAGTCACATCCAACCTGGCCTTAAAAACCTCCAGGGATGAGGTTTCCACCACCTCCCTGGGCAGCTTGTTCCAGTGTCTCACCACCCTCATGGGGAAGAACTTCCTCCTATCTGAACTTACCCACCTCTCGTTTTGTTCCACTCCCCCATCACACCTTAAAAGGTCCCTCCCCAGCTTTCTTGTGTACCCCTTTAAGATTCTGGAAGGCTACAAGAAGTTCTCCTCAGAGCCTTCTCTTCTCCAGACTGAACAGCCCTAGTTCCCTCGGTTTGTTTCCATGGGAGAGGAGCCCAGCCCTCTGATCATCCTCGTGGCCTCTTCTCTGGACAAACTCCAGCATGTCCAGATCTTTCCTGTACTAGGGGCTCCAGAACTGGACACAGTACTCCAGGTGGGGTCTCACCAGAGTGGAGCAGAGGGGGAGAATCACCTCCCTCAACCTGCTGGCTATGCTTCTCTTGATGCAGCCCAGGCTCTGGTTGGCTTCCTGGGCTGCAAGTGCATACTGCTGGCTCATGTTCAGCTTCGTATCCACCAGCACTCCCGAGGCCTTTTCTTCAGGTCTGCTCTCAAGCCAGTCCCTGCCCAGCCTATATCAGTGCTTGGGATTGCCCTGACCCAGATTACCCACAAGGAAGCTAGCAGAGCACACATTATGGTGTACTCCAGCCTAGCAACATACACAGCTACCATGCTTTTGATGCTGCTTGTAAAATACCAGGCTCTTTGATACATGGATAAAGGACACATGGATGGGTCTAAGATCAGCACTAAGAAATGAGGTTTATTCCTCTGCAAATTATTTCACAGCTAGATGATAATAGCTATCACTTTCACATACCCATGTAACTATCCAGAATCTTTGTTTCCCCTATTGTAGCTGTGCCTAGATAAACACAACATAAAACAGATGAAATACAATGTTAACAGTGGAGCTAGGTCTAGTGAATGCACATGGAGTTTAATTTCACATTGCATAGTTGCTACTGAGGCTGAGACTCCCTGCTGATATGTATGCTTCAGTCCTATGAAGTATGAGTATAAAGGGCTGAAGACCTTTCCACTGACAGTGTTCAACATTCAGAGTGAATAGCCCACCAAGAAGAACTGGGGCCTTGATTTCTGACAGCTCCCTGCAAAGTGACCTGAGCATCAGCCTGAACTACAGCTCTTGCAGTGATGTCCCCTGGTCACTATGGAAACCTTTTCTAGTAAAAAGACCTCAGCATCACGGTAGGTGGGAGATAGTGGGAGCTGCCTGGGAACTACCATTATACTGCTCCTGGATGGGGTTTGATATACACCCTGCTTCAGCTTCTGCCAGGAGACAGTCCCTCTGTTCCTCTCCTTACCAAGTGCTATGGATAGCTCTCGGTGCACTGCTTGCAAAAGTGACTCATTTGTGAGGAGTAATTAATCAAATTGATTTAGCCTCATTTCCTGTTTGTGGGACTATCCGCATGCAGTCACGATTTCCTCAAATGTATTCATTATCCAAAGTTAATTTGGTTTAACTGTGTGGACTGAATATGAACTTTCTCTGTGTTTGATCTCCCTCACTCCAAAAAGACTGGCAAATAATTGTAGGAGATGTAAATCCACCATGTGGCTTCGCTTCTGTTTCTTGACCGCGTGAAGAGAGTGATGGGTGTGAAAGCAGCGATGGGTGTGAAAGCCGCAAGAAGGGGGCTCAGGAGATGCCTTTGTGTGAACCCAGAGAGGAGAAGCACGGTATGACTCTGGCTCTCCCAGCCTGCATCTATGACAACCAGCTGGCACACACACAGGCCTGCCATGAACTCCAGTCACTGCAAGAGGTTGCTGCTTTGCGCTCCTTTCAGTGACTGACATCCCCAAGCAGATCTCAGGATGAACCTCATCAGGTTCACAAGAGCAAGTGCAGGGCCAGAACAATCCTCACTATCAATACAGACTGGGGGAGGAGGGATAGAAAGCAGCCCTGAGGAAAAGGACTTGGGGTGCTGATGGATGACAAGATGGTCATGAGCAGGCAGTGTGAGCTTGCAGCACAGAAGACAAATCACAGCCTGGGTCACATCAAAAGCAGCATGCCAGCAGATCCAGAGAGGTGATTCAGCCACTTTGCTCTGCTCTGGTGAGACCTCACTTGGAGTAATTAGTGATAGAACAAGAGGGAACTGCTTCAAGCTGCAGCTGGGTGGTTTTGGACTGGACATTAGGAAACATTTCTTATGGCAAGAGTGGTCAGGCATTGGAATGTGCTGCCCAGGGAGGTGGTGCAGTCACTAACCCTGGATGTGTTTAAAGGTCATTTGGATGAGGTGCTTGTGGATATGGTTTGGGGGTGAACCTTGTAGAGTGGGGTTCTTGATTGGACTTGGTGATCCTGAGGGTCTTTTCCAACCTGAGTGTCTCTGTGATTCTCTGTGATTCTGTGTACTGTGTACAGCTCTGCAGCCCTCAATACAGGAAGGACATGGACTGATGGAGTGGGTCCAGAGGAGAGCCATGAGAATGATCAGGGCATTGGAGCACCTCTGCCCCAAGGACAGGCTGAAGGAGCTGGGGATGTTTGGCATGGAGAAGAGGAGGCTCCAGGGAGACCTAATAGCAGCGTGCCAGTACCTGAAGGGGGCTACAAGAAGTCTGGAGAGAGACTGTTTGCAAAGGCTTGAAGGGACAGGGTGAGGGGCAATGGCTTCAAACTAGAGAAGGGCAGATTTAGATTGGATGTTAGGAACAAGTTATTTGTTATGAGGGTGGTGGAACACTGGAACAGGTTGCCCTGCAGATATTCAAGTTAAGGCTCAACGAGGCCTTGGGCAGCCTGATCTAGTTGGGGATGTCCCTGCTGTCTGTGGGGGGGTCAAACTGGATGACCTCTGGAGGTCCCTTCCAGCCTGGTCCATTCTGTGATTCTATGTTTCTATGATCTTTGGTCAGCACAGATCAAGACTGAGCTACTGAGCAACAGGTGCCTAGTATATAGTCTGTCTCATTCACTTTTTTGTTGAGAGTTTATAAATACTGCTTTGCCTCACAGCAAACTACAGCATATCTTTAAAAAATACCATTATATAACTTTTTTTTTTCCCCCTGAGACTGACTCATCTCTCCATGATGTCACTTTTATATTAGCAAATGCATCAAAGATGTTCCTGATTTAAACAAACAAGCAAGAGGGCAATCAGTGCCTACATACTCAAGCAAACAATCTAGAAACTGAATTATAGATAGGCCTAAAGTAAATGTATGAATGTGTTCAAGCTGATTTGTTGGCTCAGTTCTATAAACACCTCTTGGGTTTTAATCTACACTCTTCTGTTTTCTGGCTTTATGCATAATTCTATTTTTCCTTTTTTTTTTTTTCCCTTTACATTTCATCTTTTGTGTTCGAGTTCTTCATGCATCTTGTCATTCAGAGCCTCATGAATGCAGCACATTTCAAGATGTGGATGTGATATATATCTGTTTTTCACAGGAAAAATAAAATTAATTAAAGAAGCACTGAGAATGAAGAATATATAAAAGCCAGCAATGGCAGCATCTGCAGTAACAAAAGCAACAGGACCTGCTATTCATATCTGAACCAGCGCCACGTTTACCATTCTGTTTTGCCAAGGCATCTAATTTTATCTAGGCAGTCTCTGTCCCTCTAGGTCTCCTATAATCTGTTTGATGTACATGGCCACTGTGGGGTTGGTCTGCTGAGTCTTCCTGCCTCTTCCATTCACACTACAATCAAGTGCAGGTGTTGATCTGTCAGAGGGTAGAAAGGCTCTGCAGAGGGACCTTGACAGGCTGGACAGATGGGCAGAGTCCAACATGATGGCATTCAACAAGTCCAAGTGCCGGGTGCTGCACTTTGGCCAAAACAATCTCATGCAGTGCTACAGGCTGGGGTCAGAGTGGCTGGAGAGCGGCCAGGCAGAGAGGGACCTGGGGGTGCTGATTGACAGCCTCCTAAACATGAGCCAGCAGTGTGCCCAGGTGGCCAAAAAGGCCAATGGCATCCTGGTCTGCATTAAGAATAGTGCGGCCAGCAGGAGCAGGGAAGTCATTGTGCCCTGTGCTCAGCACTGGTTAGGCCACACCTTGAGTCCTGTGTCCAGTTCTGGGCCCCTCAGTTTATGAAGGGCATTGAGACTCTCAAACGTGTCCAGGGAAGGGCAATGAGGCTGGGGAGAGACCTTGAGCACAGCCCTGTGAGGAGAGGCTGAGGGAGATGGGGTTGCTTAGCCTGGAGAAGAGGAGGCTCAGGGAGACCTTCTTGCTGTCAACAACTCCCTGCAGGGAGGCTGTAGCTAGGAGGGGGTTCGTCTCTTCTCCCATGCAACCAGCACCAGAACAAGAGGACACAGTCTCAAGCTGCACCAGGGGAAGTTTAGGCTTGAGGTGAGGAGAAAGTTCTTCCCAGAGAGAGTTGTTAGCCTTTGGAATGTGCTGCCCAGGGAGGTGGTGGAGTTACCAACCTTGGAGTTGTTCAAGAGGGGATTGGATGTGGCACTTGGTGTCATGGTTGAGTAGTCATGAGATCTTGGGTGACTGGTTGGACTTGATGATCTTTGAGGTCTTTTCCAACCTTATTGATTCTATGATTCTAAGTTAGACCTGCCAGTGAAGAGTCTACCAGTGTATTGGACTGACTAGTGTAATTGCTTCCTCTCCCTCACAATCTTGCTGACATCAGAAACATAAATACCCCACAAAACTCAATCCCCCCAGAGCTTTTGTTTCAGGGGAAGAACAGGTTACACAAATGTGTTTTTTAAGATTGAGAAGAGCATCTGAGTTCCTGCTACTCAGTTCTTAACATTATCAACCTCAAATGCAGAACAGGGGGGAAAAAACATATGGGAAAGAAAGCAGTTTCAGAATGGTAGCCCAAAAAGAAACAAGCAGTTATTTCTAGCAAAAGAAACTAAAACTGTACTGACTTTACTAGACACAACTGTGATGGGTATATGGATGTGAAAAGTACTTGGATGAAGTGTTTACCTCTTTGTCCTGTACTTTGTATATCTGCATTTTCTTCCCCAAATAAACAAACCCTCAGCCCTTCCTTCCCCTGTGTCTCTATCTTTGTGTCCTTCCTAACAAACCAACCAATGTTTAAACTAGCAAACAAATATTAGTATATTCTTGCTTCTCCCCATGACACTAATTGTATACCACTCTGCTCAAATGAACTTAGAGCAAGCTAGTTCTGAATAAAAACCACATATCTAGCCACTGGTGTGAATTTTACATTTGCTTAACACCAGTACACACAGAACCATAGACAACATCCAATTGGAAGAGACCTCCAGCTCATCCAGTCCAACCCTCGACTCAACACTGAAGGGTAACACTAAACCATGGCTCTAAGCACCAGCTCCACACACTCCTTGAACACTTCCAGGGATGGTGACTCCAGCACTGCTCTGGGCAGACCATTCCAATGTCTGAGAACCCTCTCTAGGAAGACATATATCCTAGCATCCAGCCTGAACCTCCCCTGGTGCAGCTTGGAACCATTTCCTCTGCTCCTGTCTCTTGACACCAAGGAGCAGAGGCTGCCCCCTCCTTGCTTCAACCTCCCTTCAGGGAGCTGTAGAGAGCAATGAGGTCTCCCCTCAGCCTCCTCTTCTCCAGCCTGAACACCACCCAGCTCCCTCAGACCCTCCTCGTAGGCCATGTGCTCCAGGCCCTTCTCCAGCCTTTTTGGCCTTCTCTGGATACGCTTCAGCACCTCAACGTCCTTCTTGTAGTGAGGGCCCAGAACTGAACATGACACTCAAGGTGTGTCCTCACCAGTGCTGAGCATGGGGGGATGATCATATCCCTGTTCCTGCTGGCCACAGTGTTTCAATCCAAGCCAGGATGCCATTGGCTTTCTTGGCCACCTGGGCACCACTGACTCATGTTGAGTCAATTGTCAACCAATACCCCCAGGTTCCTGTCCAAGTTGCAGCTTTCTAACCACACATCCCCAAGTCTGTAGCTCACCATAGAGTTGTTGTGACCCAAGTGCAGGACTTGGCACTTGGCTTTGTTAAACTTCATACAATTAGCCTTGGCTCTTTGGTCTAACCCATCCAGATCCTGTTGTAAAGCTTCCCTACCTACCCTCTAACTATTGACACTGCCACCTGGCTTGGTGTCTTCTGTAAACTTACTGTGGAAGCACTCAACCTTCTCATCCAGATAATTTACAAAGATATTAATGAGGGTAGGCCTCAGTACTGAACCCTGAGGGATGCCACTAGTGACTGGGCAGCAGCCTGACTTAACTTCATTCACAGCTGCTCTTTGGGTGGATATTCACATGCATGGATAATTTCTGGCCTGATCATAATTGCTTCATTGGGCAACCTGATCTAGTTGAGGACTACAGAGTCATACAACCAATAAGGTTGGAAGAGACCTCAAAGATCATCAAGTCCAGCCTGTCACCCAACACCACTACTAAACCATGGCACCAAGTGCCACTTCCAGTCCCCTCTTGAACACTTCCAGGGATGATGACTCCCCCACCTCCACGGGCAGCACATTCCAACAGCTAACAACTCTCTCTGGGAAGAACCTTCTCCTCACCTCAAGCCTAAACTTCCCCTCGTGCAGCTTGAGACTGTGTCCTCTTGTTCTGGTGCTGCTTGCCTGGGAGAAGAGACCAACCCCCACCTGGCTACAACCTCCCTGCAGGGAGTTGTTGACAGCAATAAGGTCTGCCCTGAGCCTCCTCTTCTCCAGGCTAAACAATCCCATGTGGTCCTGTTGATTGCAGAGGATGTTGGACTAGATGACCTTTGGAGGTCTCTTTGAACCCAAGCCATTCTATGACTCTATAAATCACTTTTGGGTACAGATCATTTTATTTAGAATGAGCTAGATGTGGAAGCAGATACATTTTGTATTACTAATTGTTCAGCCACATGTCCTAGATACAGCAACTCGAGTTTAAAATTGCAAACTGAAGACCAGCTCCTAAGCTCCTTTTTTCCCCCACGTCTTCCTGAAGTAAGTTTGGTATCCAGGCTTCATTAAACCCCTGAAATAAATGATTCTGACAAGATTTCAGCTAATTATTCTGGCTCCTGGCTCCTTCCATGGAAGACTGGAGCACAGTGTCTCTGTGGCTCATACAGAAACTCTCCTCTTCCTCTATTTTTTTATAAATCCATGTCACTTTTATCTAGCACCCATCCTACATGTGTGACAAACAGCTGAAACTAGGCTGTTGTTGGCTCTAAATATATATCACTGTGTGAACACTTTCAAATAAGTACTGATCCTCCAGTGAAGTGATGGATTCAGCTGCAAACATATTAGACCTATTCCATTAAAATCATTTCAAGACTTGTTTTAAACAAATACGACCTTCAGGTTATCTGGTTCTTCATCTTGCCAAGGCAAGACTGCCTCAGACTTCCCTTCCTATAGTTTAGATTCTCTGAATATTAAATTTCAATTATATTTCCAGCCAGTGCCTACTCTCTTCAGTGTTCAGGATGTGTATTTTGAGGCTGTTTGGAAGTTTCTAAAGACACATCCCTCACCAAGCTAGGAAAAGCCACATCCCTGCTTGAAAGTCTCCTTCTCAGCATATCCTGAGAAAACAAAAAGGATAACACAGTAACAGACATGTAAGTATCAGTCACATTTGCTTTGCCTGAAAACTGTGAGAATAGAATAGAATAGAATAGAATAGAATAGAATAGAATAGAATAGAATAGAATAGAATAGAATTAACCAGGTTGGAAGAGACCTTCGAGATCATCGCATCCAACCTATCACCTAATCCAACACCACCTAATCAACTAAACCATGGCACCAAGCACCCTATCAAGTCTCCTCCTGAACACCCCCAATGATGGTGACTCCACCACCTCCCTGGGCAGCACATTCCAATGGGCAATAACTCTCTCTGTGTAGAACTTCTTCCTAACCTCCAGCCTAAATCTCCCCTGGCGCAGCCTGAGACTGTGTCCTCTTGTTCTGGTGCTGGTTGCCTGGGAGAAGAGACCAACCTCCGCCTGTCTACAACCTCCCTTCAGGTAGTCATAGAGAGCAATAAGGTCACCCCTGAGTCTCCTCCTCTCCAGGCTAAACAACCCCAGCTCCCTCAGCCTCTCCTCACAGGGCTGTGTTCCAAACCCCTCACCAACTTCGTAGCCCTTCTCTGGACACATTCCAGCAACTCAACATCCTTCCTAAACCGAGGGGCCCAGAACTGGAAACTCAGGTCACTTCAAAGTCTTTGTGGCTGTTACACTTTGCAGCAGCACTGGGGCAAAGCAGCAGCACCCTTTCTGAAGCCTTATAAGGCCTACTTAAAACCTACAAGAAAGGATAAGATCAGGAACAAAGGTAATACCTAAGGTGCAAAGGAAGATAGAATTTGGATGAAGATCTTTCAGCTTCTGGTTTGAGTTTCATTTTATAATTTCCTGCTCACAGTTCCATTTCTTATCTCTCTCTAATTGGTGGTGTTTGAGTATCCTTCCAAGCCAGGCTCTTTTCAGCCAGTTTCACTCCTTCTGACTGCACTCACATCCAAATCAATTTAAATTATTGTTATTTGGTTTTTTATATTCAAGAAAGGTTATGCATGGCCAGTTTGGAGTTTCTAGGACAAAAGTCAAGGCAGCTGCCCACAGGCTTCTCAATATTGCTTGCTGTTTGTATTAAAAATCTCACAGAAATGGAAAATTATTTTCTGCACAGTGCATCTGGGAACAATTGATAGTTTACAAGGCCAGCAGAAACTCAAGGTGTATTAAAGCAGGTCTTGGAACACTGTAACAAAAGCCTGACCCCAAGCCTGCTACAGTAAATGGGGAAAAAAATTTCCACTGATGCCTGTGATCTCTTTGGATCAGTCCCTTAGTTACTTAAGCCAAAGGACACAGCAAGGCACTTCAGTAATTAGCAATGCCTGACTTCCCTGCCAGGGACACAACCTCTGGGGGCAGCATGTGCACTCCCTGTTTTCTGATTTACTCAGCAACAGAAAGGGGCAAACAAAACTCATTTGATAGAAGTACGTTAAAGCAATTTTAATGCCTTACTGCAGCTCAGCTGGCCCTGTGGCTTTGGAGGTTTTATACGGACATAAGATCTTCTTGATCATAGAATCACAGAATCAATAAGGTTGGAAAAGACCTCAGAGATCATGAAGTCCAACCTGCCACCCAACACTTCATGACTACTAAACCATGGCTTCAAGCGCCACATCCAACCCCCTCTCGAACACCTCCAGGGATGGTGACTCCACCACCCCCCTGGGCAGCACATTCCAATGGCCAACAACTCTTTCTGTGAAGAGCTCTCTCCTCACCTCCAGCCCAAACTACCCCGGTGCAGTCTGAGACTATGTCCTCTTGTTCTGGTGCTGGTTGCCTGGGAGAAGAGACCAAACCCCACCTGGCTACAACCTCCCCTCAGGTAGTCATAGAGAGCAATAAAGTCTAGTCTGAGCCTCCTCTTCTCCAGGCCAAACAATCCCAGCTCCCTCAGCCTCTCCTTGTAGGGCTTGTGCTCAAAGATGCAAGATGAACACAGACTACTGCTCCTTCTGTGCATGAAAGTTGGACACTAATGCTTTGTATCAACAAAGAAGCTGCAGAGATTAGAGTATCAGTGAAAAGAACATTTTTCACTGAAGACAGTAAGGAAAATGATGAATTTATGCACCGGGTTTGTTTCACAGAAGTCCTCACTTGGCTGGTTCCTTGTAACACCGCATTGTGCTGCCAGGACAATCCCCTGATTCTGGCTGTTCAATGTAGAGCAGCTCACCACACGGGTGAGCAGCCTCTGGTAACACTGCATAGGATCTAGAATTGCTGGCAAGTCTTCTCATAAATTCTACTGTGCTTTAGTCTCTTTCACTACCTTCAGAGTGTATCTGTAAATTCTGTGGAAAATGATGGAGTTCTTTTCCAGATAATGTGAAGAGAGTCTGTCCAACACAATTCAGCCATAATTTTAGATATATATATATATATTCAGCCATATGTATATATTCAGCCATATTTAATATGTATATTATATTCAGCCATATATATTTAATATATAAAAAAATATTTACATACAGATACCATGGATTCTCCAATGCTTTATGCAGTTTAGCAACAAAATTGATGAGTTTTATAATAAAAAAACCCTGCAAAGATAAAATTAAGAGATACAGGCATGTGCTAAAATGTGCATCTTCAGGTGAGATTTAGAAGATCAAGAGTTTATGAGGCAAAGGACTAGGGAATCGGTTTCAGGTGTCAAGAGCTACAGTAAAATCACAAGTGGTGAGTTGTACAGAGACACAACAAAATTTCAGCTCTAAGATGAGCATGAAAGATTAGGAGGGTGACTAAGAAATAAAAAATCCACAGCATCACAGAATCACAGAATCAACAAGGCTGGAAGAGACCTCAAAGATCATCGAGTCCAACCTGTCACCACAGACCTCAGGACTAAACCATGGCACCAAGTGCCACGTCCAAACCCCTTTTGAACACCTCCAGGGATGGTGACTCCACCACCTTCCTCTGCAGCACATTCCAATGGCAAATGACTCTCTCAGTGAAGAACTTTCTCCTAAACCTCCCCTGGCACAGCTTGAGACTTTGTCCTCTTGTCCTGGTGCTGGTTGCTTGAGAGAAGAGACCAAACTCCCTCCTGGCTACAATCCCCCTTCAGGTAGTTGCAAACAGCAATGAGGTCGCCCCTGAGCCTCCTCTTCCCCAGGCTAAAAAACCCCAGCTCCCACAGCCTCTCCTCACAGGGCTGTGCTCAAGGCCTCTCCCCAGCCTCATTGCCCTTCTCTGGACATGTTCAAGTGTCTCAATGTCCTTCTTAAACTGAGGGGCCCAGAACTGGACACTGTACTTAAGACACTGTACACTGTCTTAGCCAGTGCAGAGTACAGGGGTACAATGACTTCTCTGCTCCTGCTTGACACACTATTCTTGATACAGGCCAGGATGCCATTGGGCATCCCACTTGGGCACACTGCTGGCTCATGTTTAGGCAGCTGTCAATCAGCACCCCCAGGTCCGTTTCTGCCTGGCTGCTCTCCAGCCACTCTGACCCCAGCCTGTAGCGCTGCATGGGGTTGTTGTGGCCAAAGTGCAACACCTGGCACTTGGATTTGTTGAATGCCATCCTTGTGGACTCTGCCCATCCGTTGAGTCTGTCGAGGTCCCTCTGCAGAGCCCTTCTACCCATCTTACTGGCTTTTCAAGAAGGTGGGTAAGGCCCCAGGAACCTGCTCCTTCGGAATGCTACCGATGGGAGAACCAAACCAGCCAAGGTAGATGTATGCTAGTAACACGGCAGAGGAATCCAGCAGGCATACAAGCAAGGGAAGGTAGGCTTTGGGCAGTGCTAAATAATTGCAGTGTCAGTAGGGTGCATACTATTCTCCCTGGGAAGAGATTGCTTTGGAGCACCTATCTCTTTGCAGACATCTTCGTAATATCACTCCATTATCACAGTACCCCACAAGTTTAAAGACCATTGTTTATCCCTAGAGATTATAATTCCAAAGCTACAGATCTAGGAACAGAGGCACAGAATCAGATTGTTGCATTGCTTGTGTGCTTGCTTGCAACATGACAGAGGAGCTGAACAATGGTTGTGCATTGATTAAAGTTGTTTCTTCTCTTCAGACTTGCCACACAAACAAGAGAGGTGTCTCTCTCAGTCCACAGTGCTGAGAATGACCAAAATATCTAATAACAGTAACAACCTCCTATTACAAGAAGGATTGGCCAGTTCGGCTCAATCGCCACTCAGAACCGCTCCTTCGGGACAGCTCCGCTTGCCTAGTGAGTTTCTGCTGGGCTTTTTGCCTTGCTTTCGGGGTTTAGCGGGTCGGGAGGACTCCTGGGGGGCAGGGATTGAGGCGGGCTCGTGCTCTCGCGAGCGTGCACGGGAGCGAGTGCCTGACGTCAGCCGCGGAAGATTTAAATCCCAGCCGGGCTGTGCGGGCGACGCCAGTTCGGCTCAATCGCTGCCTTTCGGCTGCTTGCGCAAAAAAAAAAAAAAAAAAAAAAAAAAAAAAAGAAAAAGAAAATTTTTTTTTTTTTGCTTGCTTTGTTTTTGGTTTTTGTTTTTTGTTTTCACTCATACGCTGCACCATGGTCATTACTCGGACCAAGGGTAGAAAAATAGCATCTACCCAGACAGAGTTGTTTCTCCAGCATGCTGGAGTCCAGGCTGCCAGCTGCGGAGAGTGCTTCAGCCTGGCAGTTGGAATAGAGGGAGAGGGAGAGGGAGAGGACACCTGTGTCAGGTGTGAGCAGGTGAACTTTCTCCTCAGCCTGGTGGCTGACCTGAAGGATGAAGTGGCCAAGCTGAAAGAGGAGGTGTCTAGGCTGAGGTCAATAAGGGAAAGCGAACGGGAGTTAGACTTGTGGGAGAAGGCTCTGCAGATCTCCCCTGCTGAGGGCCGGGCCCCTGAAAACGGAGAGGGATGGACACAGGTCCCTGCCAAGGGTGGCAAGAGAAATCCCCCCCGGCCCTCTCCTCCTCCTCCGCTGCCCTTGCGTAATAAGTATGAGGCCCTGCAGGCTGAGGGCGGTGGGGATGAGAGGGCTGAGGAGCGGCCATCCAGAGGGGATACCAGGGCCAAGCGGTCCCCGCCGGCTGTAACGACCAGCTCTGGGGAGCAGCCTAAGGCCAAGCCTAAGACCAAGCGGCCACCACCAGCTATAATGACCGGCTCCACAAAGAGAAGGAGAAGGGTTATAGTTGTTGGGGACTCTCTCCTGGGGGGTACTGAGGGACCCATATGTCGTCCCGACCCATCCCACAGGGAGGTCTGCTCTCTACCTGGGGCGCGGATAAGGGATATTGCAAGGGGAATCCCCAAGCTCATCAGTCCCTCTGACTATTACCCTCTACTGGTAATACAGGCTGGGAGTGATGAGATCGACAGGAAGGGCACCAGGGCAATTAAGAAGGAGTTCAGGGCCCTTGGACAATTGATTGATGGGGCAGGCGCGCAAGTGGTGTTCTGCTCAGTTCCCTCAGTGGCAGGGGAGTACACTGAGAGGAACGGGAGAACCCACACCATCAATAAGTGGCTCAGGGAATGGTGCCAGCGGAGGAACTTTGGTTTCTTTGATCATGGGCCTACTCTTACAGCACCCGACCTGCTGGGTCCTGATGGGGTGCATTTATCTAGAAGGGGCAAGAGAGTCCTAGCACTAGAGTTGGCAGGGCTCATTAGGAGGGCTTTAAACTAGGTCTGAAGGGGGTGGGTGAAGACATCGGTCCCTCTGCAGAGGTAAGAGTAGGGCACAAGGTAGGGTCAACTGAGAGGTCGGGAGCCCAGCTGCAGTGCATGTACACCAATGCACGCAGCCTAGGCAATAAGCAAGAGGAGCTGGAGGTCCTAATCCACCAGGGCAACTATGATATAGTTGCCATCTCAGAAACATGGTGGGACAACACGCACGATTGGAGTGCTACACTGGGGGGTTACAGGCTCTTTAGGAGGGATAGGAGAGGGAGAAGAGGAGGAGGGGTGGCTTTGTATATTAGGGAGACACTTTCTGCCTCAGAACTTGAGGTGGAAGATGAGGGAATTGAGAGCCTGTGGGTTAAAATCAGAGGGCAACCCAACAAACCTGACATCCTGGTTGGAGTCTGTTATAGACCACCCAACCAGGATGAGGAGATGGATGAATTATTCTATAAACAACTGGAGGCTGTCTCAAGATCATCAGATCTTGTCCTCGTGGGTGACTTCAATCTGCCAGATATCTGCTGGGAACTTAATTCAGCAGAGAGAAGGCAGTCCAGAAGATTCCTGGAGCGAATAGAGGACTGCTTCCTAACGCAGCTGTTAAGCGAGCCTACCAGGGGACAGGCTCTGCTTGACCTGCTGCTCTCCAATAGGGAAGGGCTGGTGGGAGATGTGACCGTGGGAGGCTGCCTAGGGTGCAGTGACCACGAGATAGTGAAGTTTTCAATATGCAGGGAGATAGGGAGGAGTACCAACAGAACCTTCACCCTGGACTTCCGGAGGGCAAACTTCAGCCTCTTTAAGAAACTTATTTGTAAAGTTCCCTGGGTACCAACCCTCATGAACCGAGGGGTCCAGGAGGGTTGGACCTACTTCAAAAAGGAGCTCTTGAGGGCACAGGAACTGGCGGTCCCCATGTGTCGAAAGATGAGCCGGCGGGGAAGGCGACCGGCCTGGATGAGCAAGCAGCTCCTGGGGGAATTAAGGGAAAAAAAGAGGCTGTATCACCTTTGGAAGGGGGGAAGGCTTCTCGAGGTAGGTTCAAGGAAGTGGTTAGATTATGTAGGAATAAAATTAGAGAGGCAAAGGCCCAGTTAGAACTGAAACTGGCCACCTCTGTGAAAGAAAATAAAAAGCAATTTTACAAATATATCAACGCTAAAAAGAAGGGCAAGAAGAACCTCCACTCCTTACTGGACCTGGAGGGGAACACGGTGACCGAAGATGAGGAAAAGGCTGAGGTCCTGAACGCCTTCTTTGCCTCCATGTTTAACAGCAAGGCAGGAGTCCAGGATGAGTGGCCTCCTGAGCTGGGTAATAGGGTCGGGGAGCAGTGTAATGCCCCAGAAATCCATGAGGAATTAGTTCGGGACCTGCTGAGCCACTTGGACACCCACAAGTCCATGGGACCAGATGGGATCCATCCTAGGGTGCTGAGAGAGCTGGCAGATGAGCTGGCCAAGCCGCTCTCCATCATTTTCCTCCAGTCCTGGCTCACTGGAGAGGTCCCAGATGACTGGAAACTGGCCAATGTGATCCCCATCCACAAGAAGGGACGGATGGAGGAGCCCGGAAACTACAGGCCAGTCAGCCTGACCTCAGTGCCAGGGAAAGTGATGGAACAGATTATCCTGGAGGCAATAACTGCGCACCTGAAGGATGGCCAAGGGCTCAGGTCCAGCCAACATGGATTTAGGAAGGGCAGGTCCTGCCTCTCCAACCTGATCTCCTTCTATGATCAGGTGACCCGTCTGGTGGACGTGGGGAGGCCTGTGGATGTAGTCTATCTGGACTTCAGCAAGGCCTTTGACACCGTCCCCCACAGTAAACTGCTGGCTAAACTGTCAGCTCGTGGTTTGGACCGCAACACTCTGTGCTGGGTTAGGAACTGGCTGGAGGGCCGAGCCCAGAGAGTGGTGGTGAATGGTGCCGCGTCCGGCTGGCGGCCAGTCACCAGCGGCGTCCCCCAGGGATCGGTGCTGGGCCCCATCCTCTTTAACATCTTCATTGATGATCTGGATGAGGGGGTTGAGTCAGTCATCAGCAAGTTTGCAGATGACACCAAGTTGGGAACAGATGTTAGTCAGTTAGAGGGTAGAAAGGCTCTGCAGAGGGACCTCGACCGACTGGACAGATGGGCAGAGTCCAATGGGATGGCATTTAATAAGTCCAAGTGCCGGGTGCTGCACTTTGGCCACGGCAACCTCATGCAGAGCTACAGGCTGGGGTCAGAGTGGCTGGAGAGCTGCCAAACAGAGAGGGACCTGGGGGTGCTGATTGACACCCACCTAAACATGAGCCAACAGTGTGCCCAGGTGGCCAAGAAGGCCAATGGCATCCTGGCCTGTATTGGGAATAGTGTGGCCAGCAGGAGCAGGGAGGTCATTCTGCCCCTGTACTCTGCATTGGTTAGGCCACAGCTTGAGTACTGTGTCCAGTTCTGGGCCCCTCAGTTTAAGAAGGACATCGAGCTACTTGAGCGTGTCCAGAAAAGGGCAACAAGGCTGGTGAGAGGCCTTGAGCACAAGCCCTATGAGGAGAGGCTGAGGGAGCTGGGATTGTTTAGCCTGGAGAAGAGAAGGATCAGAGGTGACCTCATTGCTCTCTACAACTACCTGAAAGGTGGTTGTAGACAGGAGGGGTTCGTCTCTTCTCCCAGGCAACCAGCACCAGAACAAGAGGACACAGTCTCAAGCTGTGCCAGGGGAGGTTTAGACTCGAGGTGAGGAGGAAGTTCTTCACTGAGCGAGTCATTCGTCATTGGAATGGGCTGCCCAGGGAGGTGGTGGAGTCGCCGTCCCTGGAGGTGTTCAAGGGGAGATTGGACGTGGCGCTTGGTGCCATGGTCTAGTTGTGAGGTCTGTTGGGACAGGTTGGACTTGATGATCCTTGGGGTCTCTTCCAACCTTGGTTATACTGTGATACTGTGATACTGTGATATGGAGGTGCTGGAATGTGTTCAGAGGAGGGCCACAAGGATGAGCAGAGGGCTGGAGCTCCTCTCTTATGGAGACAGAATGGGAGAGTTAGGGTTATTTATTCTGGAAAAGAGAAGGCTCCAAGGAGACCTTATTGTAGCCTTCCAGTACCTGAAGGGGCCTACAAGAAAGTTGGGGAGGGACTTTTTAGGGTGGCAGGTAGTGATAGGAGGAGGGGGAATGGAGCAGAACTAGAAATGGGTAGATTCAAATTGGATGCTAGGAAGAAATTCTTCCCCACGAGGGTGGTGAGAGACTGGCACAGGTTGCCCAGGGAGGTGGTGGAAGTCTCATCCCTGGAGGTTTTTCAGGCCAGGCTGGATGTGGCTGTGAGCAACCTGCTGTAGTGTGAGGTGTCCCTGGCCATGGCAGGGGGGTTGGAACTTGATGACCCTTGAGATCCCTTTCAATCCTGACAATTCTGTGATTCTTTGATATATACATGATTTTTGTTTATTGTGGCCCATGGTTCTGGACAAAAGAATTGAAAGTGCTCTGCTTTCCCCCATCAGCTGAAACTGCACTTAAAGAAGTGAGAACTCCTCTTTCCTTCCACTGGGCAAGAAACCATGGTGTTACATTTGAAATTATCTCTGGATGTCCCTTTTCAATTAAAGCTGGTCATAGTTGACCTATTCTTTATTAACCACTAATCTGTAGCTCCTTCTGAGACACCTCTGAATTCAGGATCTGGACTTGAATCCCAACCAGCTCTGCACTTGTAAGCACTGATGCAGGAAAAATGCTGTTTGCCCCCACGCTGAATTTGCTTCTGTAATTATTACCCTTTAATGTGCAGGTTCACAACTAAAAGACAATGTAATTTAAAAATAGGGTTAGTTAGTGTTTCTAGCCACTGTCTGTACCAACAATATTAAGGAGCCAGTGAGTTTTCTGTAAAAGCATCCCTTCTTTTTATTCTATTTTTTTCCCCCCAGGTAGTCCAGGTAGGGCAGAATTAGCATTGAAATATATGAATATTTTATGTCTAAAGTGTGATAGGTACATATTTATTCACACAGAGTTTCTCAAAGCTCAGCATTTATGCTGTTTGCTTTGCATTTGACATCATTTGAATAATCTGAAAGCTCCCAGGCATGCTCCTCACGCTTTTCTCCTCAGCTGTGCCACAAAATATCAGACTTATATCCTTCTGCAATTTCAGTTTAACAGACCTTAGAAAATTAAATATCACATTAGTCTGTGCAAGTTTTTATTCAAAGAATCTCAATTTACCTTCTTTATGCCTTCATATTTATGTGGGGGCTTACGGTCCACTCACAGAAGACGACTGTGCAATGAACAGATGGGCAGAGTCCAACGGGATGGCATTCAACAAATCCAAGTGCTGGGTGCTGCACTTTGGCCACAGCAACCCCATGCAGAGCTACAGGCTGGGGTCTGAGTGGCTGGAGAGCACCCAAACAGAGAGGAACCTGGGGGTGCTGATTGACAGCTGCCTAAACATGAGCCAGCAGTATGCCCAGGTGTCCAAGAAGGCCATTGGCATCCTGGCCTGCATCAAGAATAGTGTGGCCAGCAGGAGCAGGGAAGTCATTGTGCCCCTGTACTCTGCATTGGTTAGGCCACACCTTGAGTCCTGTGTCCTGTTCTGGGCCCCTCAGTTTAAGAAGGACATCAAGACACTTGAACGTGTCCAGAGAAGGGCAACGTGGCTGGGGAGAGGCCTTGAGCACAGCCCTGTGAGGAGAGGCTGAGGGAGCTGGGGTTGCTTAGCCTGGAGAAGAGGAGGCTCAGGGGAGACCTCATTGCTCTCTACAACTACCTGAAGGATGGTTGTAGCCAGGAAGGGGTTGGTCTCTTCTCTCAAGCAACCAGCACCAGAACAAGAGGACACAGTCTCAAGCTGCACCAGGGGAAGTTTAGGCTCGAGGTGAGGAGAAAGTTCTTCACTGAGAGAGTCATTCGCCATTGGAATGTGCTGCAGAGGGAGGTGGTGGAGTCACCATCCCTGGAGGTGTTCAAGAGGGGATTGGACGTGGCACTTGGTGCCATGGTTTAGTCATGAGGTGTTGGGTGACAGGTTGGACTCGATGGTCTTTAAGGTCTCTTCCAACCTTGGTGATACTGTGATACTGTGAATATTATTTCCTTTCCAATGTCCAAAGCCAAAGTAATTTTTGACACAAGTATTTCTTTTGAAAGTAAACAGCATCCTTCATTTCAGTGCAATGAGATATGGTTCAGCAATGCAAACTGGAACTTTAACTGTCTTCTTTGAACTGTTAACAGAATGGGAGTTCCTCCCCATTTTTCTTCTAGTGCCTTGGATAACAAGTGCTTCCTCTACACATCCTTCTCCTTTTATTCTCTTACTCTTCTCAAAGCTATCCAAGAGCTAACATCCTCCTGACCAGAACTTTTTCCTTATACCATTTGAAGTTTTCCCTAATCTACTTCCCCATATGCCTGTCATATTTCTGCATGATATTTTCCTGATGATCCCTGCAGAGCAGCTGATACTTCTTGCAATGAACAGGCATCCATTTGAGATAGTTTGTTAAGTTCTGAGGTTCCCCATCACAGACCAAGCACCCAGTCTTTTCAGATTCTCTGCCATATCAGACATGATCTGGCTAAAGACTTTCTGAGGACATGTAAATGACAGGACCTAAATCACACCACAAATTCTTGTGGAGGACACATTTGTGCATTGGCTAACTGGCAGAGATAGAGAAATAACACAGTTTGGCTGAAGATTCCCCATTTAGAACAGGTATTTATCAAGCAAGTTTACAGCAGATGACTCTCACACTCTGACACTGCTCCTCTCCTCCTTGTCTTAACATGAAAAAATGTGGCTCTTAGCTGGGCCTTGTTAGCAATGCGTTTGTATGCATTAACCTAATGGGTGTCTGGAGCAGAGCAGCTCAAGACACATATCAGGAAGGAGACTCTTTGTGATTTCCTCTAGTACTTAAAAGCTTTTTGTGGATCTACTGAAAGTCAGGTGAATATTTGGAAGTTCCACAAAACCTGAAACTTTTGCTTTTCTAGGTGTTGCTGACAGTACTTTCTGTGCTTCAGAAAAAATTATGAATCTCAGAGCTTAGACAGAGTGACCAAGGAGGACAAGGTTTTGTGAAGCAAAGGGAAAGTCTAATGTTTGCAACTGTCAACCCAGACATGATACTGAGTCCAAATCCAGATGCACTGCTCCCTCCTTTCTAAAAATCCTCCTGTCTTCTTCATTTCAGGCATTCGATTTGCCACATTATTTGATTTGAGGACATTTAAATACAAAAGAAACAGAGAAGGAAGTAGGTTTTGTTTGTGCTCTTGATCAATGGAGCAGGTCCAGAGGAGGGCCACAAAAATGATCAGCGGGTTGGAGCACCTCTGCTACGAGGACAGCCTGAGAGAGTTGGGGGTGCTCAGCCTGGGGAAGAGAAAGCTCTGGGGAGACTGAATAGCAACCTCACAGTAACTGAAGGTGGCCTGCAAGAAGAATGGAGAGAGACTGCCTACAAAGGCCTGCAGTGATAGGATGAGGTGCGATGGCTTCAAACTAGAGAAGAGTAGATTTAGATTGGATGTCAGGAACAAGTTCTTTACCATGAAGCTAGTGGAACACTGAACAGGTTTGCCCAGGGAGGTGGCTGGGTCCAAGGTGAGGCTCGACAGAACGCTAGAACAGGTTGCAAAGGGAGGTGGTTGGAGAGATATTCAAATTGAGGCTGGACACGGCTGTGGGCAGCCTGGTCTAGTTGAGAATGCCCCTGTTGACTGCAGGGGGGGTTGGACCATTGGAGGTCCCTTCCAACCCAGACCATTCTGTGATTCTGTAAATGCATGCTTCATGTTCTTTAACTTTACAGAGTTAACTTTACTTCTGTTACTAAAATGCACATAACGGTAGCACTGAGCAGCTCTTTACTTACCTAAGCATCATCTGATTGGCTGACATTGCTATTTAAGCAGCGGCTTCTGCTTTCTAATTGAAAATACAAGCAACAGTCAATGAGTACACAAGGTTTCTACAGCAGTTTTATAGGGAAGATTTGCATACAGTGCCTCAGAATCACCTGCAAAACAGCTGCAATGGCCACTAAACTGGCAATTTAAGATGCGGCTACACGCACATGATACTAGCGTCAGGTGGCATATTAATATCATTCACTTCTTACTTGTATATGCATGCATATAGCTTGAAGAAAAAAATTAGGTCTCAAATGCCAGGAGGTTTTTGGTGGTTTTTTTTTGTGAGGGAGGGTGCTTGACAGTTAAATCTGCTCCACTCAGGATCTAGGTTTAATTAGACTTGCAAACAAACAGACAAGCAAACAAACCCTGACGACTTGGACACACAGTAATTTAAAACATATAAAAAACATACATAACAAGAGAGATGTAAGTGTATGACTCTCCTATTCCATGATCATTATGAAGTGGGAAACACTGATGTTCAGAATGTAGAGGTTGGAAGGGACCTTGAAAGATCATCTGATCCAATTCCCCCTGCCAGAGCAGAATCACCTGTCCCAGATCACACAGGAACACATCCAGGCGGGTCTTGAATATCTCCGGAGAGGGAGACACCACAACCCACACTGGGCAGCCTCTTCAAGTGTTCTGTCACCCTCACAGGGAAAAAAAAAAATTCCTCCTATTTCCATGGACCTTCCTCTGCCTCAGCTTCCACCACTGCCCCTTGTGCTGGCATCAGGCATCACCCAGCAGAGCCTGGCTCCAGCCTCTGGGCACTCACTCTGCACATCTTTATCAACATGAATGAGGTCACCTCTCATGCTCCTCCTCTCCAAGCTACAGAGCCCTCAGCTCCCTCAGTCTCTCCTCATAAGGAAGATGTTCCACTGCCCCTAATAATTTTTGTGGCTCTGTGCTGGACTCTTTCAAGCAGTCCTGTCCCTCCTGAACTGAGGGGCCCAGAACTGGACACAATGTTCCAGCTGCAGCTTCACCAGGGCAGAGTAGAGGGGGAGGAGAACCTCTCTCAACCTACTAACCACAGCCCTTCTAATCCACCCCAGGATGCCATTGGCCTTCTTGGCTGCAAGAGCACATTGCTGGCTCATGATCAACCTACCATTCACTAGGACCCCCAGATCCTTTTCCCCTTCACTGCTCTCCAACAGGTCTGTCCCCAACCTACACTGATCCATGGGGTTGTTCTTTCTCAGGTGAAATTATTATTATTTTTATCATCATATTATACCTCCTTTATCAACTCTGGGGTGAGTATGGTATTCTTACTTCAGTCATGGCAGCATCATGCTTTGCAGGCCTATAGTTTACTGGGGATGCTCACAACACAAACAGAAGCCCATGGCACTACTCTTTGTAAATATTTGCTACAGCCCTGTAAGTTACTCTGATATACTTTTGAACCTGATTTTTACATTTCTCTTACAACCTCTTCCTTTTTGGTACTTCACACCCATCATTTGCCATTAAAAGCACTTTCCAGTGATAATGTTCCCCCACTTAAAGCATCTTGGATCCAAACAGCTCCCAAAGCATATTACCAACTGGCTTTATTGCATAAATGAGCTACTCAGAACTACTTTCTTTTGGAGTATTGCCATATTCCAAGGAAAATGCATCTGCTGCTTAACACTGCACTATTGTCTTAAGCAAACCTCCAAAACTAGTTGCTTGCACTAGACACAGCTCTGAGGAAGAGGTGACTGTAAACATCCCAGAAATAGCCCCACCAAGCAAGGAACTTGTAAGTATGTTTTCATGTCACAGATTCTGCATAGGGAAGCATTTTAGTAATGGTGTCTTCTGACGACACATTTGTCCTCCTTTTATTCTCCCATGCTCTGCCTTGGAAACAACCAGGACTCCCAAGAGATGGTAAGGAATATAACATGGCTGCACAGATTCTGCACAATGCAGGACCTTGATTTGTGTGAGGTTATCATAAAGGCAAGTGGGATGGAAGCAAGCAAGGATGTTCCTATGAATATCATCATCTAGAATCATAGAATGTTAGGGGTTGGAAGGGAGTTCCAGAGATCATGGAGTCCAACCCCTCTGCCAAAGCAGGATCACCCAAGGTAGTCTGCACAGGAATGCCTCCAGGTGGGTTTGGAAAGTCTCCAGAGAAGGAGGTTCCACAACCTCTCTGGGCAGCCTGCACCAGGGCTCTGTCACCCTCACTGTAAAGAAGTTTCTCCTCATGTCGAGGTGAAGCCTTCTATGTTTGAGCTTGTATCCGTTGTTCCTTGTCTTACTACTGTGCACTACCCAAAAGAGCTTGGCCCCCTCCACTTGACACCCAGCCCTCAGATATTGATTGACATTGATCAGATCCCCTCTCAGCCTTCTCTTCTCCAGACTAAACAGCCCCAGGGCTCTCAGTCTCTCTCCACAGGGGAGATGCTCAAGTCCCCTAATCATCCTTGTGGCTCTCCATTTGATTCTCTCCAGCAGGTCCCTGTCACTCTTGAGTTGGGAAGCCCAAAATTGGACACAGTTTTGCAGGTGTGGTCTCAGCAGGGCAGAGTAGAGTGGAAGAAAAACTGCTTTAGACCTGCTGGACACACTTTCCTCGTTGTGTCCCAGGATACTATTGACTCTTTTGGCCACAAGGGCACATTGCTGTCCCATGCAGAACTTGCTGTCCACCAGGACTCCCAAGGCATTTGCTACTGACACTATATTGCTTATAACCAGAATCTCCTGCTAGTATTCTTAGGACTTACTATATACCTCTGTCAGGACAGTAATTTTTCATGAGCCTAAGGAATTCCATATGCCTTTTATTGATGGTAATTCTAGTAGTTGTTCACTTTGAGGCTGCTGCTGGAATGAGGACTCTTTAGGCTGATGGATTCTGCACACAGAGCAAGAGGAATTCACCAGTACTGATCCCTGGGGAACACCACTGGCCACAGGCCTCCTCCTTTCTTTCAATTCAGAGCACATGTGAACCAGATCTAGAAACAAAGGTCCTGTGGTTTTTATTCTTCTTCAGTGAACTAAAAAAAATCAATCCAAAACCAACCACAGCAGAATGCAGATTCGGAAGCAAGAATTGCAATCTACATCTCTAAGGATCACAGATTAGATTTGTCCTGGAAGGAAAATCCAATTAGGCTGCTGCTTGAGAAAAATATTGCAAAGTAAGGTTTATGTTGTGCAAGATTCCCTTTTCAACAGGAAGCAAGTCACCACACGTTACTCTAAGGAGATTGTGTGCAGAGTCAGATAGTTTGTTGTATGCAAAAGTTAGAGTTCAGGCATTTTTAATTATATGTTCCTGCTCTATCAGAAAAGTTTATTTTTGCTGTAAATAGGAACTGGTTAGAGAAGGTTTTAGCTTTGTTCAAGTGCATGTTCTTGTCCCACTACTGTTTACCAGTCTTTGTAAACTAAGCATAAAGAAACTGCCGTAGGAATAGGTCACATTTGGCTGCCATGATCCCCAGAGACTGCAGAACAGATTTAATGTGAAGATATCCAAGCACTGCCTCAGCAGCATTGTATTAATTGTAAAAAGCACCGGTACAATCAATAATGAATAATGTTGATTAAAAATAGTATCAAGTGATCACATTTCTCTACCAGGGGATGGACAAGAGCTTACAGGAAGTGAGTCTCAGTTTTAAGCAACTCAAGGGAGAGGGAAATCTCATTTTCCTATGAAGATCATTACTGCAGTGGCAGAAGGGAAACTGAAATGTGATGTGAAGTGATGTGTGGATGAGCAAAGAACTAAAAGTTTAAGAGTGGAACACATTACACATAATTAAATATGGATCCTGACTAATCAATAGTGAGTGAACTGGTACACTTCTCAAGGTTAGTTAGGCAGGGTGTTGTGAGGAGGCACAATGAAGAGAGTCAAGCAGGCAAGCTAGTGAATCCAAGATGTGTTCTGCAGTGCTGCAGAGGCCGTTTGCAGTCAGTCTTGTCATGCTGGAAAGGCTCACACTGAAATTTTTACCAGTAGAGTCACTAAGGAGCCACCAAGTACAATGAGAAGGCCTCCAGGATGAGGCAAATTCACTTAGGCAATGCTGCAAAACCACTCCAGCGCTGCCATCTCTATCTTCCAGGGTAGCTCTGCATTTCTACACTTTGAACAATAGCAAACAGAGTCTGATTGTACTCAGGATCACAGTATCACCAAGGTTGGAAGAGACCTCAAAGATCATCGAGTCCCACCTGTCACACCAAACACCTCATGACTACTAGACCATGGCACCAAGTGCCACATCCAATCCCCTCTTGAACACCTCCAGGGACGGTGACTCCACCACCTCCCTGGGCAGCACATTCCAATGATGAATGACTCTCTCAGTGAAGAACTTTTTCCTCACCTCCAGCCTAAACTTCCCCTGGTGCAGCTTGAGACTGTGTCCTCTTGTTCTGGTGCTGGTTGCTAGAGAGAAGAGTCCAACCCCCACCTGGCTACAACCTCCTTTCAGGTAGTTGTAGAGAGCAATAAGGTCTCCCCTGTCTCCAGGCTAAACAACCCCAGCTCCCTCAGCCTCTCCTTCTAGGGCTTGTGCTCAAGGCCTTACTCCTTCAGATAGTGAACATTGCTTTCTTAAAACAGGCTGGATCATCCGTCTCAAAATGGTAGCATGACAAGTGTTTAGCATTTAAGACTAAATTGCTAATTTCCCTGCTGGAAGGTTCTGTTGCAAGCCTACAACTCAAACACTAGACACAACTACAACACAGTATTTATAATATTTATAAATACTTGAAAGAAAATCACCAAGCTATGTGATTATTAGAAGCTGCCAAGTAGGCACAGAAGTGCTACTCTGCCCATCAGAAAGAATTACTAAGCAATATAATTCAGCATCTGGAGTTAAAAAATTAACACCTGAAATGCTCTCCCCCCACAGATGGCATCTGTTTTAAAAGAGAATTCACATGAAAGCAGCTTTGAAACTTTTGATTTTGTTATCTTTTACCCAGCCATTTTGATCCTATCAATGTGAAGAGAATCCAACATTATGTGCCACCTCTCAGTGGCAAGGGACCTCCATGCAGGACCCTGAGAGTGCTCACACTTCCCTTCTGCCTCTAACTAACACTAGGTCCCCTCACAGACACGCTCCATCATCGACTGAGAATGTTTAAAACCTCAGATGAAGCACTCAGGCTCCCATGGACAACTCCAGGACAAGATTCTGTAAAATATTTCCTTGTAAATTCAGTGAAATATTTTCCTGTGGCTCACTGCAGTCAGAATCCCTCTAACCCTTGTAGCCAGGAGGGAGTTGGTCTCTTCTCTCGAGCAGCCAGCACCAGAACAAGAGGACATAGTATCATACTATGATACCATGACACTATGACACAGTCTCAAGATGCACCAGGGGAGGTTTAGGCTCAAGGTGAGGAGAAAGTTCTTCACTGAGAGAGTCATTCACCATTGGAATGTGCTGCCCAGGGAGGTGGTGGAGTCACCATCCCTGGAGGTGTTTAAGAGGGGATTGGACATGGCACTTGGTGCCATGGTCTAGTCATGAGGTCTGTGGTGACAGGTTGGACTTGGTGATCTTTGAGGTCTCTTCCAACCTTGGTGACTCTGTGATTCTGTTAACCAAATTACTACAGTAGCTATAATCAACGATTCTGGAATTTCCTTCCAGTTTAAGTTGGTAAAAAAGGACAAGGGGAAAGGGAAAAAAAAATCAGTCAAATTCAAATGGTGCCAGTGAAGGCATTCATTTTCCAAACAGGCCTGAATGGACTTTGGGTGGTTTTATGTGGAAATATTTGGCATGAAAACCATCATTGCAATTATATAAAGACATTATCTACTCATACTGATTAAACTTGACAGGAACTCCAAAAGCACACACACAATGTATGCCATATATATCTGCAGTACCTGTACTGAACTTGCTGAAGAGAGTAGTAATGAAAAATACTAAGTGGACAAAGCTTCAGATGAAGTTTTCACTACTACCCACCTCTATTTGTTTGGCAGACTCTCAGTTTCTACCTGTGGTGGGTTGAAACTTCCCCCAACACTTCCCTTAAAACAAAACCATTACTTGTGGGGCTGCTGTAGCATTTTGATATTTTCTGGTGAAAAAGTCTCAGTCTCTGTAGACACTGAAAGGTACTCCAGATTTCCATCAGATTTTTACCAAGGAGGGAGCTAAGCCACAAGGATGCAGAGTAGTATTTTCTCCTTCAAATGACTTTTTACTTACATAAGCCATAATAGTTCAGCAGAATAGCTAAAGTAAACAAAAGCAGCTTAGAAGTCAGAGTATCTCAGTCTCACTCCTTTTGACTCAATCATCTTCTCTACAGAAAATTTCCTATAAACTGTTAGCAACTGCTTTCTTTTAGCATGAAAACTGTGTTAGTATTTGTCCATCGTAATTTTTTTCCTGTTTGGTCCTGTTTGTGAATTCTGATAAGACCCAAGGATCAGTGCTGGGCCCCATGCTCTCCAACATCTTTATTGATGATCTGGATGAGGGCATCGAGTCCATCAGCAGTAAATTTGCGGACAACACCAAGCTGGGGGCAGGAGTTGATCTGCTGGAGGGCAAAGAGGCTGTGCAGAGGGACCTCGACAGGCTGGACAGATGGGCAGAGTCCAAGGGCAGGAGATTGAACACATCCAAGTGCCAGGTTCTGCACATTGGCCACAGCAACCCCAGGCAGTGCTACAGGCTGGGGTCAGAGTGGCTAGAGAGCGGCCAGGCAGAGAGGGACCTGGGGGTGCTGGTTGATTGTAGGCTGAACATGAGCCTGCAGTGTGCCCAGGCAGCCAAGAGGGCCAATGGCATCCTGGCCTGCATCAGGAAGAGTGTGGCCAGCAGGAGCAGGGAGGTGATTCTGCGCCTGTACGCTGCACTGGTTAGGCCACCCCTTGAGTCCTGTGTCCAGTTCTGGGCCCCTCAGTTTAGGAAGGAGGTTGACTTGCTGGAACGTGTCCAGAGAAGGGCAACAAAATTGGTGAGGGGCTTGGAACACAAGTCCTATGAAGAGAGATTGAGGAAGCTGGGGTTGCTTAGCCTGGAGAAGAGGAGACTCGGGGCTGACCTTATTGCTCTCTACAGCTACCTGAAGCGAGGTTGTGGACAGGTGGAGGTTGGTCTCTTCTCCCAGACAGCCAGCACCAGAACAAGAGGACACAGTCTCAGGATGCACCAGGGGAGGTTTAGCCTGGAGGTTAGGAAGAAGTTCTACACAGAGAGAGTGATTGCCCACTGGAATGGGCTGCCCAGGGAGGTGGTGGAGTCACCATCATTGGAAGTGTTCAGGAGGAGACTTGATAGGGTGCTTGGTGCCATGGTTTAGTTGATTAGGTGGGTTGGATTCTATGTCTATTCTATTCTATTCTATTCTATTCTATTCTATTCTATTCTATTCTATTCTATTCTATTCTATTCTAATCTATGAGGAATAACTGGGCTATAAGCAGAAAAAATACTGGAATAACAGCATCAATAAGTGCATTAAACTTGATAAATCACAGGCTGTGCAATAAACTGTAAGATTTTACATTACATGCACAGTGTCTCTCCACTGGACACAGCTTTGATGGGTCTGGTACAGAGTATGCAAACACTCCAGTCCAATAGGGCTGGTGTTGGATACTCCTCAGCTGGCAGATGCTTATAAGCTGACACCAAAAAACAAATGTAAGTAAAAAAGAAAGACCTGTGTGCATCCCAGGATAAATAGCTTCTTGGTCTGCATTCTTCTGAGAAGCTATTTAGGAACAACAACCCAGAGGACATATTTTTGAGGCAGAGGAAAATCTCTCATAAATATGAACAGGACATCTTTATTTAATTTCCCTTAGAAAGCAGACACAGAATTTGATTCAGAAGTGATTAATCAAACCACCTAGATTAGATTCTGTCACTCTTAATCTAAGCATATGTAAGGAAGCCCAAATGGATATCAGAGAGATGAAAATTGTTTGATTTTAAACAGGCTGTCAGTACCCCGGCCAGTGGGTTAGGTTTGAATGCTCATATCAGATCTAAGCTCATTGGCCATGAGCAAGACTTCTCCTAGACCCAGGAAGGACAGGAGACAAAGAATTTCACTCCTTACTGCACCAAGAGGCCTCAGGGATGAACTTCATTATTCAATTTGCCAGCCAGACCGGGACCATTGTTCAAAGCTCACAGCTTGCTACAATGCAGTGTAGTTTCTCTGTATGTGAACATTCTCCTTCACCCACCTATGAAGACCAGGTCTGCTTTTAGCTGTAAAATCTGGACACAACTTAGGCAAACTATTTCCACATAGTACTTACCTTACCTATAAGATATCTATTCCTGTCATGAATTCTCACAGGAGAAACACACCAGATCCTGGATGCTGGAAACGAGAAGAGAGGAAAAAGTTCCCAAGAGCTTTGTTCTCACAAAAAGCCCTTGGAAGTTTTAAATGCTGCCACACAGGCTGTTCTCTTATGCAGCTGAGCCTTAAAAAAACCTTTTCTTTCTTTTTCCCAAAGTTTCAAATTAGACAACCAAGTGTGTTGCAATTGCTTTTGAGCTGCTTGTGAGTGCATAGTAATAGCAAGGCCAGTCCTCCAATACTGCTTGTCTGATGAAAGTGAGCATCACCCTCATTTGCCCTCATTCAGGAAAACTCTTAATGGGAAGCCAAGCTCAAAAGAAATTGGCACTTTGAGAAAAATGGCTATGTGGGGAAGAGCACTTTTGTTAATAGTAATTGGAGGACACACTGCAACATCTTTTCCAATTGTCTGAAAGTCTGTGGACGATCCAAAGCCCCATTTACTCCCATTTTTTACCAGAGTAATTCCACTGACTGCATTGTAATGATCCCTACTTTACCCCAGCATCAGCAAGAACAGGGTTGCACTCACATGATGAAGTCCCTAGCAAAGGTGCAAGTACCCCAGATTGAGAGAGCGGAGATCTTTAATTCAAGGTCCTCTTTATAACTAAAGTTCAAGGCTCTGAGATTAGGATAAAAAAATAAATCCAAAATACAAAAGAAATGTTATTTTGACTCAGTGTCTCACTGTAAAGTGCCAGCAGCATAATGACATAATGTTAACTTCAGTAAAGGATACAGAAGGTGACCAGGGTATTTCTTTTTATCAGTTCAGATATCTTCTGTGACAAAACCACTATTCTGCAGTGCAGGCTACTTTATTCTCATACAAATGCAGAGCAAAGAGGTAGAAAAAAAGGGCTTTTCACCCCCATCTTCTTTTAATTTTTTGTGCAGCAACACTCAGAGGTAGCTTTCAGTCAAACTGAACCATGGTCTCTCAGGACACATTGTGTTCAGTAATTCCATAGGTGTGCCCAGGTGGCCAACGGCATCCTGGCCTGCAGCAAGATTAGTGTGGCCAGCAGGAGCAAGGAAGTCATTGTGCCCTTGTACTCAGCAGTGGTTAGGCCACACCTTGAGTACTGTGTCCAGTTCTGGGCTTCTCAGTTTAAGAAGGACATTGAGACACTTGAATGTGTCCAGAGAAGGGCAATGAGGCTGGGGAGAGGTCTTGAGCACAGCCCTGTAAGGAGAGGCTGAGGGAGATGGGGTGGTTGTTTAGCCTGGAGAAGAGGAGGCTAAGGATTGACCTTATTGCTACCAACAACTACCTGAAGGGAGGTTGTAGCTAGGTGGGGGTTGGTCTCTTTTCTCAAGCAACCAGCACTATCTGTAGCCACAGTTCTTGACTAAACAGGAACCAATACTACTTCATAGTATTAGTACAAAGAGCATGACTGGAGAGAAATGAAACAAAGATGGATCCCCTCATCATTCTTGTGCCAAGCACCATATTTAAAATATATATTCTACTACATTTATCAAGAAGCAAAGAATCTGAGCATGTACAAGTACAGGGCCTGGTCTCAGCAGCTGTGGAGGTATAACCCGCAGTAGAGAAAGAAACATTTGACTTTCCAGGTCACTTTTCATCTCAAGACTTGAAAATAAAGCTAGGCTTAGAAATATTTTCTTCACAAAATGATTGCATAATTCAAGGTCCTACATAATGCAAGGTCCTGCATCTGGGTAGGGGTAATCCCAGGCACCAATATAGGCTGGGCAGGGACTGACTTGAGAGCAGCCCTGAAGAAAAGGACTTGGGGGTGCTGGAGGATGAGAAGCTCAACAGGAGCCAGCAGTGAGCACTTGCAGCCCAGAAAACCAACCAGAGCCTGAGCTGCAGCAAGAGAAGCAGGTCAAGGGAAGTGATTCTGCCCCTCTACTCCACTCTGATGAGACCCCACCTGGAGTACTGTGTCCAGTTCTGGAGCCCCTGTTGCAAGAAAGATCTGGAGGTGCTGGAAGGTGTCCAGAGAAGGGCCATGAGCATGATCAGAGGGCTGGAGCTGCTCTGCTATGGAGACAGACTGAGAGAGTAGGGGCTGTGCAGTCTGGAGAAGACAAGGCTCTGGGGAGACCTTAGGTGGCCTTCTTTACTGAGAGAGTGGTGAGGCTTTGGAACAGGCTGCCCAGGGAGGTGGTGGAGTCACCATCCCTGGAAGTGTTCAAGAATTTGTAGATGTGGCCCTTCAGGATATGGTTTAGCTGGGTTATAGTTGGGCTCAATGATCTTAAAATCCCTTCCCAAGCATAACAATTCTATGATTCCATGGTGTAAGCAGACAATCACTGGATCACTCTTGATAGCATGGAGTGAGACAATCAACCTATTTTGCTTGTGAGCTGCTGGGAACACTATGTGTAGAATGTATGTAGTAGTTTCCCTATTCTTATTTAATGTCTTAAAAATTGTGGAGCTTTTTCATGACTCATCTTCTTAAAATGGACGGAGGAAGACTACAGCATGTTTTCACACAAAAACTCTGCTCCTTGGAAGTGTGACACAGTGATGCCAACAAGAAAAACTACAAACAAAACATAGACAGCCAAATGTTAAGAGGTGTGTGGCATACCACAAATTTCTTGCAAGCGGTTGGTTTATCATACCTGGTATTCGATTAAATAGACTTGGAGGGAAATTCCAATGACTAGTAATGTCCTCACACTCTTACAGATGAAATGATAACACAAGTGGGTTGAATATTTGACCTTATGCCAGTTAACACCAGCTCATAAACAAGTTCCTCAGTTGGATGAGCCAGGGAATTATAGGCCTGTCAGCCTGACCTCAGTGCCAGGCAAGATTATGGAACAGGTCATCTTGAGTGCGATCACACAGCACTTACAGGATGGCCAAGGGATCAGGCCCAGCCAGCATGGCTTTAGGAAGGGCAGGTCCTGCCTGACCAACCTGATCTCCTTCTATGATCAGGTGACTGCCTGGTGGATGTGGGGAGGCCTGTGGATGTGGTCTACCTGGACCTCATGAAGGCCTTTGAGACTGTCCCCCACAGCAAACTCCTGGCCAAGCTGTCAGCCCATGGCCTGGACAGGAGCACTCTGTGCTGGGTTAGGAACTGGCTGGAGGGCCAAGCCCAGAGAGTGGTGGTGAATGGTGCCACATCCAGCTGGCAGCCAGGTACTAGTGGTATGCCCCAAGGATCAGTGCTGGGCCCCATGCTCTTTAACATATTTATTGATGACCTGGATGAAGGCATTGAGTCCATCATCAGTAAATTTGCGGATGACACCAAGCTGGGGGCAGGAGTTGATCTGCTGGAGGGCAGAGAGGCTTTGCAGAGGGACCTCGACAGGCTGGACAGATGGGCAGAGTCCAAGGGCAGGAGATTGAACACATCCAAGTGCTGGGTTCTGCACATTGGCCACAGCAACCCCATGCAATGTTACAGGCTGGAGTCAGAGTGGCTGGAGAGCAGCCAGGCAGAGAGGGACCTGGGGGTACTGGTCAATGTTAGGCTGAACATGATCCAGCAGTGTGCCCAGGTGGCCAAGAAGGCCAATGGCATCCTGGCCTGTATCAGGAACAGTGTGGCCAGCAGGAATAGGGAGGTGATTCTGCGCCTGTACGCTGCACTGGTTAGGCCACACCTTGAGTCCTGTGTCCAGTTCTGGGCCCCTCAATTTAGGAAGGATCTTGACTTGCTGGAGTGTGTCCGGAGAAGGGCAACAAAGTTGGTGAGGGGTTTGGAAGACAAGCCCTATGAGGAAAGGCTGAGGGAGCTGGGGTTGCTTAGCCTGGAGAAGAGGAGACTCAGGGGTGACCTTATTGCTCTCTACAACTACCTGAAGGGAGGTTGTAGCCAGGCAGAGGTTGGTCTCTTCTCCCAGGCAGCCAGTACCAGAACAAGAGGATACAGTTTCAGGCTGCACCAGGGGAGGTTCGGGCTGGAGGTTAGGAGGAAGTTCTACACAGAGAGAGTGATTGCCCATTGGAATGGGCTGCCCAGGGAGGTGGTGGAGTCACCTTCATTGGAGGTGTTCAGGAGGAGACTTGATGGGGTGCTTGGTGCCATGGCTCACATGTTTAAGTGGGTTGGACTGGTTGATGGGTTGGATGTGATGATCTTGAAGGTCTCTTCCAACCTGGTGTAGTGTATTGTATTGTATTGTAGTGTATTGTATTGTATTATTCCATTCCATTCCATTCCATTCCATTCCATTCCATTCCATTCCATTCCATTCCATTCCATTCCATTCCATTCCGTGTTCAACTTAAGTAATGCATGGAGAAGAACTATGGATTTCATTAAGTTTTCTAAGGATTTATATATGCTTAACCAGTTCCAGTTGGGAAGGGCTCAATAATCTTATGCACCAGCAGTACAGCTTGCTCTTAATAACAAATAAATGTCATAGCTGAAAATTTACCACATGGGTGTAAGCTGGTCTGTAGGTGGCCTTAATCATATTGCTTCATTTCTTGCTTTTGTACCTGACCTATTGTGCAGGTTTAAAAAGTAATGGATATAATTTCTTGGAGAAATGGAATCACTGCACTGCCTTTTTAGGTCCTTGCTTTCTGGTATTCAGTAATGTACTCATAGATTTTCATATGCATGATCTGACTGCCTTGCCAATCTCATTTCTAATTCCTATAGCTGGTCACATACAGCCTCCTTCACAGCTTTGTCTTCTTGCCATTGCATATTAGCAGCCTCAGCTAATACAGTCCCTACAAAACATCCCATTTATAATTCCCAGTAAAAAATTATTTTCTTGGAGACAAACTTGCTAGAAGCCTTATTTTTCTTCCAAACACTAAGTCTTGAGTGTGTCCAGACTTATGCCCATCACTTGAATGCCCTTGTTCTGTCCCTTGAGTGAGGCACCACAATATTTTTGTAGTGTTCTGGTACTTGGCACTACATTAAAATCATAGAAAACCCAAAGAACATGGAGAATAAACCCAGATACACCAGGGAAGATGTAGATGTAAGAGATCAAATTCTTCACATTACCTTCACACTGTTACAATATTTGCCCTTCTTGCTGGCCCAATCTCTTCATGCACAATCAAGCAGTTCCCAGTGTTTTAAAACATCCCCTGTTAATAGTAAGTGACCTAGTTTATTAACAAAGAACACCTGAAGTGTTCACACTTTTGCTGGACAGATGGGCAGAGTCCAAGGGCAGGAGATTGAACACATCCAAGTGCCAGGTTCTGCACATTGGGCACAAGAACCTCATGCAGTGCTGCAGGATGGGGTCAGAGTGGCTGGAGAGCGGCCAGGCAGAGAGGGACCTGGGGGTGCTGGTTGACAGTAGCTGAACATGAGCCAGCAGTGTGCCCAGGTGGCCAAGAAGGCTAAGGGCATCCTGGCCTGTATCAGGAACAGTGAGGCCAGCAGGAGCAGGGAGGTCATTCTGCCCTGGACTCAGCACTGGTTATGCCACACCTTGAGTCCTGTGTCCAGTTCTGGGCCCCTCAGTTTAGGAAAGAGGTTGAGTTGCTGGAAGGCGTCCAGAGAAGGGCAGCAAAGCTGGGGAGGGATCTGGAGCACAGCCCTATGAGGAGAGGCTGAGGGAGCTGGGGTTGCTTAGCCTGAAGAAGAGGAGGCTCAGGGGTGACCTTCTTGCTCTCTACAACTACCTGAAGGGAGGTTGTAGGCAGGTGGGGGTTGGTCTCTTCTCCCAGGCAGCCAGTACCAGAACAAGAGGACACAGTCTCAAGCTGTGCCAGGGGAGGTTTAGGTGGGGTGTTAGGAAAAGTTCTTCCCAGAAAGAGAGATTGGCCATTGGAATGTGATGCCCACTGAGGTGGTGGAGTCACCATCACTGGAGGTGTTTATGAAGAGACTGGATGGGGTGCTTGGTGCCATGGTTTAGTTGATGAGATGGTGTTGGGTGATAGGTTGGAAGTTTAGGCTGGAGGTGAGGAGAAAGTTCTTCCCTGAGAGAGTCATTCGCCATTGGAATGTGCTGCCCAGGGAGGTGGTGGAGTCACCAGCCCTGGAGGTGTTCAAGAGGGGACTGGATGTGGCACTTGGTGCCATGGTCTAGTCATGAGGTCTGTGGTGACAGGTTGGACTCGATGATCTCTGAGGTCTCTTTCAACCTTGGTGATACTGTGATAGTCTGATACCTGAGCCCATCTGAGCACGCATCTGTGTGTTTGTGTGTGCAGGTACTTTTCTTTAAACCCAAGTGTGGTTTCTCAGAAGTGAACAGCGAATAATATCCTACAGGTTCACCCTAAACCATCAAAGCTCTCTACACAGTAGCCACAGAAATGATCCACTTCCATTACACTGGGACTAGAGGTCAGAGCAATTTTCATCATTTTCCCTTTCTCTCAGCCTCTGAAATCCAAATCACCATGACAGCTTTCTGCAGCACTGAGCTTAAGCCTTAAGTGGGATTATTTAAAAGATGTTTTATTGTTTTTGTGCTGTAAAGAAATAATAAAGAGGCTGTGGCTATTACCTGAGCCGTAGCACTTGGAAGGGGCATTTGCAGCATGTGCTCAGAAAGCACAGTATCACAGTATCGCAGAATCACCCAGGTTTGGAAGAGACCTCAAAGATCATCGAGTCCAGCCTGTCACCACAGACTCCATGACTAGACCATGGCACCAAGTGCCACATCCAATCCCCTCCAATCACCTCCAGGGATGGTGACTCCACCACCTCCCTGGGCAGCACATTCCAACGGCGAAGGACTCTCTCGGTGAAGAACTTTCTCCTCACCTCCAGCCTCAACTTCCTCTGGTGCAGCTTGAGACTGTGTCCCCTTGTTCTGGTGCTGGTTGCTAGAGAGAAGAGGCCAACCCCTTCCTGGCTGCAACCACTCTTCAGGTAGTTGTAGAAAGCAATAAGGTCTCCCCTGACCCTCCTCTTCTCCAGGCTAAACAACTCCAGCTCCCTCAGCCTCTCCTCACAGGGCTGTGCTCAAGGCCTCTCCCCAGCCTTGTTGCCCTTCTCTGGACATGTTCAAGTGTCTTGATGTCTTTCCTAAACTGAGGGGCCCAGAACTGGATGCAGGACTCAAGGTATGGCCTAACCAAAGCAGAGTACAGGGGCACAATGACCTCCCTGCTCCTGCTGGCCACACCATTCCTAATGCAGGCCAGAATGCCGTTGGCTTTCTTGGCCACCTGGGCACACTGCTGGCTCATGTTTAGGCAGCTGTCAATCAGCACCCCTAGGTCCCTCTCTGTTTGGCAGCTCTCCAGCCACTCTGACCCCAGCCTGTAGCATGGGGTTGCTGTGGCCAAAGTGCAGCACCTGGTACATGGATTTGTTGAATGCCATCCCGTTGGACTCCACCCATCTGTCCAGCCTGTCAAGGTCCCTCTGCAGAGCCCTTCTGCCCTCTAACTGACCAACAGTCCCTTCAGAGCTGCCATGTCAAAATATGCAGCAGGTATCTTTTGAGAGGGGAAAAATGTTATTTTGCTGAGCTATATTTCTCTCATTGAAAGTAAGCAGCCAACAACCAATGTAAGGTAGAAGTTATGGTGAGTGACTGCAGCAATAATAGAGTGGATGACAGGTCAGCTGCTATTCAGCCCAGTGGGTGATCTATGTCTATCAGCTCACCTTTTCCCCCCCCCCACTGCTAGACTGTCAGCACTTAATCACTTCTCCTGTGGTTGAGCCAGGGAGGTTTAGGTAGCTGCTTCTCCCTTTAGAGAGGTGAATATGAGCACAAAGTGTTCACAGCTCTTGACATTTGCTTGAACAGACCACAAGTCTCAACGAATGTCCTTTTGCCGGGGAACCTGATACAGCAGGTCTGTGAGGATCATTTTGAAGGCTCTGTCTTGAAATCTCTGCTCACTGTGTACGACACACAAGGTGGAAGCATTAGGGACCAGTGGCAGCTTCAATCACAGACACAACAGATAATTTTGAAGGAGCCATTTGAGTCAGCACATGCCTATGCCTTCTTTCACTGTGCTTTATAGTTTTGTTAATATTGTAGGTATTTAACAAAACAGAGCAAAAATTAGCAGAACTTCACACACTTTTGAAAGGCTTGTGGATATCAGAATAGCGGCATGAGCTGTTCCGATAAAACATATTATTAGCCAGCAGGTTGAGGGATGTGATTCTCCCCCTCTACTCCTCTCTGGTGAGACCCCACCTGGAGTACTGTGTCCAGTTCTGGAGCCCCTATTACAGGAAGGATCTGGAGGTGCTGGAAGGTGTCCAGAGAAGGGCCACGAGGGTGAGCAGAGGGCTGGAGCTGCTCTGCTATGGAGACAGACTGAGGGAGTTTGGGCTGTTCAGTCTGGAGAAGAGAAGGCTCCAAGGAGACCTAGTTGTGGCCTTCCAGTATCTGAAGGGGGCCTACAAGAAAGCTGGAGAGGGACTTTTTAGGATGTCAGGGAGTGATAGGACTAGGGGAGGAATGGAAAAAAACTAGAAATGGGTAGATTCAGATTGGATGCTAGGAAAAGATTATTCCCCATGAGGGTGGTGAGACACTGGCACAGGTTGCCCAGGGAGGTAGTGGAAGCCTCATGCCTGGAGGTTTTTGCAGCCAGGCTGGATGTGGCTGTGAGCAACCTGCTGTAGTGTGAGGTGTCCCTGCCTGTGGCAGGGGGGTTGGAACTGGATGATCCTTGAGGTGCCTTCCAACCCTAACAATTCAATGATTCTGCAGAAAACTTCCCTTTCTTTTCTCAATAAGCACATGTCTGTGCCTTGGTCTACACTGCTCATCTTTCCTTCCTACAAAGGAAGATAACTGTGGAGCAGTGGGACCTGCCAGCTGGAAAGAATTACTTGAAACAGCATCTACTATAAATGAAAATATAAGTGACACTGCAGAACAAACTGGTTTGAGGGAGGAGAACACATGTTCCTTCTTAGATAACTTATGGCTTGTTTGTGGGTCAGTAGTTAGCTTCAGCAAAGGTGGAAGGGACCAAATGGAGTCAAAGAAGGTAACTGAACACTAAACTGCAGTTAGCTTCAGCAAAGGTGGAAGGGACCAAATGGAGTCAAAGAAGGTAACTGAACACTAAACTGCAAGATCAACGCTTCTGTCTAATGCCCTTTGATTTTTGGTGTTAATTCCCAAGCCTTTGACATCCTTTTAGCAAGTATTCCCTCAAGAAGCTGTCTAGAAGCTGTTGTGTAGAGAGCCTGGAGGGAAATTCTGTGCATAAATGGTAACAGCAAATGAAATAAAAAGTCAACCCCCAAGCACAATTGTTACTGTAGTGGTGGATCCATACAAGGCAGCCTATCTCAACAGTTAACGATTGCTTAATAGAACTAACTACTATTGTTAATTACTATTAACAATAAAGTGGAAATTGCCATTTTGTAGAGGCTGCATTACATGAACAGGTATTGTGGTGTTCTAAAGTACTTCTCTTGCCAGAGATGTACCTGTGTCTGGAAATGGCAACAAGCCAGGTGCTGAAGATAGGTGTGTTTAAAGTGTGTGCAATACCTTTACTCATGTCTTACCCTTTCCTGCCATTGTTCTCACTCCCACAGTGCACATACTGCTGCTATTACCATACAAGCTGTCTCTCCTCACTTTCTGCTATTACTGACCTTCTCCACACCCTCTCTATCTTTCCACTCCTTTCTTCTGCTGCTTCCTCACACCCCCACCTCCTACCACCCCACTCATCACTTTCCTGCTTTTATCCATTTGCTCTCCCCAACAGACTGTCATTCGTGCCAGGGAAGTGCACTGATTCCATTATTCCAACACTCATTTTTGCTGAAAATCCTAATTATTTTTTTTAAGGTGCCTGTTTTAAGGGAAAAGAATGATCCTGTGGTTAATACACGGGGTTAGTGTTGTAGGGTTCAGATTGTGTTCCCTGGCTTCCTGCCCGGTTAATGTAATATGGTTTTAGTGTAATTGAGAATAAAGAATGCCACACATGTAGAACTTTTAGCAAATCACTTAAACTAAATGCTTAGATGTCTGAAAGCTTTCTCTAAGGTATTCACTGCTCTGCAATTCTGATGGGAGTTGAGGGCATACAGCACTATGTAGGGCACGTTCATCATGTTGAAGGTTTGGGCTTAGTTCACCACCTGCAAAATGGGGCTAATTCTTACTCAGCTCACACAAGGCTTACGACGATGAAAACAATCTATTAATGTTCATTATGTGTTCAGTTGCTACAGTAGTGAGTGCCAAGAAATAATTCTCTCAGTAAGATGAATGCCAGCTAAAATAATTCTGTTCTAATAGATTAAATTCAATGCAGGGTCACCAATCACCGTCCTACAGCACCCTTTATCTTTAATATGTTCCCAACACGGACTGAGGCTTTGGAGGAAAAGTTTAGCATTAAAGTCCTTCCCTGTAGGAACACATATCAGAGACCAGTCATACTTCTTCTATGCAGAGAAGTACGCTCCAGTGCTCATGGCCACAGTCCCCAGCTAGGCAGTGTGTTGGGTTTTATGTCTTTTGGCTGTCAGATTTCACATTACAAGTGTCCAGGAGGCAGCAGCAAGGCTACTCCTTTTGATGTCATGTTGAGTTCAGAACAACAGCTTCAAATTCTTTCTTTGTAAATTACCTCTGGATTAAAATACACTATTTGCATTTCTAATACTCTTCTCTCTCCTGATCCCACAACTGCATCCATCTTAGGTTCCCCCCCGCCTCTATTATTTCTTGAGTCTCCTCTTCATTTCCCATTTCTTTCCCATCTTTTGTCTCCCAGCAATTATTCTATATTCTATTATTCTAATTATTCTATACAGTAGCCATTTCATACTTTAAACCTTCAGCATCCTCTAACATCTTCAGCAGGTAGCTTAGCTGATATTAGCTTCCCCTGCCAGTGTAATTTTCTTGACTTTTGTTTTGAGCTCGTTGTGCTTTGCCATTTCCCTACCTATGCACAGATCATAGCTTCCATTTTATAAGATCTCCTGTTTCTTCCTACAGCACTGGGATCAGCTCAGCATAACTGAGGCTCCATTTTGAATGGAAGAAATGGAATCTGTGCACCTTCCTGTTTTGTGTGCCTGAATATCTTGCAAATGCAGCATGCTATTTTTGCAAAAGCAGGGGGTACCTCTCAAGTTTGTTCATGAAGGAGAATTCACAGCTGTAAAATGCCTCCTTTTCCTGAGAAAGCTGGGCACATGGAAGATACTGAAATAACAGGGCATTGTTATTTTCCTCTTTTCAGGTGGCAGAGGAAAGAACTGGAGGACTTTGAAACAGCTTAATCTTGAATTAATTTTCCTGAGAACTAATTGAAGCTCCTTCACACATAAAAACTGAATGGTTCACAGACTCTTGCTCCAGCCCACCTAGATCTGGAGAGCTCAGCTACAGTTAGGAGTATCACAGTGACAGAAGTCTCGGGGAACAGTGCTGCCATGGGACATGGGCAGAAATATCTTTGTAAAGGGTACTCTCCAGACCTGCCCTTCAGTGCCTACAAATGATGCTGCTATCATCTATAGAACATACTGGCACTTGGATCTCATGTATCTGGAAAAGGGAAAGGCTAGGCTAAGAGCAGCAGATAGATCATCATATCCTGAGAACATGAGACAACAAGGTCTGGAGCCTTATCACAAAGCTTTTCCATTTAGTAACAGGCTTTTACTTTTGAAGCTGCCAGAGACAGGTTCTTCATACAGAGCTCCTAATTCTGCCCTTAGACAGCCTGGCTCCCAGAGGAGGCATGGAGAAGCTACAGTAACTCAATTTTGGGTAGATTCTTATGCATTATGTCTCTGCCCTTTTATTCTGTCTCTCCAGAATAAACAGCTGTTCCAATTTCTTATTGCTGACCTCAGCTTGATGTTTTGCATTTATCTCAGGAATCACTACTTCTTGAACTATACAAGTGTCAAGGTTCAGATTAAAACAAAACCAAACCAGCTCCTAAAGTGGTCCTGACAAGGCAACCGTTCTAGGTAGCAGCCAGTGTACATCCAGCAGCCCGAGCAGGTGCAGGCCTGTGACGTGCCGCACGCTCCATGCAGCCTTCAGGTTCTGCTGTGCTGCATAAATCCTTTGGTTGCAGGATAGACTCAGCCAGCTCATTTCGAGAAAGGAGCCTGCAGGCAGCTCCTGCTTGGTGATTAAGACACACACATGGCCTATCTACAACTGCAGCAATAAGTTCTCATGTGAACACCCTTCTGTTTCACATTATCACAGTATCACTAAACATTTTTACCTAATAATCATAGACTCACTAAGGTTGGAAGAGACCTCAAAGATCATCGAGTCCAACCTGTCACCACAGACCCCATGACTAGACCATGGCACCAAGGGCCACATCCAATCCCCTCTGGAACACCTCCAGGGATGGTGACTCCACCACCTCCCTGGGCAGCACATTCCAATGGCGAATGACTCTCTTGGTGAAGAACTTTCTCCTCACCTCAAGCCTAAACTTGCCCTGGCACAGCTTGAGACTGTGTCCCCTTGTTCTGGTGCTGGTTGCTAGAGAGAAGAGGCCAACCCCTTCCTGGCTACAACCACCTGTCAGGTAGTTGTAGAGAGCAATGAGGTCCCCCCTGAGCCTCCTCTTCTCCAGGCTAAACAACCCCAGCTCCCTCAGCCTCTCCTCACAGGGCTGTGCTCAAGGCCTCTCCCCAGCCTTGTTGCCCTTCTCTGGACACGTTCAAGTGTCTCGATGTCCTTCCTAAACTGAGGGGCCCAGAACTAGACACAGTACTCAAGGTGTGGCCTAAGTAGGACAGTAGGAAGGTTCAAAATAGAGTGTTTTTCTTGTAAGAAAATCCAAGAACAGCTAGAATGACCTCTTCTATGGCCAGAGTCTGCCTGGTGCATGGACCAGAGGTCAGGTTGACACAACACCCCCACGGGTATTTCTGCTATTCTTTTCTTGAAGTGTTAGTTCTTCTCAGTAGCATTTTAAATGCTACAGGGGCTGAGCGTCCTCCTTCCTGGGATTGATATATTGGCTTGGAGGTCCAGTTAGTAACACCATGTCTGGAAGGCAATTGTCCAAAGGCTGAGGATCTGTAAAGTGCTATTCTTTTGCAATTCCATTTCCTGGCAGGCTTTGAACAGCAGAAGTTCATGCAGTCTCCAGTGTCCTTGACTGTGTGCGCACAGTCCAGCACTTTGGCTCAAGCTCTTCTCGCATTATCTTGGCAGAATACCCAGTCTTCAGCAATTCTAATCTTTTATTTAATCACTTTATCTTTTCAATTTCATCCTTTCGCTACCCTAATTCTTTCTTTTTCATTAAACCCAGGGCTGGGGTTTAACCACAGCCAGCAACTAAGTGGCGTGCAGCTGCTCGCTCACTCCTCCCAGGCCGCTCTGCTGGGATGGGAAGGAGGACTGAAAACAAGCAAAACTTGTGGGTTGAGATAAGAACAGTTGGAACATCTAAATGAAAATGATTATAACAATAGTAGCAATACCAGTAAGGAAAAGGATGATAACAAAAAGAAAGAGAAAAAGTCAGGCGATGCACAATGCTACTGCCCGATGCCCAGCAGCGATCCACCCCAGTGGGCAGCATTCTCTTGTGTATATGCTGAGTACGGCATTCTGTGGTGCAGACCATTCCTTTGGCTAGTTTGGGTCAGCTGTCCTGGCCATGGTCTCTCCCAGCTTCTTAGGGGAATGATTAGGGGAGTGGATTTCCCTAGGAGAGAGAGAGTGAAGGAACTGGGGCTCATTAGTTTGGAGAAGAGGAGACTGAGAGGTAACCTCATTCATGTTTGTAAAGTTGTGAAGGGTCAGTGCCCACAGGGTGGAGTCAGGCTCAGCTGGGTGATGCCAAATGACAGCACAAGGCTAATGGGTGGAAGTTCCATGGAAATTGAGGCATAGGAAGGTCCATGGAAACATAAGGAAAATTTTTTTCACTGTGAGGGAACCCTGGAACAGGCTGCCCCAGGGGTGTTTTGGAGTCTCCCTCTCTGGAGATACTCAAGACCTGCCTGGATGCGTTCCTGTGTGGTCTGGTATAGGTGATCCTGCTCTGGCAGGGAAATTGGACTGGGTGATCTTTTGAGTTACCCCTTCCAGCCCCTAACATTCTGTGATTCTTGTGCACCTCCTCACTGGCAGAGGATGGGAAACTTAAAAAATCCTTAACTTAGGATAAGGGCTGCTTAGCAACAATTAAAACCATCAATGTGTTCTCAACGCTGCTCTGTGCCAAATCCAAACCACAGCACTGTATCAGCTATTAGGAAGAGAAGTGACTCTACCAGACTGGCCAGTACACAAAATTGAACTGGTAGAATGTGTTCTGTAGCTGTCAATCAGCGGGCAGAAAAAATACAAAATGCAAATAGTTAAATCAGCAGACTTGCCTGCTGGAGTTATCTGCATGGCAGAGATGTCAGAGTACTGTTTCCAAGCCTGACTTCTACATTCAGGGAGTAGCAGAGCATGTCCTGGCCTCTTTTATCTTCCTCAGGAGAGCAGCCAAGTGGCATAATCAATTCTTCCAGGCTTTTGTCTTTCAACTGATGTTTACTTTGCACACTGCCTAAAGCTCTGCTGTTCTTCCTCTTAAAATGTATTTACTTTTAGATATTATGACAAATAAATGTAAGTTTTGTACTTTGATGCATATATATCTATCTATTAATGGACTATATCAATAAAGAAGCAGGCAATTTCTCCTTTTCTCCAATTGATACAATGATGAACTTTCCTTAGTTGATGAGAAATAGTCAGGCAAACAGAAAATTAGTGCTAAAAAGTGAAAGAACAAGGAATGAACTCTTTGCACAAGCTAACAAGGGAATTGTAGTCACACAAGCAGTTTGATGAGCCTGTGGTATATCAGAGAATCACAGAGTATTAGGGGTTGGAAGGGACCTCAAGAGACCATCCAGTCCAATCCCCCTGCCAGAGCAGGATCACCTAGAGCACATCACACAGGAACACATCCAGGCAGGTTTTGAGAGAGATATGCCACAAAACCCCTGGGCAGCCTGTTCCAGTGTTCTGTCACCCTCACAGGGAAAAAAATTCTTCCTCATGTTTCCATGGAACTTCCTATGCCTCAACTTCCATACCTTGCCCCTGGTCCTGTCATTGGGCATCACCCAGCAGAGCCTGGCTCCACCCTCTTGGCACTCACCCTTTACATATTTATATATATATACACACTATTGCAGCTAAGAGAAGTCAAAAGTTAGAGATGTGACTCTTCCTGTAACTCCTGGCATTTAAAAAAGTAGTAAGATCTAGGACTGAGACAGCCTGTACAGTGTTTAAACTAATTCAAGGTGATTTGGCTAGCATATGACCAATGCATAAAGTCAAATTAAAGTTGGAAGGAATAGCAAACTAGACTTTACTGTTGTTTTGCTTTCTCACTGATTCCAATTTGCAAGGCTGAGGTAGCACAACAGTGACAGTCACAATAAGAAAACACTTCATTCTCATCAGTTCTCTTTCCAAGTCAATGTCACAAACCTGGGTTAATAGATATACAACATTTCTTTAAGAAAAACACTTTAGCACCATCTTGCATCTTGTGTGTCTGAGCCCCTCAGTTTAAGAAGGACATTGAGACACTTGAACGTGTCCAGAGAAGGGCAACAAGGCTGGGGAGAGGCCTTGAGCACAGCCCTGTGAGGAGAGGCTGAGGGAGCTGGGGTTGCTTAGCCTGGAGAAGAGGAGGCTCAGGGGAGACCTCATTGCTCTCTACAACTCCCTGAAAGGTGGCTGTAGCCAGGAAGGGGTTGGCCTCTTCTCTCTAGCAGCCAGCACCAGAACAAGGGGACACAGTCTCAAGCTGCACCAGGGGAAGTTTAGGCTTGAGGTGAGGAGAAAGTTCTTCACTGAGAGAGTCATTCGCCATTGGGATGTGCTGCCCAGGGAGGTGGTGGAGTCACCATCCCTGGAGGTGTTCAAGAGGGGACTGGATGTGGCACTTGGTGCCATGGTCTAGTCATGGAGTCTGTGGTGACAGGTTGGACTCAATGATCTTCGAGGTCTCTTCCAACCTTACTGATACTGTGATACTGTGAAAATAACAAGCATGTCTCGTGAAATAGAAAGTGGAACAGGACCTGTGATTGACAAGACCATCATGTATGGAAGATAAAATATCACAGAATCACACAATTAACCAGGTTGGAAATGACCTTTGAGATCATCAAGTCCAACCTACCACCCAACACCATCTGATCAACTAGACCATGGCACCACGTGCCTCATCCAGGCTGGTTTTAAACACTTCCAGTGATGGTGACTCCACCACCTCCCTGGGCAGCACATTCCAACGGCCAATCTCTCTTTCTGGGAAGAATTTCTTCCTAACATCCACCCTGAACCTCCTCTGGCACAGCTTGAGGCTGTGTCTTCTCCTTCTGTCACAGGTTACCTGGGAGGAGAGCCCAACCCCCACCAAAATCTCCTTCTCTTGAGACTTTCAAGACCCATTTGGATGCATTCCTGTGCATGCTGAAATAGATTCTATGGTTCTGCTCTGTCAGGGGGGTTGGACTGGATGATCTCTGGATGTCCCTTCCAACCCCTAACATCCTGTGAGCCTGTGAACAGGTTCAAAGTGAGGCTCGACAGGACTCTGAGCAGACTGGTCTCATTGACAATGCTTCTGGTTAATGCAGAGGAGGTTGAACTAGATGACCTTTGAAGATCCCTTCCAACACAGACCATTCTATGATTCTATGATTCTAATAGCTCCTCTGTAATGAAAGCTTTTTGTTTGTGTGTTGGTTTGTTTGCCAAGGCATGAAAAGTTGTGGCCTAATAATGAAATGTGATGGATACTTGAAGTATCAGTCCAAGAACTAAGAGAGTTCTGAATGGGCACTCCCATTTCAAAAACTATCATCTTGCTGAATTCTTGAATGTTGCATGTCCAGTGCTGGAAAGAAGCACATATACCTGGATTCCACTTCCAAAGATGAGTAAGAATCTCTAACTCCTAAAATGTAACTGGAGAATATAAAGGATTTACGTGCCAAGGAGTAAGGAAATGGCAAACGAACCCATCAGAAGTGGGGAAAGGGCATAAAACCTATTCCCTTACCCTGAGAATGTCTCAAGTATGTAAAAATGATTTACATCTCCAAGCAGTTATGAGCAGCTGACTGAAAACCGTGTCAGGAATGCATGCAGTTGTGCAGTCCCTGTTACCACTTCTTCCTGCTGAAGTGCAATGCTGAGCAGGCAAAATGCTTCTATTTACTACTCCTGGCACAAGCCAATATTTACCTCTTGGAACAATATATTCAGGTATTTACCCAAACATGAAGTCAATGAGCTGTAAGTACTGCTACAGCCATCCATAATCATTCAGAGAATGAGGGTAAAGTACAATCACTTTCTAAAACATCAGAAAGAAAATATCTCTCTTTTCCCTCTTCTCTCATTTTAAGAAGTGATAAAAAGATGAAACCCCCTAGAAACCTCAAAGAGAATATACAGATTCCCCAAACTTGTTTTCAAGGGCTTCCACTGACCTCACAATCTGGAAAGCGGTCACAATGAGGGTGTTTGAACTTCAACACACTCAGCAGAAAGACCTCTAGTGGTCTCCACCACCAGAGCTGCCCAGCAAGCAGCACAGATTAACCAGAAATCCACCTGCTTATTTTACAGGGGTGGATGAAAATCAGGCTGTCATCTGGATTAAAGGCTGTTTAAAGGTCTCATCTGAAAGGTACTCAAGGTTCTTACCTCCACTTAAGAAAGGAAAATCTGAGGAAAGAGGAAGAGCAACAAGCAAGAATTTCACCAGCTGACATTGCTCTTCTTCCTGCAGATTAAATCTGATCTCATTGAAGGGTTTCTTTGTTCAGTGTTCCCTTGTGCCCTAAGCAAAGGTATCATGATATATATTACTGTGCTTTTTAAAGGCTTTGATTGCTTTCAACCAAGCAGTAACTCAATGGATTTCTTACAACGTATCACAGAGTGGTAGGGTTGGAAAGCAGGTTCACCTAAGAAGGATTAAGGCAACGAGCCTGGTGAAGGGCCTGGAGCACACATTTAAGATTAAGACAAAAAAAGAAGAGTGGAAAGGAAACCCTGATGAGAAGCAGGAGCTCATTCTGCTTGAGCATCTCCCCTATGAGGAGAGACTGAGAGACCTGGAGGCTGTTTAGTCTTGAGAAGACTGAGAAGGGACCTGATGAATGTCTATCAATATCTGAGGGGTGGGTGTCAAGTGGAGGGGGCCAAGCTATTTTCAGTGGTGTAGAGTAATAAGACAAGGAACAATGGACACAAACTTGAACACAGAAGGTTTCACCTCAACATGAGGAGAAATTTCTTCACAGTGAGGACGACAGAGAACTACAACAGGCTGCCCAGAGAGGTTGTGGAGACTTTCAAAACTCACCTGGATGCACTACTATGCAGACCACCCTAGGGAACCCTGCTTTTGGCAGGGGGGTTGAAATCAATCTCTGGAGGTCCCTCCCAACCTCTAGCATTCTATGATTCTGCAATGCCTGTGCTTTAGGATCGAGAGACTGAATACTTGCTGCCTCAACTGCAGACATGAGCAAGCTCATATTTCAAGGTGCAATATGCAGAAAAGGAAGCCCTGTGGCTACAAAATCTTCTTCTTACTTATAGGACAAAATAGATATTCTAATAAGAATATGACATTCTGAACTTAAAACTTGGATAGTACCATGCTAAGCTTGAATATTCTATCATCAAGCATGAGCCCAACATGTCAAGCCAAGAGAAGCATGTCAGCCTTTACCCTACATGTCCTGGCTTTTATCTATTTGACATCACTTTAAAGTTATCTAGAATTCCACTTTAATTAACAAGATCATCCTTGCTTAATTATGATAACATCTTATTACAATGAAATGTTAACAAGACAAACACAAACCCAAAACAATGAAAGACAGCAAATGCTCTGATCAAATACATAAATAATGGACACCAGACACAGACCACTGGGAAAGCACAACACTATGGGTGTGAAAGAATAAAAAAAGAGGTGGGAAAAAAAAAGTGAAATGGCATTTTGGGTGAATATTTTCAGCATAACCTTTATGCTAAACATTTCCAGTCAAATGAAAGTGGAAAAAAAAATCCTTCAATGCACTGAACTCTGCCTTCAGAAAAAGACAAAAATGTGTCAGTGGAGGAGGTTGGTTCAGCATTATTCACAATGTATTTCCTTTCCTGCAGACACTCTTAGTCCAGCCAGAGAGGATTCCAGATGAAAACACTGATCTAAAATCACAGAATGGTCTGGGTTGGAAGGGACCTCTGAAGGTCATCTACTCCAACCCCCTCTGCATTCAGCAGGGGTATCTTCAACTAGACCAGGCTGCCCACAGCCCTGTCCAGCCTCAATTTGAATATCTCCCAACCACCTCCCTTTGCAACCTGCTCTAGTGTTCTACCACCCTCATGGTAAAGAACTTGTTCCTAACACCCATTCATTTTTACTAGCTGGCTGAAATGGATGAGGTATTAAGTGGAATCAGGAAATGCATTGTATAGCCACTGAAAGAAATATCAGACAGAAAGAACATATGCCCCACTTACTCTGAGAAACAGTTGTGTCTTTCCAAAGCCAGTGCTTCTGGGAAGGCTTGATTATAAGCAGATAACCAATTGATACTGTTGTAGCTTTGCTGAATCACAACATTCATCTGGTTGGAAGAGACCTCAAGCTCATCCAGTCCTAACTTTGACCCAGCACTGAAAGGTCAACACTAAACCATGGCTCTAAGCACCAGCTCCACACACTGCTTAAACACCTCCAGGGATGGTGACTCCAGCACTGCCCTGGGCAGACCCACTCTCGGAAGAAGTATTTCCTAGCATTCAGCCTCAACCTCTCCCAGCACAGCTTGAAACCATTTCCTCTGGTCCTGTCACTTGCTGCCAAGGAGAAGAGGCTGTCCCCTCCTCATTCCAACCTCCCTCCAGGGCGTTGTAGAGACCAGGACAGGGAGAGTCAAAGGCCAGTAAGTGCGTCCATCCTGAACAGGAGACCTTCCCTGCTCTCAGAATTTGATCTGTTCTCAATTTGTAACTCAGCAGGCAGGAATATCCACTGTACTTTTAGTAGTAGAAGGCTATGGGGTGAAAGAGCCTACATTTAATTTTCCACACTGAAAACTGGCATTGTTTGTTAAAGTTGTGTAATTGTGCCCCAAAGACTGGGCCAACTGTCACTTGACTAGTATGAAGCTTTTATAACCCTCTTTTTCCCTCGCCCATGTGCATTTCAAGGGCTGGTAAGCAGTTTCACTAATGGTTATTTCCTTTGTACAGACATTGGACTCCACTAATAGGATTGGTACAACAGGTTGATCTGCTGGAAACATGAAATATTTTCATTGCGGAACAACAGGTGTTTTAAACTAGCTGAAACATGCTTTACATCTGCTCCTCAGACAAAAGCTGGATGTGGATCACCTGCAAATTTACAGCTCCTGTTTAGAAGGGATGAACCCAGTGCAGGGAACACAGTGCTTGATGGGACAACTTACTATTAGCTGTGAAGTAAAACTGTTCACAAAAGTACTTTTTCTACTCCACACAGACTGTTAATAACGCATTTCCTAACTGCTCCTAATTTAGGGCAAATGGGCAGCTGCTAATCCAAATGATGCCATGAATCTGTCTATCAAAGAATCATAGAATCATAGAATCACAGAATGAATAAAGTTGGAAAAGACCCTCAGAGATCATCAAGTCCAACCTGTCACCCAACACCTCATAAATAACTAAACCATGGCTCCAAGTGCCACATCCAAGCCTTTTTTGAACACCTCCAGGCTTGGGGACTCCACCACCTCCCTGGGCAGCACATTCCAATGCCTGACCACTCTTGCCCTGAAAAAAGCTTTCCTAATGTCCAGTCTAAACCTCCCCAGTGGCAGCTTGAGGCCATTCCCTCTTGTTCTATCACTAATGACCTGGGAGCAGAGACCAGCACCAACCTCTCCACAAGCTCCTTTTGGGTAGCTGTAGAGAGCCAGGACATCTCCCCTCAGCCTCCTCTGTTTCACACTCACCATCCCCAGCTCCTTCAGTCACTCTTCATCAGATTTATTCTCCAGGCCCTTCACAGCTTCTTTGCTCTCCTCTGCCCTGGCTCCAGCACCTCCACATCACTCTTGGATTGAGGTGCCCCAAACTGGACACAACACTCGAGGTGTGGCCTCCCCAGAGCTGAGTCCCGGGGGACAATCACCTCCCTGCTCTTGCTGGACACAGCTTTTCTAATCCAGGCCAGGATACCACTGGCTTCCTTGGCTAATGACCTAGGCATTGCTCAGGCATGCTCATTTAAGTGCACTGATTGCTCTCATACTGCTAATGCAGAAAACCCCATGTAAGCCCAATGTCAGCATGTTGGATGTCAGTCTTCACTTCAAATAAGAGATTTTCAGAACAAGACTACTCTTCCACAGAAGCAAGTTACTCAGTCTCACTGCACCTGACCATGGAGATACTCAGACCATACCTACATTGTGTTAAAGAGGATATTAAAACTTATGTAGAAACTCATTAAAGACTTCCCTAGACTCAGGGAATATTTTAATAGCATTAGTTCTTGTGATTTCAACTGTTTTGATCACTGTACCACATCTAAGGCAACTTGTGCTTCCTACAGCTTTTACATACTTAGTAAAAGTCAGGGTTGGAAGGGACAAACAAGGATTAGCTAGTTCCAACCCCCCTGCCATGGACAGGGACACTCTACACTAGATCAGGCTGGCCAGAGCCTCATCTGGCCTGCTCTTAAACACTTCCAGGGACGGGGCCTCAACGACCTCAGTATCACAGTATCACAGTATCGCTAAGGGTGGAAGAGACCTCGAAGATCATCGAGTCCAACCTGTCACCACAGACCCCATGACTAGACCATGGCACCAAGTGCCACATCCAGTCCCCTCTTGAACACCTCCAGGGATGGTGACTCAACCACCTCCCTGGATAACCCCATTCCAGGGCTTCACCACTCTCATGGTGAAGAACTTCCTCCTCACATCTAGCCTGAATCTCCCCACCTCCAGCTTCATTCCATTCCCCCCAGTCCTATCACTACCTGATAGCCTCAGAAGTCCCTCCCCAGCCTTCTTGTAGCCCCCTTCAGATACTGGAAGGCCACAATGAGGTCACCTTGGAGCCTTCTCTTCTCCAGACTGAACAACCCCAACTCCTTCAGTCTGTCCTCATAAGAGAGGAGCTCCAGCCCCCTGATCATCCTTGTGGCCCTTCTCTGGACACGTTCCAGCACCTCCAGATCCCTCTTGGAATAGGGGCTCCAGAACTGGAGGCAGTACTCCAGGTGGGGGTCTCAGCAGAGTTGAGGAGAGGGGGAGAATCCCCTCCCTTGACCTGCTGGCCACACTTCTCCTGATGCAGCCCAGGATCTGATTGGCTTTCCGGGCTGCAAGTGCACACTGAGAGCTCCTGGTGAGCTTCTCCTCCACCAGCACCCCCAAGTCTCTCTCCTCTGGGCTGCTCTCCAGCCAGTCCCTGCCCAGCCTGGATTTGTGCCTTTTTTTTCTCGAGTGCACTTCTTTCTCTCAAGTGGACAAAAATGTGGAAAATCAATATAGAGATGATTTCAATTATTTTCCTACAAGATTTACTCTTGCTGTGATCTAGGACATGGCTATGACTAAAACCCCTTAAATAATCCATAAACAAAATGCACAACAGTTGGAAAAGCAACATATTTAGTAGCTGATAAGAGAGAATCATAGCAAGAGCCCATTTGAAAGCCACATTTTAAAGCCCAGATTTCTGCCCATGATAGAGATCTGCCCATGTAGACTTTCTTAAACAAGTTGATAGATAAAATCACTTTGGAAACAGGATGAGATTCTTAATAATTAGTAGGTTGGTAGAGATAAAGATGTGGATGGAAAGAGGATTAGAAATTTTATGGATTGCACAATAAAAATCTGAGAGGATGCAAGTGAAACCCCATTTACAATCAAGCCTGGAAGTATTTTAATTAAATGCAGTGAGGATGCTACAGTTCCAGGAGAATCTTGGGAAATATTAAACCAATTACAGAATCATAGAATCATCAAATGATCTGGGTTGGAAGGGACCTCCAAAGGTCATCTAGTCCAAAGCCCTCTGCAGTAAGCAGGGACATCCCCAACTATATCAGGTTGCCCAGGGACTTGTTGAGCCTCACCTTGAATATCTCCAGGGATGGAACCTCAACCACCTCCCTGGGCAACCTGTTCCAGTGTTCCACTACCATCATGATGCAGAACTTGCTCCTAACATCTAATCTAAATCTGTTCTTCTCTAGTTTGAAGCCATTGCCCCTCATCCTGTCACTGCAGGCTTTTGCAAACAGTATCTCTCCATCCTTCATGTAGGCCCTGTTCAGGTACTGGAAGGCTGCTATTAGGTCTCTGCAGAGCCTTCTCTTCTCCAGGCTGAACACCCCCAGCTCCCTCAGCCTGTCGTCGTAGCAGAGGTGCTCCAATGCCCTGATCATTTTCATGGCCCTCTTCTGGACCCACTCCATTATGTCCATGTCCTCCTTGTATAAGAATAGAATAATTAAACAGGTTGGAAAAGACCTTCAAGAACATTGAGTCCAACTAAACACTATCTAATCAATTAACCATTGTACCAAGCAAGCCATCCAGTCTCTTCCTAAACACCTCCAGTGATGGTGACTCCACCACTTCCCTGGGCAGCACATTCCAATGGCCAATCTCTCTTTCTATGAAGAACTTCTTAACATCCAGCCTAAACTTCCCCTGGCACAGCTTGAGACTGTGTCCTCTTGTTCTGGTGCTGGGTGCCTGGGAGAAGAGACCAACCCCCACCTGGCTACAGCCGCCCTTAAGGGAGTTGTAGACAGCAAGAAGGTCTCTCCTGAGCCTCCTCTTCTCCAGGCTAAGCAACCCCAGCTCCCTCAGCCTCTCCTCACAGGGCTGTGCTCCAGACCCCTCACCAACTTTGTTGCCCTTCTCTGGACACATTCCAGCAACTCGACATCTTTCCTAAACTGAGGGGCCCAGAACTGGACACAGGACTCCAAAATGTAGTAAGATCTTGATTTGATAAAACAAACCCTAACCTCACTCATCACATTGGATAGTTTTGCTGAACATCAAATTCCTGGAAAGTGTATTTACAGAAACTAAATAGTTTATGTAATTAAAAATCTATTATTTATTTATTTAAAATTCGAGAAATATATAAAAGAAAACAATCTGAAACCCAAGTGCTTAGAATCAGAAAAAAAATGGGCACTTTTGGTAAGTCAGCCAGCAAGGGAACTTAATAAAAAGTACTCTCACCAAAGATTGCAGTCACAGCAGAAAAGCAGAGACTATGGTAATACTGACATTAATACTGAAATAATGTTTTGATTTGTTTGGTTTTTTTTTAATATACTTCCATGTATTTTCAAAATTATTTGGAAGATTTATTTGATGAACAGTGCTGCAAAAGATACACTTCACAATATGCCATTGTAGTAAACTAACATCCTCACCCCCTTTAAATAGAGTAAGAGATTGTCTTCAAATTGCTATATTACAATACAATACAATACAATAAATCCAGGTTGGAAGAGACCTTCAAGATCATCGTGTCCAACCTATCAACCAATCCAACACCACCTAATCAACTAAACCATGGCACCAAGCACCCCATCAAGTCTCCTCCTGAACACCTCCAATGATGGTGACTCCACCACCTCCCTGGGCAGCACATTCCAATGGGCAATCACTCTCTCTGTACAGAATTTCTTCCTAACATCCAGTCTAAAGCTCCCCTGGCGCAGCCTGAGACTGTGTCCTCTTGTTCTGGTGCTGGCTGCCTGGGAGAAGAGACCAACCTCTGCCTGCCTACAATCTCCCTTCAGGGAGTTGTAGAGAGCAATAAGGTCACCCCTCAGTCTCCTCTTCTCCAGGCTAAGCAACCCCAGCTCCCTCAGCCTCTCCTCATAGGGCTTGTGTTCCAAACCCCTCACCAACTTTGTTGCCCTTCTCTGGACATGTTCCAGCAAGTCAACATCCTTCCTAAACTGAGGGGCCCAGAACTGGACACAAGACTCGAGCTGTGGCCTAACCAGTGCAGTGTACAGGGGCAGAATGACCTCCCTGCTCCTGCTGGCCACACTGTTCCTGATACAGGCCAGGATGCCATTGGCCCTCTTGGCCGCCTAGGCACACTGCTGGCTCATGTTCAGCCTCCCATCAACCAGCACCCCCAGGTCCCTCTCTGCCTGGCTGCTCTCCAGCCACTCTGACCCCAGCCTGTAGCACTGCCTGGGGTTGTTGTGGCCAATGTGCAGAACCCGGCACTTGGATGTGTTCAATCTCCTGCCCTTGGCCTCTGCCCATCTGTCCAGCCTGTCGAGGTCCCTCTGCAAAGCCTCTCTGCCCTCCAGCAGTGGGTAGAGTGAAATACCACCCATGATTGGACATTTGCCTAGAAAGAACTCAAAATGTTTATATTAGCTGATGGCAAATGAGCCAATTTACCCATACACTTCGAAGATTATTCTTAAGTATCAGTTGTTTTCATGGCAGCAAGGTTGATATTTCCTAAGCGTTGTTTTACAACTCAATCAGTCTCCTGATGCATGGGTGTGTGGAATACTGTGGTCACCAGTGGCAACCTCAGCATTCAATTCATGAGAATTTGTCTTAATTGCACATATTGCCACACCTTGAGTATTGTGTCCATTTCTGGGCCCCTCAGTTTAGGAAGGACATCAAGACACTTGAATGTGCTTGGAGAAGAGGAGGCTCAGGGGTGACCTCATTGCTCTCTACAACTACCTGAAAGGTGGTTGTAGCCAGGAAGGGGTTGGTCTCTTCTCTCAAGCAACCAGCACCAGAACAAGGAGACACAGTCTCAAGCTGCACCAGGGGAAGTTTAGGCTGGAGGTGTGGAGAAAGTTCTTCACTGAGAGTCATTCGCCATTGGAATGTGCTGCCCAGGGAGGTGGTGGAGTCACCGTCCCTGAAGGGGTTCAGGTGGGGACTGGATGTGGCACTTGGTGCCATGGTCTAGTCATGAGTCTGTGGTGACAGGTTGGACTCAATGATCTTCCAACCTTGGTGATACAGTGATACTGTGATATAAATTCATTGGTTCCTGAATGAAGCCATTCACAGAATCACAGAATGATAGGGCTGGAAGGGGTACCTCGAAAGCTCATCCAGTTCAACCCCCCCCACCTCCCCCAGGGCACGATCACCTAGACCAGATCATACAGGAATGCATCCAGATGGGTCCTGAGTACCTCCAAAGAGGGAGACTCCACACTCCCCCTAGGCAGCTTCTTCCAGTGTTCTGTCACCCTCACAAAAAAATTTTTTTTCCTCATGTTTCCATGAAACTTCCTCTGCCTCAGCTTCCACCATTTGCCCCTTGTGCTGGCACTGGGCATCACCCAGCAGAGCCTGGCTCCATCCTCTGGGCACTCACCCTGCACATCTTTATAAACATGAACAAGGTCTCTTCTCCAAGCTACAGAGCCCTCAGCTCCCTAAGTCTCTCCTCATAAGATAGATGTTCCACTCCCCTAATCATTTTTGTGGCCCTGCGCTGGACTCTTTCAAGCAGTTCCCTGAGGTTCTTCTTGAACGGAGAGGCCCAGAACTGGTCATATTATTCCAGATGCAGCTTTATCAGGGCAGAGTAGAGGGGGAGGAGAACCTCTCTTGACCTACTAACTACACCTCTTCTAATCCACCCCTGAATGGCATTGGCCTTGGGCACAAGAGCACATTGCTGGTTAATGGTCATCCTCCCATCCACTAGGACCCTCAGGTCTTTTTCCCCTTCACTGCTCTCCAGAAGGTCATTCCCCAACCTGTACTGATACCTGGGGTTGTTCTTTCCCAGGTGCAAGACTCTACACTTGCCTTTGTTGAACTTCATTCTGTGAGGTAGGAATCTGTCAGAACTTGAAGAGAGAATTGAGGGCTACCACTTTCTCTGCAGAAGCACTTTTGAAGCAGAGCCCATTCTTACAGGGGTACCACACAATGTTCAACATTCTAGGTTATAAGCTAAAGTTAAGAGTCTCCCCTCCAACTTCCTTTGTTCTGTGGGTGAGTTGCAAGGAGATTGCCAGAGTGGAAGAGACAATTCAGGGCTACCACTTTCTCTGCTGGAGCTGGAGTGAGACCTATGTACTTTTGAACCATACCCCTTTCATGGCCCAGCAGCACAATAAGTAGAATATCCTTGCCCCAGATTCCTTTGTTCTATGGGTGAGCTGCAAGGAGACTGTCAGAATGGAACAGAGAATTAGGGGGAAAGTGTTCATGGAAGTTTCTGTAAACTGTTGTTTTCATCGGGTGCTGTTTTCCACTTGCCTAAAGGACAATGACAAAATCTGTCTGGAAAAGGTTTAAATTCACACACAGAGAAACAAAAAAATAAAACCCAAACTGTGAGTTTGCTTTTCATCAATTTTGGTGCATTAGTTTCTTTCCTGCCTGTAACGATTAAGGTTCATAGACCATTTTTTCAGCATAGCCGCTTATTTGTAAACAGCCCTTGTTCCAGGGCAGTAGTGTGGCAGTGCAGAGATAAAACCAGCTATTACTTTATTATATCCCAATTAGCTCACCAACTCCATCAGCAAATCCACTGCCAGCCAGGTTGCAAAACTCTAAGCAGAAAAATGCCAACCAATATGACTTTAGAACAAAGTATGGACAGTGGCTGGAGACATGTGCATTTGTTCTCCCTCTGACATAAAATACTTATGAAAACCTCCTGAAAAGAAAACAATAACCTTGCAGTTTATGCTCACAGAATATTAATACTCTTAACTTCAGACAGCACAGCAGAAAATATATTTTGTGGCAGTCACCTGGTTTGGTGGGTTGAAATTACCCCTCAGCTGATCTGGAGAACTACCCCCAAAATAAAAATTGCCAGACCAGCTCAGTTTGGGATGGAAGCAAATGGAGCTCTATTTACAAGCAAAGGAAGCTCTATTTACAAGCAAGCTGAGATCTAGAAATATGAAATTAATGAGTATGTACAAAATATATATATAAATATATATATATATACACAATTTATAAACAACACAGGGTGATGGGTTGGAAGACAGATCCTCCCTTTCCTCCCACCAGGGCAGAAAAAACAAGACTCAGACAAATGGATTGCAGAAGTGATGGGAAGTTCAAACAGGAAAGCAGTGAGTGTTGTACAGAGAGCTATAAGCACAGTGACAAAAGAGATCCCAAAGCACACCCAGAAGCCTCCCAGCATTTCTCTTCTCCCTACCTGATGGTATACCCAAAACCCCCAGGGCTCTTTCTTCCCCCCTCCACTGTTAGGTTAATCTCAGCTGGCCAGATCTGAGACTGCCCTTCCCCCTTCTCCTCCTGGCATTAGGCCTGGCCAGGCCCAAGAGGCCTTGAGACAACTCCCCTTTCCTTACCAGATAGGGAGCATCTCCCACGGGAGCAGTGAGGGAAGAAAGGAAGTGTGAGACCTTGCAGATGGATTTATAGGGAGCAGGACATGATGGGGATGAAATACCCAGCTTCCTGTGTCCACCCACTGGGCAGGACACCGGGGGCACCAGAGGGGTATCTTATGTGGCAGCAGCAGCAGCAAGAGGCAGCCAGCCTACACTGCCACACAGAAACTCCTCAGACCTCCCTGGACAGATCCAGGGGATCGTTCACCTCCTCCTCCCCTACTCCCTCCCCTCCTGTTACCTCACAGAAGTCAAAAGAGAGATGCCCTGGCAAGGCCACAGAAGAGAGAGAAGGGGGAAAGTTGCAAGCAGAAACAACAGAAGAAGAAAAGAGAGCAAGAAGCGTTTATGTCTCTGCTCTATATGCCCATTAGCAAGCCAATGAATTATATAGACATTATCATTATTTTCCTTTTGCATCCAATGGTAATTTATGTTCAGTCTTTGCAGTCAGGGACGAGGCTAAAGTTCCCCCTTCAAACTGTAACTTGTGAGCAGTACATTATCTGAATTTCATATGTATTCAAACAGGATATTAACAATCTGCTCATAAATTAGGAAAGAGAGAGGAAGCAAATTCTCATTCTGCACCAAGTCAGGGATGAGGCCCAGAAACTACAAAGTGTTGCCATAGGATATATGCTTCCAACTTGCCAGCCACCACAGTGAAGTGGATTTGAAATCACAGCAAATGTGAATTTTCTACCAATAAAATATATTCAAAAGGAGGAAAAAAAGAAAAAAAACAAACCACCAACAATTTTGTCTAGGTCTGGGTTATGTAAGCGTTATTTCAAAGCCTGTATTAGAAAATCACAAGCCAATTTGCTCGTTTTACCCTTATTTTAACCAGTTTCAATTTAAATAGATGGGTTTCCTCCCTCCCCTTTAAGACGTTGCACAGTTTCTTCCTTCGAATACTGTGCTGAAGCTCCAACAAGAGTTACAATAATTAGAAGTTACAACACTTATTGCACCCATGGTATTGGAGAGAATCAGCTCCTGCCTGCTTCACCTGTTAGGAAAGTATTAACAACTAAACAGAACTCCAGGCCCTGGTAACAGAGTCTGACATTTATTTACCTGCCTCAGTTTAACCTCCAAGTAAGTCAATTGCCTAACTGATTTATTTCTTTAGTATTTGCACAACTTATTAGTAATTATGTCCAGTCCAGGAATTTCCTGGTAGTTAATGACTAGCTAGAACAGGAAATTCTTCACCTGGACTTCATGAATATTTCACTGTTTTAAGGAGACTTCCAAAGGCTTCAGCTTCAGAATGTTTCTTAATCTGTCATGTCTTTGCTTCATCAAAGCAGTGCCCTATGGATTCCCAGAGGTTTTGAGAACTGTTGATCTGGTGATGAGTATTATTTTATTTTAGATTTTTCTTCTGAATTTTAACTCATTTAAAGGAAAATAAGAGGCACTGACACCTTTGTTACACATTTATCACAGTATCACAGAACGTTAGAAGTTGGAAGGGACCTCCAGAGATCATTGGGTCCAACCCCCCTGCCAAAGCAGGATCACTTAGGGTAGTCTGCACAGGAATGCATCCAGGCAGGTTTCGAATGTGTCCAGAGAAGGAGGTTCTCCAACCTCTCAGGGCAGCCTGTTCTAGTGCTCTGTCACCCTCACTGTAAAGAAGTTTCTCCTTATGTTGAGGTGAAATCTTCTATGTTCAAGTTTGTATCCATTGCTCCTTGTCTTGTTGTTGCACACCACTGAAAAGAGATTTGGCCCCTCCACTTGACACCCACCCCTCAGATAGTGATAGACATTGATCAGATACCCTCTTAGTCTTTCCTTCTCAAGACTAAACAGCCCCAGGTCTCTCAGTCTCTCTTCATAGGGGAGATGGTCAAGTCCCCCAGTCATCCTCGTGGTTCTCCATTGGACTTTCTCCAGCAGATCCCTGTGTCTATGTCCCTCTAAATATACTTCTACAGTTCCAAACCTAAAAGAATCCCTTGCAGCAGGCTGCAGCAGAACCTTGACAAGTTTGACAGACTTGCTTTGTGGGAAAGGCATATGTCATGGGTTGACATTACAGAGTATCATATCACTGAGTGGAGGAGGAAGGGGCACTTAAACAGCTGCTGCTGAGGCAATAAAACTAAGCTATGGGCTTCAAGACTACAGTTACCCTCACACTTTGTTTTTATTGGGAGTGATGATGAACCATTTAGAGAGGTAATCCAATCATATTGCAATGAGGGTGTGTGATGCTGTAATTTTATAGTTTGCAAGGCCTCATTTAAATTACTAATGTTTTACAGGTACAGTAGGAAATTGGAGACCTATCTTCATCATCATATCTATGCTCATTAGCAGTAATGAATAAGTGTTAGAGAATAACATTAAGGCAAGGTATTTAGTGAAATGAAGCCAACGCATGTGCTGTCTGGATCCCAAGGGCTTTTCCCTTGGAACTCCTCAGTACATTACTGTTTGCTTAAAAAACAGAAGCAGCTCATTGTTAGGTAACAATGATGACTTCTCAGGTCTAGTCCAGAGTGTCTTTTGCAAGTTGTGATGGGCAACCAGTGACAGAATGAGAGGACACACTCTCAACCTGCACCAGGGGAGGTTTAGGCTGGATGCTAAGAGGAAGTTCTTCATAGGAAGAGAGATTGGCTATTGGAATGTGCTGCCCAGGGAGGTGGTGGAGTCACCACCACTGGAAGTGTTTATAAAGAGATTGGATGAGGCACTTAGTGCCATGGTTTAGTTGATGAGATGGTGTTGGGTGATAGGTTGGACTCGATGATCTCAAAGGTCTTTTCCAGCCTGGTTAATTCCGTGATTTGAGAGACAATGCTCTTCCTGCAGATTCAGCGCAGGCCTGGTCCTATGAATGCATGTTTCATAGCTTGCTGAAGTATGCCTTGGTACACCCTTGTCCAAACAGCAGTGACTGTCACAGATAGACCTGCCACATATTACCCATATTGTCTGATGAACACAAGTACTGAAAAGAGCCTCTCTCCTGTGGCCAGATGATTGTACAGGGCTATCCTGATGCAGGGCTCTGCCTAGTATGGCAAAACGTGGCTTGTGTCCTGCTTTGAACAGATGTTTCCTCCTTGAATGTTCTTGATAATTACTACATTACCTGCTATATTGTAACGAGCTCTCATCTCCCAGACATGCCGTTCTGAGCTCAGCCTGTGTTGCAAAGACAGATTTTGCAGATGTGGAAATTAAGACTAAGAGTTCACTGAGGGACCTGTCCAAATCAAGTGAGAAGTAACAGATACGTCTACTGCTGTAACTAAGCATCTTGAACATCATGCAAGGAAGAGTTTAGGGGTCATATAGAGCCTGTATCCAGGACATAACAGATGGACTGCGTTAAGCTATATCAGGCATGGGTGTAGATAATACAACCTTAGTAGCCTGGCCATTTAGGACACTAGATGAGGCACTTGGTGCCATGGTTTAGTTGATAAGATGGTGCTGGGTGATAGGTTGGACTTGATGATCTCGAAGGTCTTTTCCAACCTGGTTAATTCTATTCTATTCTATTCTATTCTATTCTATTCTATTCTATTCTATTCTATTCTATTCTATGTCTTATTTCCTGTTGGTAGGGTAATGCATGACTTTCATTTGATTAAGGGAAAAGGAAGCAAATTGAAAGATAACCACCTTTCTCCCATCCCAGTTTTTTCCTCTCCCTATATTAGACCTCAATGATTTTTTAAGCCTGTGCTTTTATTCTATTAATATATATATACCTTCAATGTAAAGGAGACTTAAAGCCTTCACAGCAAAGATATTACATAAGTCATTATCAGAACAGCAGTTACCTAAATAAGGAAGAAAAAGCTAGCAACTCAAAATGGCAATTCATCATCAAGTGTCTGCTGCTTCATGTGCTAACAGCCTTTCTCAGTTTCCTTTAAGCCATCTGTTTGTTTCAGCTATCTCTCCATACCCTCAGCTTCTCCCATTCCACCTCACTCCATCTCACACATTTGCCAGAAGATATCTCATCAGTACTCAGACTGGTAAGACTTTGTGTTTTGCCTTCTAGACACTCTTGCTTTTTTTCCCACAGACACATTTGTTCTAACAGGTGGAAGTATCAGCAGATGCTGCTTATGCAGCAGAACGAAATTGATTTGTTCCTTTTTGTATCAGGAAACACCTCCACAAACCTTTCGCCATTAAAATAAGGCTTTGAAGGACAACAGAGAAAATCAGCAGATTTTGACAGGCAGGAGTAGATGACAGGAACTTAAGAGTGGCAATAATGTAGTTAAAACAGGAAGCAAATCACACGTGGAAACTTTTATCTCACTGCTACCACAAGAAATCTTTCTTTTGATATTTTAAAACATAGACTTCACTGAAGAAGCTTTTGTTGTTGTCACTGTAGGATTTTGCATGTGCCTAGCTACAAAACTGCTGGATGGTAGGCATGGAAATCATAGAATCACAGAATCAGAGAATGGTCCAGGCCGGAAGGGACCTCCAAAGCTCATCCAGTCCAACCTCCCTGCAGTCAGCAGGGGCATCCTCAACTAGATCACATTGCCCAGGGCCTCAAGTCTTACCTTGAATATCTACAGGGAAGGGGCCTCAACTACCTGCCTGGGCAACCTGTTCCAGTGTTCCACCACCCTCATAGTGAAGAACTTCTTCCTGATACCCAATCTAAATCTGCCCATCTCTAGTCTGAAGCAAAGGAATTGCACGTTGTAAAAGTGTAGAAGCATGCAAGCTCCTGTTGTGTGTCTGTGGAAAATATTAAAACAGTAAGCCACGATGCTGAGAAGCTCAAGGTTGAAGACTTGCAACCATTTCAGAAATGCAAACACTCAGCAGGGTTCATTGCTATGAAAATGTGGGTCACTAATTCAATAAATTTGTAGGCAGGGGGAATGGAACAAGCAACATAAACAATTTAGTGCTGGGCTCAAATGAGGATCTCAAGGAAGTGAGCAAGATGAAGGTGGGAGGTACACAGAAGCAGATAGAACATAGAAGATAGAAGAACCACTGTGATCCTAGTGGAGAGAAGCCCCACTGCAAGGAGGCAGAGGCACCCTGCACAAAGGACAGAGGGTGAGCACTGCCTCTGTTACTAGAGATTTTACCTTACAGTACCGGTAGGGACCACGCAGCCCACTCGACCATTTTTAAGGAAGAAAACTTGAAAAGTATCTCTTTGATCTTGGACTGCTGTTGAAAACACAGATGGGCAGGAAGAGAAAGGTAAATAGGTGCCACTTCTTTCCCATGATTTATAATTTGCTACAAGATTTTGTGGGCCTGGAAATTTCTTAACCACAGAGCAGGTAAAAACTGTGAGGTCATTTCCACCTTCTTTTATTATTTTTTTTTAATGACCAACCAAATAGATGTGGCCAAGCCAGCTTCAAATGGCCTGGAGGTTTGGGCTGACAGGGTTATTGTTCTGAAAAGTTGATTTTTGTTACAGTTATCCAATATTTAATATAGTCCTCATAATACTTATTGCACAAAGCAGAATCCAGAAGCCACTGTGCTGACCCAGCTCTAGGCTGAGGGCAATAAAACCACCCCCAAACTATCTTTAGGACCATTTATCTTTAAGATCCTGAACCTTTAAAACACCACAAGGTGCAATCATGGTCCGTTATATGCTACTGGAGAAAAGAGGTTAGCCCCAAATGTGCTGGCAGTGACAACCTGAGGAGTTCAAAACTTCCTTGTCAGATACTATAAGTGCCACTGGTCGAACGATACAAGTTGTGATAGATTGCTGCCCCTTCTCTGAATAAAGCTAACTGCTCACACCAGTGATCTTTGTGGCATCATGCTACTACTTGTAAGTATGTCCTAGTTTAGAGCGGGATAGGTTGCTCTATTGCTCCAAAAGGGGCAAAAGAACAGCTCTCACACAAATGGATTAGATAGTCAGTGAAAGTTTAAATGGAAAAGCAATTTGAAAAGCAATTCATATACTACAAAGCTACAAAGCATAGCGGTGAGACCAGGAAAGCATATAAAGTTCAGAGAAATACCTGGTCCAATCTTAACTCACAATTCCTTTATACCAGATCAAAAACCCAACACTTCCCTTCTCTCCACCCGGGGTTCACCAAAAACCCCAGGGCTCTTTTCCCCTTCCCCATTACCCCACCCCCCACCATAGTTTCAGGCTGGCCAGGCCTGAAATACCCCCCGCCCCCTTTTACCCTGGCATTAGGCCTAAACAGGCCAAGACTGCACAAGGAAAAAAGTTACTCATGACAAAGAGGCCTCTGATACTCCCCCATGGTTCCCAGATAAGAGAGAATCTCTCTCCCATGGGAGCAGAGAGGGAAGAAAGAGAGAGACAATAACTCTGCAGCCAGATTGATAAGGGTGCAGGATTGATGGGTAGCAATCCACTACTGCCTGTGTCCACCCACTGGGCTGGGCACTCTGGACACTGGAGGGCTCAACTCTTTTTTCTGGAGTCACCCAGCCTAAATGGCCACAATATTACAGATTTGCTCAAAGGGATTTTGAAACCATCTAGGATCTCTTTTTCTACTGATTTCAGTGAACTTCAGTTCCAGACCCTTCTTTTTTTTTTTTTTCCTATTTGGTCAAAATTTCTTAATAAACAGAACAAGCTTTGGGGTCAGAGTGGCTAGAGAGCTCCCAAACAGAGAGGGACCTTGGGGTGCTGATCGACAGGAGCCTAAACATGAGCCAGCAGTGTGCCCAGGTGGCCAAGAAAGCCAATGGCATCCTGGCCTGCATTAAGAATAGTGTGGCCAGCAGGAGCAGGGAAGTCATTGTGCCCCTGTACTCTGCATTGGTTAGGCCACAGCTTGAGTACTGTGTCCAGTTCTGGCTCCTCAGTTTAAGAAGGACATTGAGACCTTGAACGTGTCCAGAGAAGGGCAACAAGGCTGGGGAGAGGCCTTGAGCACAGCCCTGTGAGGAGAGGCTGAGGGAGCTGGGGTTGCTTAGCCTCGAGAAGAGGAGGCTCAGGGGCGACCTCATTGCTCTCTACAACTACCTGAGAAGTGGTTGTAGCCAGGAGGGAGTTGGTCTCTTTTCTCTAGCAACCAGCACCAGAACAAGAGGACACAGTCTCAAGCTGCACCAGGGGAAGTTTAGGCTGGAGGTGAGGAGAAAGTTCTTCACCGAGAGAGTCATTCATCATTGGAATGTGCTGCCCAGGGAGGTGGTGGAGTCACCGTCCCTGGAGGTGTTCAGGACAGGACTGGATGTGGCACTTGGTGCCATAGTCTAGTCATGGGGTCTGTGGTGACAGGTTGGACTCGATGATCTTCGAGGTCTCTTCCAACCTCAGTGACACTGTGATACTGTAATCAGTCTTTGTGGCATCAAATTCTTCACTGAAACCTGTAAATGATATACATACATACATGCACAGACAGCAGGATCAGTCTGAGAAAGCACAAGGCTGGCTCTCTCAGATAGTGTATTCACAACCAGCATTTCAATAACATCACCTTAAATCTCTGGCTGCCCTGACTGATGTGAATCATATTCAAACTTCTGAGTGCTCTGAGGAATGCAAAATGAGTGCACCTTTCTCCACACTTCACCACCTTCCTTCCCTTCTCATACGTGACGTCTTGTACGCTGCACAGTCATGCCAGCAACGCAGGCAACGTTTCAAAGGCAAGCGGAGAAACTACCTTAAACATCATCCATCAAGCACAAAATGAAAGATTGTATCACAGTGACAGGAACAGCGATTGCAACACTAACTACCTTTTATTAAGCTTTAAAAAATAATTAGAGCTCGAAGCTGTCACTGGCCTTGTAAAAGAAAAACAACGGTGACTTTTAATTCCGCACAAATGAAGCAACTATTTGGTGTTAATTAAGAACTGGGGAGTTTGTACTTGTATTTTATTGCCAAAACAAAAAAAAAATAGAAGGAGATTTGTGATATTGTGTGCATGGATGACATCTTAGCCCTGGCATGGAATAGACATTTTATTAAACAGTGACAAGCAATAAAGCCTGTTGTTCTGAGGAAGGGGAGGATGCCCTGCTGGCTGTCATGCTTCTGAGAAGCACAAGGGACTGCCTTATATTCCAATGGTATAGAGGGTAGAACTGCAAAAGAACAACGAATTAATTAGAGTAATCATTTTGAAGAGCAGTTTCAAACCCCATTTTAATTAGCAAATAAAGCAGAACAGTAACTGCTTAAGAACTGCTTTTGCTTTCTGATTTACTGGGTGATGGCAGTTGCATGGTGCTTTGTTACAAATCACAAAATCTAGTGCCTCATTTTGCATGCAAAGTGCACTAAAACACCATCTTTCCCATTCTATAGGGGCCTTTAAGATATATTATGATGGTAAAGCCTGTACAAGTTAGAACAATTATTTTCTAATTAGCATCCTGAAATGCTGCACTGTGGCCCGAATCGGTCTGAGCGTTGTCAAAGAGTTCTCGAAACAGCCCTATCTGTACAGCCCAGGCCACATGTGACAAAATTAAATTGGCACACTTCACTGTGTAGACCTTGTGCCCCTGGCAGTGATAGCCAGCTCAGTACCTCAGAGAGAAGGCTCAGCTGTCACTCACTGACCCATTAACGCTCTAGTTGCATCCTGCAATGTCATAGTGCTCACTCGCACAAAGATGGTGCTCCCTGGAGATCCCCAATACCTGCAGGAATGAGGGAAGGACAGCAGTGACAGCAGCACTAGCAAACACGGCAACTTTGTGAGAGGATGCCTTGTGCCAGCATCCCCACCTAGAGCTGAAACCCACTCTGCTGCCCTGGCCAGCCAGTTTTGAATGGGGTATCATCTGTAACAAGCTGTGCCCTTCAGCATCACACGGACACACTTGCAGAAGGCCACTGCCGCGTGCCCTTGGTGTACTGCAGGAACACAATTTGCTCAGCTCATACCGTGGGCCCCTCCAGTGAGGTGTTAAATAAAGCAAACACCTGCTGCTGCTGCTTCTCAGATGTGCCACGCTATGTGCATCAGGCAATTAAACTGTAGCTTGCCTGTAGCAGCGTGTGGGTGCATGGACATAGGTATAGGAGGACAAGATGAAGGCTGTGTGTGTGAGTGCCTGTCTGCCCACACACACGTAGACACACACACAAGCAGAAACATGAGGGAAAGAAATGAATAGCAACAGTCTGAAGCTTAATGGAAATGATAAATTCAGGCACGATTGCAGCTGTGAGGTGAAAACCAGAGTCCCAATTCTGTTGATTATATGGAGAATGAGCCAGTTGCAAGGTTTTATTGCTAAAGATTCAAACCTCTCATTTTCTCTCTTCTCAAAAACACACATCCATGCCACATCCAATGCAAAAAAACCCACCAAACAACAAAAAAGTCACAGAAAAGAACATAAGAAAATTATACACACATGAACATAAAAATAATTGGTTTTGAAAGAAAGAATTCATTGCAGATACTGTTGCAGGGCACTCAAACTCCATACACTGCAGACCCCACATTCTAGTCTCTGTGCCCGACAGGCTGAGAGCTGGGTGCAGGCAAACCTCATGAAGTTCAATAAGGACAAGTGCAGAGTCTTGCATCTGGTGAGGAATAAAACCAGGAACCACTACAGGTTAAGGGTTGCCCTGCTGGAAAGCAGCTCCATGAGAAAGACCTTAGAGTTCCAGTGGATAGAAAGTTCTCCATAGGACAATAATGTGTTCTTGTGGCCAAAAGAGCCAATGGTATCCTGGGGGTGCGTCAAGAAAGTGTGGCCAGCAGGGCTAGAGAGGTTCTGCTCCCCCTCTACTCTGCCCTGCTGAGAACACACCTGCAATACTGTGTCCAGTTTTGGACTCCCCAGTTCAAGAGAGACACGGTCCTGCTGAAGAGAGTCCAGGGGAGAGTCAAAGGGAAAGCCAGGAGGATGATTAGGGGACTTGAGCATCTCCCCTATGAAGAGAGACTGAGAACCCTGGGGCTGTTTAGTCTGGAGAAGAGAAGACTGAGAGGGGATCTGATCAGTGTCTATCAATATCTGAGGGCTGGGCATCAAATGGAGAGGGCTTTTCGCTGGTGCACAATAATAAGACAAGGAACAGGAGGTACACAGAAGGTTTCAGCTCAACAGGAGGACAAACTTCTTTACAGTGAGGGTGACAGAGCACTGGAACAGGGCTTCCCTGAGAGGTTGTGGAGTCTCCTTCTCTGGAGACTTTCCAAACCCACCTGGATGCATTCCTGTGCAGACTACCCTAAGTGATCCTGCTTTGGCGAGGGGGTTGGACTGGATGATCACTGGAGGTCCCTTCCAACCTCTAATGTTCTGTGATTCTGTGATCATATCCCACTGATTGATAGAGAACCATTATTCTCTCCATATATTCCCCCCATCCCCTACCCCTTCCCCCTTGATTTTATCACAACAACAAAATCTGAAAACCCAAGGAAAAGAACAAAGGGTGGACACTTGACTGCACTTGTTTTGCCTACACAGGATTGAAAGAGAGATGAACTCCACTGTATAAAATTTACCATAAAATTATTTTGGTTGATAAGTAGACATGTGGTAGCAGAAGAAAAAAAATGTAAAGAAAGAGAGTAAAAGCCCAGTTTGCTAGTAGAATTTAAAATATGGGAAACATTTCTTGAGTGGCCAGTACACAAGATTGAGTGTTCCCATTTTTTTTCAGTGCCTAGGTTTGCTCATCACTTAAAATCTAGCTCTGCCTCCGTTCCCCAGCACGGGTGTCACCTCAGGCACATGCTCCCATGAAGTGCAGGCTTATACTTTGCCAAGTCCAGAGAAACACTTCCTTTAACATATGAACTTCACAGCATATCCACATAGGGGCCAGTGGGAACATTCCTACTCTGCAATGTGACCAAGGGAAATGGGTACTGCTGGGTTGGATGTTTACATTGCAGTAACTTTAAACTCAAACTGTTTTCGGAGTAGCTTAAGCCTTTACTCACATGGGAGTAATGACTCTCACTTTAAGTGTGATTATTTCTGGTGCACATTCCCCAGCAATTGCTCTGTTGGACAGAGGAGGAAATGTGGTCTTCTAATTCCATGATCAGAGTCATCTGGGTTGTTCTAGTGCTCTCAACGACACTGCACAGGGGCAGTTGATATGCAGAGAGAGATTATAGAGGTTTCATTAGACAGCAATAAAATGATGAAATGTCTTCATCATGAATGACAGAATTAAAACAAGACATGCACACATGTATTATACTAATATATGTATTTAAGCTGTCATTTCAGAGCAAAATTAGTTAGAAGGAAAATGCAGCTCTTCTTACTAAGGTCACTGCCTTTGCAGGACTCCTAACACTGCTAAGCAGGAAGGATCCTGTGCAGATGCTGAAGCCAGCTAAAGCCATTCTGGCTTCTGAAAGAAGCAGATCAGTTAAGTGCAATGGTGCCACATTAGAGGTTCTCACTTTCCATATTAGACACACACTTTGAAGATTGAAAAGGGGATTTATTTATTTCATACAGCACCAGGTGTGTAAAGGTTATTAGTGAGTTAAGCACATAAAGGTTAGCTATTGCAGGATTTGCTGTGACGAATTTCTTGGTGCTATAATTTCACTACAGCCAATGAAATTACGGGAGGGAAGAATTTGGCCTTATATACCTTGAACCCAAATGTTGCTGCCAGCATTTCAGGGAGGTTAAATACTTGCAGAGTGTTAAATTTCAAGATTCAGGCCTTGAGCTGCACTGTTGGTGTAATGCAAGGCTGCAATCACACAGCAATTGTATGGCCCACAGCCATATGATCAGAAAGGAATGGGGAGATCCCTTCACTTCACAGAGGCTTAAAGTTATTCCTGCCTTTCTGGCCCTCCCTTTGATGTGACAAGATGCCCTCATTCATTGGTCTTCTCCATGTGATGGTCACTAGCAGAAGAGACTCTGAAGAACATAGAAACCAACAGAAGGTTCAGCCTGCAAAGGCAACTTGTTGCCTTTGGCAGAAATAAAGCTGCTCAGCTGCAGCATACAGTGTCCTTTTTGAAGTGCAACCAAACTGCACTACATATTGAGGCTGGCAGCTGCTGCCCGTGGCAGAGTGAAAAAGGATCACAAGACAGCATGCTGCACCACAGCTTCAGGGAGCTGGCAGCAGTTTCTGCTGCCCTATGGCTCAGCACAGTGAGCACAGCCCTCCCACATCCCACACCTTGTGTGTTTTTCCCTTAAACTACCTGGCTACCTGTTTCACCTGGGAGTGGGAACTGAACAGACTCAGGTATAGCAGGAAAACTCTGAGGTATTGACTGTGTTGCTTTTCTGAGACAGCAGCAATGAGAAGTGCCAGAGGTCAGGCATGGCACTTAACGTACTGGAGGGCAATGAGGCACCAAAAAACACAGGGTGAGATTGTGCTTAATTCAAAGAGGTCATAAAGTGTGTGTGTACAATAATACTAATACTAACAATAATAATAAAAAATCATGTTTGAGCTAGGAAGACTCAGAAAAATAAACCAAGAAAAACATCACTGCCCATTTGATCAGGAGTGTAGGCAGAAGTGCACAACACCAAACACTCAAGTTATGGCATTGTTTCATATATATTTTCTATTCCTCTTCACTTATTGAGTGAAAAATAGACTTAAAATGTGATAAATAGAGTTTATGCCAAGCAAGGCAATGTGCTCAGATATATAGTGTTGCCCATAGGTATATACGTGCCCACACTACCCAAGTATTCCTGAGTATAAATCATAGAATCATAGAATCAATAAGGTTGGAAGAGACTTCAAAGATCATCAAGTCCAACCTGTCACCCAACACCTCATGACTACTCAACCATGGCACCAAGTGCCATGTCCAACCCCCTCTTGAACACCTCCAGGGATGGTGACTCCACCACCTCCCTGGGCAGCACATTCCAACAGCTAACAACTCTTTCTGTGAAGAACTTTCTCCTCACCTCCAGCCTAAACTTCCCCTGAGACTGTGTCCTCTTGTTCTGGTGCTGGTTGCCTGGGAGAAGAGACCAACCCCCTCCTGGCTACAACCTCCCTTCAGGTAGTTGTAGAGAGCAAGAAGGTCTCCCCTGAGCCTCCTCTTCTCCAGGCTAAACAATCCCAGCTCCCTCAGCCTCTCCTCGTAGGGCTTGTGCTCGAGGCCTCTCCCCAACCTCATTGCTCTTCTCTGGACACGTTCAAGAGTCTCAATGTCCTTCTTGGATTGAGGGGCCCAGAATTGGACAGAGTGGTCAAGCTGTGGCCTAACCATACACAAACCTGAGTGTAAAAACAGAACTAAAACTGGTCATTAGAATAGAACAAAGCTGTCACCCTGACACCCTAATGATTGATGAAAAATGCACAGACCAAATAACTCAGTAAAATCAGCAAGATGAGCTGAGTTTCATGAGCTTTTGGAGGATGGAAAAGAGATCAGTTATCCTCTGACAGGTTCTGTTTAGCTTACAGTGCCTTGGTATGTTGAAACCTTCTGGTTACACCATTCAGGAATTGTTAAAATCATTGCCTGAGCAATTTACATTCTTCTGTTATAGTTTAGGTTACCTTCCCCTCAGACAATCTGCTGCTTGAAATACAACTTTGCAAAAAAAAAAAAGAAGAGCAATTATTTTAATAATGTTTCTGGAAAGTCAAAGCTATTAGATTTCACTGGAATACTTTGAGTTGCACATTAGTGAAATGATACTGTCAGTTTAGGAAGTCTGTCGTTTGCTTCCATTAGAGACTTGCAGGCTGCCAGTCCTAGCAGAGACAAGAATAACTTCCACCGAAGCTGTAACATAAGTAATGGTGGCAAAACAACACTGCCTCCCTTGATAAATGGCAGTCTCCCTCTTGTCTTTATTTTTTTGAGTACTGTAACATTTGGGGGCACATTTGCAAGAATGGATTTTCTTTGCTTAGCGTTGATGGGATTAAAATTAACTAGTGTCTTTACAAAAGGAAGAATTATCAAAGAGGGGGTTGGAAGAGAAAGGGAGGAGCCAGACAGTTCCCCTTATCTATGTGCATGAACAACAAAGGGGCATCTGCAAGTATGGAATGGAATGGAATGGAATGGAATGGAATGGAATGGAATGGAATGGAATGGAAATGGAATAGAATAAATAGAATAGAATAGAATAGAATAGATAATAAATAGAATAAATAGAATAGAATAACCAGGTTGGAAAGACCTTCTAAGATCATCGAGTCCACCTATCTCCACACTATCTAATCAACTAAACCATGGCACCAAGCGCCTCATCCAGTCTCTTCCTAAACACCTTCAGTGACAGCGACTCCACCACCTCCCTAGGCAGCACATTCCAATGGCAAATAACTCTTTCTGTGAAGAATTTCTTCCTTACATCCAGCCTAAACTTCCCCTGACACAGCTTGAGACTGTGTCCTCTGGTGCTGGTTGCCTGGGTGAAGAGACCAACCCCCACCTGGCTACAACCTCCCTTAAGGAGTTTGTAGAGAGCAATGAGTCTCCCCGAGCCTCCTCTTCTCCAGGCTAAGCAATCCCCAGCTCCCTCAGCCTCTCCTCACAGGGCTGTGCTCCAGACCCCTCCCCAGCTTTGTTGCCCTTCTCTGGACACGTTTCAGCATCTCAACATCTTTCCTTAACTGAGGGGCCCAGAACTGGACACAGGACTCAAGGTGTGGCCTAACCAGTGTTGAGTCCAGGGGCAAAATGACTTCCCTGCTCCTGCTGGCCACACTATTCCTGATGCAGGCCAGGATGCCCTTGGCCTTTTTGGCCACCTGGGCACACTGCTGGCTCATGTTCAACCTACTATCAACCAATATCCCCCAGGTCCCTTTCTGCCTGGCTGCTTATCTTGAGGGGGTCTGTTCGAACATGACAAGTCACTGAACACAGCCTGAACTTACAAACCTTTAGGACCAGAGCACAGGCTTAATAGACTACTGAATATCATAGTTCTATTGTATCATAGTATCAGTTAGGGTTGGAAGGGACCACAAGGATCATCTAGTTCCAACGCCCCTGCCTTGGGCAGGGCTATCCTGCACTAGATTATGTTCTCCATCACAGAGAAGTGAAGAACCTAATTTAAATGAACATACAATGCATGTAGTAGGGGGAATTGCATGTGAAGTGGGACATGTAATAGGTGTTTCAGGAAAGACTGTGAATCCTGAGTGCCTGGGCAAATGGGGAAAGGGAGAGGGAAATTTGAATCCAAGATAAAAGGGGATAAAAGGATAAAAGGGGAGCTGCATCTCCCAGCACTCTGAGAGACCCCACAAGGAATTGTCCTGTGGACTCTTCCTTTATTTCAATAAAGTTTTACTAATCTCCTCTTTCTCCATTGTGAACAGGAACTTCAAAATCAAGAGAATTTTTCCTTACAGTGTGCAATAGAACTGTCTTGCAACACACATTTCTAGGTCCTTTTCAGTATATCTGAGAAATGTATACAACAGTTACACCTAGAGTGATAGCACTGGCTATCTACTTCCAGTGCATTCACAGAATCATAGGATTGTCAGGCTTGGAAGGGACCTCAAGGATCATCCAGTTCCAACCCCCCTGCCATGGGCAGGGAAACCTCACACTACAGCAGGTTGCTCAGACACACATCCAGCCTGGCTGCAAAAACCTCCAGAGATGGGGTTTCTTTCCAACACCTTCCTGAGCAACCTGTTCCAGTGTCTCATAACCCTCATGAGGAAGAATTTCTTCCTAACACCCAGTCTGAATTTACCCAGTTCTCGTTTTTTTCCATTCCCCCTAGTCCTGTCACTACCTGATACCCTAAAAAGTCCCTCACCAGCTTTCTTGTAGGCCCCCTTAAGATACTGGAAGGCCACAAAGAAACATGATCTTCCTGCCTTGCCTCAAGAAATGTGTATTAAACCAGTTCAACCACTGTACAGTCATTTTTTCCTATGTTTTTTCTTCTGGGTTCTGTGGGTGTTGTCAGTTGTAAGTCTGCAATGGAAAGAAACAAACTTTCCACATCCATCATAGGATTAAGAAGAGCTAAAGAGGGATCACAGAATCACAGAATGCATTGGGTTGGAAGGTGACCTCAAAGGTCATCTTGTCCAACCCCACTGCAGACATGTATGGACATCTCCATCTAGATCAGGTTGCTCAGGGCCCCATGAAGTTTGACCTTGAACGTCTCCAGGGATGGGGCCTCTACCACATCTCTGGGCAACTCTCCACCATTCTCATTCAAGATGGAATTCAGGCACAACTGCAGAAGCCTGGCCTCTGGTTTAGGAGTATAATCCCTTTTTTTTCCATGCTAGTTCTGCCACCTAACTGGTGTCATCTATCAATGAACAAGAGATACCCAAGTCCACCAATCTTACCTCAAATTCATAAATCTTGCCCAAGGAGAATTGTCTTTCTGGCAAAGAGGTGATTTACAGACCTGTAGGTCTTCAGCCAGCTTGAAGCAGAGGCAACAGATGAACTTCCCAGCACTGTTGTTGTGAGCCATGTTTATACATGTCTTACAGCCTCTTTTCTGTGTGGGCTACAGCTTGCAACACGGAGGCCCTTGCTTTCTGATGCAAAGGCACTAGCACTAGTATCCAGTTGCTGTATTCCTGTTTCCAATCCCCAAACCAGGCAAAATTTATACAATATCAAGAGTAGCATATTAGTTATGGCACGAAAGGCAAGAGAGAGATGAAGATTGTGTGGGACTCTCAGGATGTTTTCCTATGGGAGTATCATTTGCCTTGGACAAAACTCTGCCATTTAAGGAAATCTTTTCATTCACAGATTAATTGGCTGTTCAAAATTAATTTGTGAATGCAAGAGCAGTAAGTCACACCTGGCAGAGGCTATTAAGCAGCATTCTAAATGGAAGGTAAATTAATGAAAGTGAGGAAATCCCTTCTCGGCCTAATCTAAGCAATGTTTATTGAATCCCTCTGTAGACATCTTGAGGTGCCTTGCAGCACCCAGGCAACATTCCATGTTCAAACCTATAAGCTACCCAAGTCCCTGATAGGTCCCAAAATAGAATGTATGTAATATTTAGGGATTCATACACTCTGCCCAATGTTGAATTTCACTCACAGAGTATGAAGAGTTGTACTGCTTAGAAGTTGCCTGATTCAACTCTCTTTGCACAAATGGGAATATGATTTCTATTTATTATGCTGACTCAGGTGCTCTTCTAGAAAACTTAATGGCAGAGTAACTCCCTGTTGCTAAGAAGGAATGACTAAGGTCAGGTTTGTTTCAAAAGGAAGAATACAAAGCACATTATTTTCCTGTGACCTGTTTACAAAGGCCTGGAGTGACGGGATGAGAAGCAATGGCTTCAAACTAGAAAAGAGCAGATTTAGATTAGATATTAGGAACAGGTTATTTGCTATGAGGGTGGTGGAACACTGGAACAGGGTGTCCATGGAGGTGCTTGGGGCCCCATCCCTGGAGATATTCATGGTGAGGCTTGACAGGGCACTGGGAAGCCTGATGTAGTTGAGGATGACCTTGCTGACTGCAGGGGCGGTGGGACTAGAAGACCTTTGGAGGTCTCTTCCTACCCAGACCATTCTATGATTCTATGGCAATGCATCCTTCATGCTTTGCTGCAAAATGACCTTATAGTAACATCTGCAACAAATTGTGTGCCTTCTCAGTGAAGCCAACCATCCAGCTATGGCTGAAATATCTAAGTGCTCAAGCAAATTTGTGATAAAGTAAGGAAGGATATACTCACATGAAAACATGTATGATTAGATGGTGTTGGAGCTAGGTTGGACTTAATGATCTTGAAGGTCTTTTCCAACCTGGCTTATTCTATTCTATTCTATTCTATTCTATTCTATTCTATTCTATTCTATCTCTTCTTCTTTATTTTGGTGGGGTTTTTTTTCATTCTCTATAGTAAGAGCTTACTGATGAGAAAGAATCAAAAGTAGAGATGACCTACTAATAATTTGTTTGACCACTTAGGCCATGTGTTTATGTCGGCCCCTGGAGCACAATGACCCTTCACAGAAGCTCTGCTTGTGTATATTGTGTATATGATTTCATTTTGGTCCTTATGAAATGAGATTTTACAGAGTGAGTACTGTTTTTTGATGGGCACCACCACATGAAAAGCTATCCAAATTCTGTCATAGTTTAATCTTACAGATGCATGCCTATCTACTCTGCATTGGTTAGGCCACACCTTGAGTACTGTGTCCACTTCTGGGCCCCTCAGTTTAAGAAGGACATCGAGACACTTGAAGGTGTCCAGAGAAGGGCAACAAGGCTGGGGAGAGGCCTTGAGCACAGCCCTGTGAGGAGAGGCTGAGGGAGCTGGGGTCGCTTAGCCTGGAGAAGAGGAGGCGCAGGGGAGACCTCATTGCTCTCTACAACTCCCTGAAAGGTGGTTGTATCCAGGAAGGGGTTGGCCTCTTCTCTCTAGCGACCAGCACCAGAACAAGAGGACACAGTCTCAAGCTGCGCCAGGGGAAGTTTAGGCTGGAGGTGAGGAGAAAGTTCTTCACTGAGAGAGTTGTTAGCCATTGGAATGTGCTGCCCAGGGAGGTGGTGGAGTCACCATCCCTGGAGGTGTTCAAGAGGGGACTGGACGTGGCACTTGGTGCCATGGTCTAGTCATGGGGTCTGTGGTGACAGGTTGGACTCGATGATCTTTGAGGTCTCTTCCAACCTTGGTGATTCTGTGATACAGTGATGCTATTTACACTCCTTACAGCTTCTCAAATGCTTTGCACATTAATAAAACCATCAGAATTTGTATCTAGTCTGGGAATATTTGGAATCACTCAGTGGCTAAGATCTGCAAAAGCTCAGTTATACTTTATGGTGGTAATAGTTCTTTTCTTCTTCTTCAAGACATCAATACTAAAAAAAGCCTGTAACGAGCTGTGGTTCGACTCCATGTAGCACCATCCAAATTCACAGCAACCCTGGTGCTCAAATAATAGTGACAGTGGCTATTACTGTAGCACATAACACACAGAAGTATGCTACTGAAACAATTAAAACTGATTAAATAACAATATATGCATTGTAAATGATCAAGCAGAACCAGAAAGAAACTTAAAACAGAGCCAAGAAGCCTAATACATGTAGCATTACATTCTCAGTGTGAATAAATTAGTTTCTCTTATTCCTAAATAGGGTGGAATTTATCTTCTACTGGCTTCAAAAAGTAGGGAGCAGGTGGCTTTGTTATGTCAGGGAAGGAAAAGAGCAGCGTGAACATGCCATTTATTAAGGTTATTCATAAACTTTCTATCATGAGCAGCATTACACTGCTCACTGTTCAGCATGAGGGTATGAAAAGCGCACTCAGGCTTCAAAAATCAATGACAACTTGCCCTCTACCCACCACTTTTCTCTGGCAAGCAGCAGAAAAAGCCACTCCTAAAACTCAGCATGCCATTTTTTAATTCACAGTTATGTTTCCACTTGAAGAGACAAGCCAAAACAAACTATTCCTCCCTGAGAAGCACCATGGGAATAAATTCCCTCCCGACTTCAATAATTATTAGGCAAGAGGGTTCTCTCCCTTCCCTCTTCCGCTGAAAATACAAAGTGTAAAATATAAGCTTGCGTCCTGCTCCTCTATTCACATAATTCACAGATGTCAGCCTGCAGGTTGGCTGCAGCCAGCAAAATCCCAGCTTTGCTTTTTTTTTTCCCCTCCATCAGGCTGAGCCTTTTCACAGCTGTAAATGGGCTCGCGCAGCCCCAGAAATTGGTAGGTGAATCAAAGGGAACTGTGTAAGCAGCAGCACAGCCTTTCTCGGCTGAGCACATGCTATTCTGACCATTTCTTTACAATTTAGGACCTGAGGTGCACATGTGCCCTAGCATTTGTGTTTACAGTAATTGCAGTTAACCATCAAGAAAATTCTGACAGCCAATTTCAGGTCATTCGGACCTGCAACATTTCGTTCCTCAAAATAAACAAGGACAAAAAATAAGGTAATTTACAGAACATAATTTTAGTACCACCAAGATTCACAGAGAAGGCAAATTTAGTTCTGGTTGTCTGTAGTCATATGGCATTTCAAAGTGGGAAATTATTTTCCAAATCATAGAATGGTCTGGGCTGAAAGCGACCTCCAAAGCTCATCCAGACCGACCTCCCCACAGTCAGCAGGGACATCCCCAACTAGATCAGGCTGCCCAGGGCCTTGTTGAGCCTCACCTTGAATATCTCCAGGGAAGGAGCCTCAACCACCTCCCTGGGCAACTTGTTCCAATGTTCCACCACCCTCATAGTAAAGAACCTGTTCTTAACATCCAGTCTAAATCTAAACCTTGTCCTGTCCCTGCAGGCCTTTGCAAACAGTCTCTCTCCAGCCTTCCTGTAGCTCCCTTCAGGTACTGGCAGGCTGCTATTAAGTCTCCCTAGAGCCTCCTCTTCTCCAGGCTGAACACCCCAGCTCCCTCATCCTGTCCTTGAAGCAGCGGTGCTCCAATACCCTGATCATTTTTGTGACCCTTTCCATCAGGTCCACATCCTTCCTGTTCCACCACCCCCATAGTAAAGAACATGTTCTTAACATCCAATCTAAATCTGTTCTTCTCTAACCTGAAGCCACTGTCCCCCAGCCTATCACTGCAGGCTTTTGCAAACAGTCACTCTCTTTCCAGCCTTCTTGTAGTTTTCCTTCAGGTAGTAGAAGGCTCCTATTAGGTCTATCTAGACTGAATACCCCAGCTCATTCAACCTCTCCTTGTAAGCAGAGCTGTTCCAACACACTGATCATTTTTGTGGCCCTCTTCTGGACCCTCTCCATCAGGTCCTTCCTATATTGAGGGCTCCAGACCTGTACACAGTACTCGAGGTAAGGTCTTATCAGAACAGAGTAAAGATAACATGTAACACATTGTTGAAGTATGTTCCTCTGACTAATTGGCACTGGAAAATTTAACTTGGATTTGGCCAGCATTGCTCTGTAGTTTCTGTCTCTTAAGCAGCAGATCTGTGGTGCTATTTGCAAGGAAACTGAAGAGAGAATTTGAAAGCAGAATGTATGATGAAAAATACACCATCATCCAAAACCAAAAGACCATTTGGCAGAAGGTAAAATGAGTGGCACAGCTCACACACCACACTCTAATGAGCCTACACAAAACTTCATTATGCAGAGGAACAAGATGAGAAGGACATGCTCCTTAGACTCAGCAATAACCACGTGTCAAGTAGTTTTAGATACCCACAGTAGTATTTATGGCATCGGCATGGGTTGGGTTGAATCTGCTGCTGATACTCAATACCATGCTGTTGTCATGCCAGCTGTAAAATGAAAGTGCTGGCTGGAGCAAAGTACTATGGGGCTTGAAGTTCAGATTGTAATATGAGAGGCTTCCTTTTCCAGTTGCGGCTTTCGATTGCTGGGTTTGGGGTGCTGGTCTTTTCAACTGGGCTGGCTGCAGGTCAGAGGGTGGTGGAGGTAGGTCTCTGCCTTCTGCATTTTCCTGAACTTTTCTGCAATTAGGCTAAGGTAATTGTGAATTTTGTTATTTTATTCTTTATCTCAAGCCAGAATTTTGGGGTGGTTTTTGGTCTTATTTCTTTCACTTCTGTGTTGGGGGAGAGGGGCTTGTGAGAGGGGGCTGTGTTAACCCAGGACAGGCATAACCGTACAGCCCAAACAGAGAGATTTCAAGATATTGGCTGAGATAAGCAGTGATGAACTGCTTGTTCTTTAAGAGGAAATGATCAATTTGCTTTTCAAAAGAAGAATATTTTCTTTCCAGAGCCCTCCTTTCTGCTGATCATATCTTCATGCCTAAGGCAACACCAAGAGTTAACCGTGTTAGTGACTGGTGAATGAACGTTTCATGTGTTAAGACAATTTTTCTTTCATAGGTAAGGACACGATATTTCATTCTTGATTCAGCAAAATGGATTAACTCTATTTGAAGCATGCAAAGTGCCCATAAAATGAAGAGTTTTGATTTATATCTGAGTGCATCAAAGCTGTCAACAATTGTGTGCCATTTCTTCATAACAATGAAGTGTCTGCAGAGTCAACGAGGTAACTCATGAGCACAGCTATCCCCAGGCACTTTTAGAAAATGCCTGCTTTCTTCTATGAACATTTTTTCACTTTCTATGAGAACCCAAAACCTTCTAGTTCAGGTGAATAGAATAGAATAGAATAGAATAGAATAGAATAGAATAGAATAGAATAGAATAGACCAGGTTGGAAGAGACCTTCAAGATCATCACATCCAACATATCAACCAATCCAACCCACCCAAACAACTAAACCATGGCACCAAGCACCCCATCAAGTCTCCTCCTGAACACCCCCAATGATGGTGACTCCACCACCACTCTGGGCAGCACATTCCAATGGGCAATCACTCTCTCTGTATAGAACTTCTTCCTAACATCCAGCCTAAACCTCCCCTGGCACAGCTTGAGACTGTGTCCTCTTGTTCTGGTGCTGGTTGCCTGGGAGAAGAGACCAACCCCCACCTGGCTACAACCTCCCTTAAGGGAGTTGCAGAGAGCAGTAAGGTTTCCCCTGAGTCTCCTCTTCTCCAGGCTAAGCAACCCCAGCTCCCTCAGCCTCTCCTCACAGGGCTGTGCTCCAGACCCCTCCCCAGCTTTGTTGCCCTTCTCTGGACACCTTCCAGCAACTCAACATCTTTCCTAAACTGAGGGGCCCAGAACTGGACACAGGACTCAAGGTGTGGCCTAGCCAGTACAGTGTAAGAATCTGTTTTCTGAGACTCTCACAAATGCACATAAATATTAATTAAGCATCATTATGCCCATGAAAATTAACTAAGTACAAACCATTCAATTTTTCAGAGGAAGAAATCAAGATGCTAAAATGAGTTGTCAAAGGGCACACCAGGAATCAAAGTTAAAGGTCAGTGAAAGGAAGAATTCTCCGTGCCATGATAGTCAGAGGAAATGAGGCCAAGATCACACAAACACCTTCAACTCTTTGGCATTTGCTCAGCTGAGGTTTTAATCTGCATTTTCCTCACACTATTCAAATATTGCTGAAGCCCTGAATACACAAGATCATAAAATTACATACAAAGGAAAATTAAAACACTCATTTCAAATGTAACAATCTGCACACGTCCCTCAGATGTTTGGAAACCGACAGGCAGAGTCTTCTCTCGAGCTACAGGGCACTGCGGGCTGAAGAGGCCATTTGGGTTACAGACACACATTCATTAAGTGAAGCAGCTTCTAAAATGTCAGTGCTTTGGCCAGAAATTGACAGTTTGAAAAAGTCACTCCACTTAATGAATTTAAGTAACTTGAACACACTGCTCTATCTATAGCACATCATAACAGGAGAAGTGCTTACACTGGCAGCAGAAAATGTCAAGAAACTACAAGGAGCTATAGAACAGGTCCCTACTTTTAGGAGTTTTTCTAGTGGATTATTTTGATCACAGTATCACAGTATCACAGTATCACCAAGGTTGGAAGAGGCCTCAAAGATCATCAAGTCCAACCTGCCACCACAGACCCCAGGACTAAACCATGGCACCAAGTGCCACATCCAGTCCCCTCTTGAACACCTCCAGGGACAGTGGCTCCACCACCTCCCTGGGCAGCACATTCCAATGGCGAATGACTCTCTCGGTGAGGAACTTTCTCCTCACCTCAAGCCTAAACTTCCCCTGGCGCAGCTTGAGACTGTGTCCTCTTGTTCTGGTGCTGGTTGCTAGAGAGAAGAGGCCAACCCCTTCCTGGCTACAACCACCTTTCCGGGAGTTGTAGAGAGCAATGAGGTCTCCCCTGAGCCTCCTCTTCTCCAGGCTAAACAACCCCAGCTCCCTCAGCCTCTCCTCACAGGGCTGTGCTCAAGGCCTCTCCCCAGCCTTGTTGCCCTTCTCTGGACACCTTCCAGCAAGTCAACCTCCTTCCTAAACTGAGGGGCCCAGAACTGGACACAGGACTCAAGGTGTGGCCTAACCAAAGCAGAGTACAGGGGCACAATGACCTCCCTGCTCCTGCTGGCCACACCATTCCTAATGCAGGCCAGGATGCCATTTGCCTTGTTGGCCACCTGGGCACACTGCTGGCTCATGTTTAGGTAGCTGTCAATCAGCACCCCCAGGTCCCTCTCTGTTTGGGAGCTCTCCAGCCTGTAGCTCTGCATGGGGTTGATGTAGCATTGGTTATTCCTTTCAGAGCTTCCCTCTTTTTCAATTTTATTATTTGATGAGTACAAGATCATTAACAACCTCAGTGAGTGTAGCATCAGAATAGCTGTGTCAATAGAAATAGCTGTGTCGATAGACAGCAATGGGACTAACGGTCTTAGAACTGCAGAGTTTGAGCCCTGAAAATGTGTTTAACAGAAGACAAAGGAGGGAGATTCCTACTAGCTGTATACCCAGGGTTTTTTGCAGGTGTGCTTTATAGTGTGTCTTGCAGCCCTTCTTTTTTAATTGTCTAGACCGAGGCCTCTCCTGGGGTGTGCTGAGGGCTCTCTATAGGAAACCGGGGCACGTGGGCGATGCCACACTGACAGCCCCCCGGCTGTGGTGTGAAATCAGGACATAGACCAGCTGTTCACGAGGAATGAGGACCTCTCTTGTCCCACAGGGTATACACAGCGCAGCTGGTTCAACAGCTGGGTTCAGTTACTTCATAACTTCCTAAATGCCTCCCAGAGTAAGTCCTATTAATTCTGTATCCAAGATCCTCTAAACTTCTCAGCTACAAAAGAACCATAATAGCACAATCATTGCTTCTTCACCCTTCACCTTTATTTTATTTTTTTTACATTTTAAACTCTCCAAAATGATATGTATGAGCAGTGTCTTGCATAGTGCACTTTCAGCCTCAGCTGGGATCTTGCTGGGAAATGATGCTAACTAGCACATCTTGCAGCACCATTTTACAGGTGCTAGTGACAGGTCTGTTTAACCTCTGAAACAGGGCTAGAAACCCCTTTGGAAGTAATTCCTAGGTGAAATGTGTAGTCAGATAGAGTCATATGTTATACACTGAAATGTTCATCCTGCAGTGCAAAACTTTCAACAGCTACAAAATACTGTGGTAGGAGCATCTGAGCATTTAGCATGAGAATATTTTGTTTAGTAGGTATTTATTGATGTATTTTCTGGACAATTCTTCCCTCATTTAGCTGAAAGCCCTTGCCTAACTGGTGATGAATTTCTTCACTGGTCAATGCACCCCTTGTGCAGCAGACTCATGTTTTACCTCTGCTTACTGTGACAGTGAATTTATCCAGAATCCTGTCTTTCTCAATGCAGTAGCAAACACAGAAACAATTCCACCTTATGACAGTGAGAGTCAAAGGCATTATCTACATTTAAAACTTCCTGCTTGTTTCTAAGTGTTACCTTTCCTCTTCTTCGGCCTATGTTAGGAAGAAGTGCTTCATAGAAAGAGTGATTGGCCATTGGAATGTGCTGCCCAGGGAGGTGGTGGAGTCACCATCACTGGAGGTGTTTAGGAAGAGACTGGATGGGGTGCTTGGTGCCATGGTTTAGTTGATTAGATGGTGTTGGATGATAGGTTGGACTTGATGGTCTCAGAGGTCTCTTCCAACCTGGTTAATTCTATTATTCTCCTCTTCTCTTCTCTTCTCTTCTCTTCTCTTCTCTTCTCTTCTCTTCTCTTCTCTTTCTCTTCTCTTCTCTTCTCTTCTCTTCTCTTCTCTTCGCTCCTTCTCTTCTCCTCTCTTCTCCTCTCTTCTCCTCTCTTCTCTCTCTTCTCTTCCTCTTCTTTTCTCTCTCTTCTCTTCTCTTCTCTCTCTTCTCTTTCTCTTCTCTTTCTCTTCTCTTTCTTCTCTTCTCTTCTCTTCTCTTCTCTCTTTTCTATTCTATTCTATTCTATTCTATTCTATTCTATTCTATTCTATTCTATTCTATTCTATTCTAACTTCTGGCAGGCAAGGCAAGATTAAGTAGGTGGCCACACAGAGAGGCTACCATTGATGCTGAAGTCGAATCTCTTCATTGGAGTTTTACTTTGTTCTCCTACCCAGACACAATGCATTGTGCATTTATGAAGCATTGCAGGGTGCATGGCAATAAATAATTTTAATAAATGCCTCTAATGATAATGATAAATCATAAATTATCTCATGTTTTAATTTCCTTGGGTAAATATATTGAAGCACAACATCTCATTTTGAATGCTGACCTGAGGTGAGAGCACAGCAGCATGACATTTATAACAGATACTTCAACTGTAATTACCAAACAGTTAATATATCAATTTAATTAAAATCCCATAGTGATGAACAGCATAAAGTATCAAAAGAAGTTAACCCAGGCAAAAACAAACAAGAGGATCAAGGCAATCAGTTCAGGCAAAATGAATTAGAGCGCTCATCCCACCAATTCAGAGGATTATTTGCTCCTTGGAGTCAAGAGATCTTGCTGCAGCAGTCTTTCTAAAGGATATTTGTTGTGAGACAGTGCACAGGAATATTTGGAATACCGAGCTGAAAAAAGAAATTGGACATTGCAGTGAGTTTGGTAACACCCAAGTGACCTCAATTCCTTAGGTTTATCTCCTGATAAAATGGAAAATAAGGCATGTTACATCTTCTGGAATTGCTTCTACTAGTTTCATTGTAGAACTTCTAGACTCCCAAATCCTGTGATTTCCAGACCAATACATCTTGTATGGGTCCATCTTCGAGACTGTCAAACTATTCAATATCTTGATACCAACCCCTGCTGGTAGGTGTAGGTGATCCTGCTCTGGCAGGGGCATTGGACTGGATGATCTTTCTAGGTCCCTTCCAGACCCTGAAATGCTGTGATTCTGATGCAGTTCTGTCCATCTGAAATACTGCTTTCATTTACCAGATTAGGAATGCCCAAAAGTCAGTTAACACCAGAAGAAGAGCTGATGTACATCAACAGAAAAGTTATTTGGCCTCAAAATCTAGCATTCAGTCATAGAATTGTTAGGGTTGGAAGGGACCTCAAGGATCACCCAGTTCCAACCGCCCCTGCCATGGGCAGGGACACCTCACACTACAGCAGGTTGCTCACAGCCACAGCCAGCCTGCCCTTAAAAACCTCCAGGGATGAGGCTTCCACCTGGGCAACTTGTTCCATTTTCTCACCACCCTCATGGGGAAGAACTTCTTCCTAACATCCAATCTGATTCTACACATTTCTAGTCTTGCTCCATTCCCCCCAGTCCTATCACTCCCCAACACCCTAAAAAGTCCCTCCCCAGCTTTCATGTAGGCCCCTTTATATACTGGAAGGCCACAATAAAGTCTACTTGGAGCCTTCTCTTCTCCAGACTGAACATTTCCAACTCTCTCAGTCTGTCTCCATGAGAGAGGAGCTCCAGCCCTCTGATCACCCTTGTAGCCCTTCCCTAGATACATCAGCACCTCCAGATCCATCTTGTACTAGGGGCTCCAGAACTGGATGCAGTACTCCAGGTGGAGTCTCACGAGAGTGGAGTAGAAGGGGAGAATCACCTCCCTCAACCTTCTGGCCACACTTCTCTTGATGCAACCCAGGATGCAGTTGGCTTTCTGGGCTGCAAGTGCACACTACAGCCTTAGTTCAGTCAGATTTTTTAATTCTCCCTCCTATCCTAGGAACAACCCAGTCTTTGGTAGATTTTGCTCAAGTGAAATCTTCATTTTTCTGCAATATCATCTCATATAGCACAGACAGGGAGAATTTGTGCGCTAGGGTAGGGGAGCCATATTTAATCATGCAGTTTGAGGCTTGAAGCAGGGAGAAAAGCATAAGCAACTGCAAACACTGTAGCAAAAGCAGACTGTTGGAGTAATGTTCCTTCAGAAGCATGAATTCAACTCATAAGACACACGTCTGATAAATAGACCTTCTCTCCAAACAGGAGTAGTTCAAGGATTAGGCTGTGAGTCATGAGAATA